>CM076583.1:1188161897-1188740601 GCA_034641835.2 Pinus albicaulis
GCCTGCCCTGCTTGCTGGACCCCCACGGAAATGGACTGCCGCATGGTAATTTAACCGGGTAGTTGGAAATTAATTCCAACAATCTCCTCCTACCCTGCAAATAGTTGATAATGGTCCACTTGTTTGTCACAAATTACCATAGTAAGCAATTCCTCCAACTGCCTATGCAATGCAACTGTAGGAAGGAAGTAGAGTCTCCTTTTACAGAATTTTCCCGGATTAGGAGTCTATCGGAAGGTGTAACCAGTAATTGCAGAATCTGAGAAGTATGCCCTGTCGCTGAATTCTTTCGATTCTAGTTGGAGGATTTCACTCACTTATAGAGGAACGACATCGAAATGGTAGGCCACCGAATTCCACCCAAATAGATGACGGCGGTGCGAAGATGAAGGAGCCGCTGCACCTCCCCGATCGACAATGACTAGGAAGACGACGTCAAGGTGCCATGATGTTAGCTGCCCTCGTTGGAGTGGGTTGAGGTGGATGAAGGACAACTTGTTGAGTAAAGCAAAACCATGATAGCCTAGACTTCTCCCAAACCGAAAGACACCAATATGGACAATAGGACGAGTATAAGGTGTTGGTTGTGTCGTAGTAATAGGGAAAGCAGTGACCACTAAAAACACGCGCCCCAGGTCCACCCACCACTGGTCAAACAAAGGTATATTACCATTGGCATACCAAACACAAAACCCTGAGACAATGCCTGCAAACCTAAACCCTTGTGTTTCTAAACAAATATTATAACCGTAAAGAAAAAGTTCGTGGGTACCATACACCGCAAACGAGGGCGAGACAACTAAACGAAGTACCAAGTGAATTGAGTAATTGTGAGGAAGTAGAGGGCAATCCAACGACAAGTTCGAAAGCAGGATTGGTTGTTGTATTGTGAACAAACAAGACGAAGAACATGGGCACCTACCATAAACAAACCTCGCGTCAAACTTAAACCAAAACGAACTATGAGTGACATAAATCATGATAGGCAATAATAAATCATGATAGGCAAGGAAGGATGATAGAAATTAGTTAATTGACCTGTCACCTATGGACCCAGAAGGAACAGTCGAAGTGTGAGATTTGGTAGGAGGAGCAGATGGTGGGCATCGACTAACATGAAGCAGAAGAACCACGATCATGTGGCAAGGCCACCATCTTTATAAAGACAATTCCTTGTCGGCGAGCAACGCAGACGAAAACCTGAGTCTGTAGACGAAATCACACAGGAGAGACATTTGGGCACGTGGGCGCAGTTATTGAAGCCCAGATTTAACATTCTAAACATGTGCTCCCTGAGCTCAGATGTCGCCATGAGAAAAATCGACTGCTAAAAACTACCAAACTAGAGAATGCCAGACGATACTCCATTTGAACCCACCCGCATCTCTTTAAATCGACAAGACAATAGCCACCATGATTGAGCATATATACGACAGGGAGGGCACGTGTATACTGCCACTGGATAGGTGGTGACGATAACTCTGCCGTCGAACTGTGCCACATGATTGCCCACTAACAATGCACACATGTAAATCATGTGCCGTGACACGCTAACCCTCCTTAAATGCACCCCCATCAGGGAAAATTGTGTCTCCACAAAAATTGAAAACTTTTATCTTCAATAGTGAAAATAATATTGATTTTCAATCTTTATTCAAATTGTGTGTCTGAAATTTATCGAACTATTAAATATCAATTATTGACTTGAATTTACTTTGCATTTTTATCAATAATCTATCATAAGAAAATATCAATTCTCGACTTAAATTTAATTTGCTCGGAAGAATAATGGGATGGATGTTACTTTTGTAAATTGTGTGTCTTCATATAAATATATAAGTTTAATGAAGTCGGTAAATATAAATTCTTGATATAAATTTAATTTAAGACATTTTTTCAATCGTCTATCATCAGAAATATCATTTTTGTTAAGTCTATTATGAAAGACATGTTATAGATGTTCCTTCTATTATTAAAATTTTGTTTATTTATTTAAGTGAATGAAAATTTAATTAAGTGAATATGTGATGGAGTTGTATTTAATGTTATTTTTTGGAGTTTTTGGTGGATTTTCTGCCTGGAACTTGGCGGGAAAATTTGAGGTGAAATCTTGATTTTTGTTATTTAAACTGGTTTTTTGACTGCATATATGGATTCAACACACTGAAAAACTCCTAGGTCACTTTGATTATGTGGATTTTACCCATCAAACTTGTGATTTCAATGAATTCTTGCCAAATTTTAGACAAATTAGATCGGAAAAATAAATCAGAATTTTTTTCAAAAAGTCGCATTAAAGACAACTCGATTTGCAATTTATTTTTACGCTAAGTAGATATGGACAAAAGAGGAAGGAGTGATAAGTGAATGAGAGCACACGACCTCAACCGTAGCCTATGCCTTTGCATTCTCCATCAAGGGAAGAGGAACATGTTTTAGAACAAGGAACTGTTCTGGTAGGAGAGGTTATCAGCACAATGTGTTCATTCTAGAGGATGTATTATGCATTGATGAACATATTGGAAATGGAAGATATAGAAGTTTCTATGCATGTAAAAGGACCAAAAAATTTTGTGAGTAACCATGTACATAGAGTGCTTGAAAAGGTTAAATTTCAAGAGATTTCAAGTTCTAATGGATAAGTGATAGAACCCTAATTGGAAAACATGGAAATGCACTCGACTTTGAGGAATTATATTTTTAATCTCAAAGTACATATGGACATATTCCAACTAAAAATAAGTTCCTTGCTTTTTTGGAAGACCTTATTTCCATAGTTAAGGATGGATGTGTTCCAAAGAGTGCTCGAAAAAGTTAAATTTCGAGAGTTTTTAAGTTCTAATGGATAATTGATTGAAGCCTAATTGGGAAACATGGCAATGTGCTTCACTTTAAGGAATTATATCTTTAATCTCAAAGTGCATATGGACATATTCCAACTAAAAGGAAGTTTCTTAATTTTTTGGAAGACCTTATTGCCCTAGTAAAGGATAAATGTGTTCTAGATTTCATGGGAGATTATTTCAAAGAATGCTACCTTTTACAGGAATTTGTTGAAATACAATTGAATGGATTTAACTAATTAAGATATAGTAATAGATTAATAGCTAAGTACAAAGCCATTTTTATGGAACTAGTGGGATATGGATTGCATAATAAAACAAAAAAGTAGAGAGCGAACAAATTCATATGGAAATATTCTAGCTAAAGAGAAGTGCCTTACTTCGTTGGAAGATCCTATTGCCATAGTTAAGGATGGATGTGTTCCAAATTTTCTAGTAGATAATTTCGAAGAATGCTATATTTTTGAGGAATTCATTGAAAGACAATTTAATGCATTTAATCAATTGAGATAGAGAAATAGATCAATAGCTAGGTCTTGTTGAGAAATCTATAGGGTAGTAGTTAGGATGATTTCTCTTTCGATGATAACTGCTTGTGATGTTTTTTTTAAATTTTCTTAATTATTAGCTTCTTCTATTATTATTATGTTCGTTTATCATCAAACATCTACAAAATCTAGAATAATAATAGTACACAAGAACACATGATATAGGCTACAAGTCAGGGCAAAAACCTCTCCGCTTGAGAGGAAAACCCGTAAATATCTTCTCTTCTTATATATTCTTTAATTGACGAGCTCTAAGACCTCTAGACCAAGACCAATACCCTTCCAAGACCAAGTCCGACCTCTCCTAATAACGTGTTTCTTTTGTCCAAGTCAAACCCAGTCAAATCTTTTCCATCAACACAACTTCAACCCCTAACTTAGAATTTCAGCCTCTACTGTAGGTCTGAAAATTTCGCCCCCTGCAACTGCTACTTCATCCACACGTGTGAGCGAAACTAGCCTTCCAAGGTCTCCCAACAACTTCGCTTGAATTGATTTCTTGTATAGGAATAGTAAGTGACCTATTAGGCCCTTCTTCCAAAAAAATTAATCCTCTTCCAGTAGATAGAGAATTTCGACCTTTAAGTAGCAAAACGTAGCTTTCCTTCTTCGCATGTGTGAGAGAGAATTAGCCTAGAAACTTATTTTCTTCGTCCTTCTTCTTATTCGCTAGTCTTCTTGTGGTTCTCCTTTGCTTAAATGAGATAAGAAGTGAATGTGTCTAAAGGAGGTATAGTTCCCTCCTTTATATATGCTTCTCAAAGTGGACGTGGCTCCTCGAAATAGTCTGACTTCTTAGTTTCTAGGCTGACTTGGTCTCGAAGGGTATTTTGACACTTTCAAATACAAAAATGATTTTATTTACAAGTTACAATGTTCCCGATGGGGTCCTCAACTTACGACAATGACTCTTTTGACTTCGTGATGTAGGACAAACCCTAGAAGCACTCAATGGGTGCTTAACCTTTAAAATAAAATACCTTGAGCATGAAACCCATGCTCCAAAAACAATAATAATTTTTGTTTTTTTTACAAAATACAAGAATCAAAATTGCATTTCATTTTTATGAAGACCGAACCTAGTTACACATTTTTCAACACTCCCTCTTAACTAGGGACGTATTCACAAATGGTACATGGAAATTCTCAATCTGAATAGATATCATAAGAAGAGTCAAATTAGTAACCCATATGTTTAGCATCATAACAACTAGGATTGTTGCATAGCAAGGCCTTGACTAACAAATCTATCTCTCCACAATATCTTAGCACAATGTTGGTGAGATCAATGATTTATAGACACCATCATCATTGTCTCTCAAGGCACATACCCCACTCGGGTGTTCACAGAGTATGTCCTTCTTGGACTATTCTTATCTTGGATAGCTAGTCCTCAAAGAATATAAGTCCTCGACTACTCTTATCTTGGATTCCCTACCTCATCCTCAAAGAGTATCAGATGCCATATGTTTACTCAATCCTCCATTCTTTCTTCCCAAGTGAAGACAATAATGTTGTGCCTATCTCTCCCTCTCAACTAGGGAGGATATATCAATCAAACCAAGCTTGTCTCTGTTGAACCCTTGGTTAAACTGAGAGAGGGGGGGGGGTGAATCAGTTTAGTGCAATCATGATCTTGTAAAACTTTCTTTTACACTTATTTACATCTTCATTTCATGATCAACTTAATATACAATGGAACAACAATCTTAATAAGTGAGCAGCAGGTATTAAGCAGATTAAATTCAGAATATCAACATATAATCATCATGCACATAGACAACAGATATAAGTGGAAACCCATAAGGGAGAAAACCACATATTATTATTGTTGTGATGCAAAGGCAAGCTCCAACTCCCTCTCACCACCGATTTTCTGTAGGCTCCAACCTACAGGAGGCTACTACCTCAATTCTGCAAGCTACAACTTGCAAGGAAGCTCCAACTCCCATCTATTTTCTGCAGGCTACAACATACAGGAGGCTCCTACCTCAGTCAGCTACAACTGGACATATATCAAGCTACAACTTGAAATGGAAGCACCAACTTCCTCACTATACAATAAAATCATATGCTGATTTACCTAGATATCAACTTAGTTTTTCTCCTTCTTTACTGTTGTCCTTCCAGCCTTCAAATTTGCTTTATATCATCTCTGGATCTTCACAACTCCTCTCTCTGCTCCTTCTTCTTACATTCTCTCACCTCTTTTCCATTCTCCATATTTTTATGGATATGCTGGTAACATTATTTATAGAGATCACCTCATAACTGTTTGCATTCCACAGGGAATTCGAAATGAACAGGTATGACTCTTTGCCTTCGGGCCCTTCTCATTTTCTTGTCTAGACCATTCAAAATAATATAATAGTATGTATACATTTTAGTATTACAGAGGAGTTTTTCTTTGCCTACAGAGACTTGGCTTTGCATCACATACAACAAAAATAATTAATTCATTTACATTTACAGTTACACCAAATATATTTCAATTCAGCCCTTTCAGCTCTTGGTTTTCCGATTATTTTGTCTTCTCTGCCTGCTGTCCCTTTATCTTCTCTACCTTCTATTATATTTCTAGCTTTTCTACACGGGAATGGGTCCTTTCAACTACGCGAGCCTTTCCTTGCCATGTTCAACCTTTTCCTTTTGATTTACATTATAATCCTCCTTTGCTCTCCGAAACGATTTAACAAAGGAAATCCACATACTTCTGGACTTGAAATGCTTTAGGCTTCAGCGTTGACCTACATTGTGTCTGCTTTCTTTATCACACTTCGGCAGTTCAGATATCAATGTGCTTTCGTCCATCTGATCTCCCGAAATGCAATATGCGAAGGGTCCCACCAGGCTGTATCTCTGTGTTTTGGCTATTTATCTTTTTCTTCATTTCTATGTTGTTCTTTCCTCCTCCCGATGTGATTTCTCAAAAGGGAAACCTTATACCTTCGTAAATTTTTCGTTTCCGCCAATCTTGCACGTATATCGATGCCACATCCCCGATTAAACGATTTCCGTTGATCTTGTTCGCAATCCGATGGTCTTCATCATATTGCAAATCTCAAAGTTTATTACCCTTCCATACTTTGGTTAAATGTACCACAGTGCCATCATATAAATACACTCGGGTCCCACATGACTGTATCACTACTTCACATCGCAATTTCTATAACTTACGAATTCTTATCACATAAGTATCGCCGATTGCAATATACGATAGCATCGCATCACATCTATCCATCGCATCGCAAATTTTATAACTTACGAATTCTTATCACATAAGTATCGCCGATTGCGATATGCGATAGCATTGCATCGCATTCGTCGCATCTCATCTATCCATCGCATCGCAAATTCTATAACTTATGAACTTCACCCCTCCGATCTTGCGATTTGCGATATGCAGGCCACGTCCATGTCATCATGCCATGTCACCTTGCCACGTCACTTCCACGTCATCTTGCCACGTCATCTTGATTTATTTGAAATTTGTGGGGTCAGGTCCACGTCAGCTGCCACTTCACTTGCCATGTCATCACCATGTCATCATATCACACTTCGCATTTTCTGTGACCATTGCGTTTGTGCGATTTTTCTCCTGCCCCAATTGTGATATGCGATGGTATTATAGCATCGCAATATCGGTATTTCAAACATTCTTTTCTATATAGCTCCTTTGCTTTCCAATGCGATTTACAAAGGGAAATCACATACACCCGGACTTGAAATCTCTTAAATAATAGTTCTGAGCTGCATCGCGTCCGGCCCTTTCATCGCACTTCGGCGTTTATGAGAGCTATCTCTTCTGAGCTTTGCGATCTGCGATATGCAATGAAATTCGCATCGCCGATTTGTATTGCCACTTCGCATCGTAACTTTTCATCCTTCCAGCAGCTATCGCATTTGCTTGTGATGTCCGATATGCGATCAGGTCCCACTTGATTCCGATATAATCTTTGCCATCTATCTCCTTTAATCTCATCCGTTGATCGCGCCAGTCCCACACCTTTTATCATTCCGCTCTTTTATATACTTTTTGCTTTAAAACAAAGCACGTCAACAAAATGTATTGGCCCCACAGTATGCCTCCTCTTAACTCACAATTTCGTTTTGCCAAATAATGTTGAGTCTCTGCCGTTAATCCTAGAATGATCCAACGGTCATTGCGTTATCGCGTGCCAACTAGCCCCAATGGATAAATTTTTTGAACCTACGCGAAATAGGCGGTTTTTCTTTGCTTCATGTCAACTCCTTAATGCTATCACGTTCATTTCAACTTTTACCACTTACCACTCTAAAGCTGCCAAAAAACCCCTTTGCTAGTTTTTGAAACCGTCTTCACTGTTCCATCTCTGCTATTGATTCATGGTTCCATACTCCGTTGACCAAGGTTTCTCTCGATTATCCTTTCCAAACTTTTGGTTCCGTTATAACTCTATGACACCGGTCCCTCCACGCTACTCCTCCTGAGCTTGTTCTTTATTCTAAGTGCGCTGATCTCTCCTGAGCTTGTTTTGCTGCCTTTGCTCCTTTCTGCTGCCTCTCTACATTTGTTGTTTCTCTTCTTTTGTTGTTCCTCTGCCTCTCTTTTATGCTTTCTTAATGCATTTTTTCTTGATCTTCTCCTTTTCCTTATTGCTGGTTCTTCTCTGCTCCTTTGCCTTAGTGATAGTTCAGGTGCTGCTCTTTTGTGCTCCTTTGCCATCAATGACAATATTTCCAACAGTCTCCCCCTTTGGCATTGATGGCAACACATCCACCAATACTCAATACTTCCTCCAGGACTTCCTTTGCTTCCTTTTCAGAAGACCCTTTCTTCTTTTGCTTGCTTTTCCTCCCCCTTTGACATCAATGACAAAGGGTTGCACATTTCCAATGTAGTTTCTATCTTTTCATTTCCTCTGATCTTGAGGACCTGTTCCATGAACTGATCCATTGTTCTAGCTCTTTGATCATGACAATTTATTGACTGCTCTCCCCCTGGAATGATGCTTTCTTGTCTGTTGCACTGATCCTGTTTCTTTTATGCATCCCTTTTTTTTTCTTTTTTATTTTTTTAAATTTCTGATCATGTTAGAGAATAGCATCTGTAGACACTACCCCTAGCTTGTCTCTTAGATATTCGAATGGTTCTTTAGCAAGAGGTTTTGTGAATATGTCTGTTGTTTGTTCCTTAGTTGGTACATATTCCAACTTCACTAATTTCTGTGCTACTTGTTCTCTGAGGAAGTGGTACTTTATTGGGATGTGATTTGTTTTTGAATGAAGTACATGATTTTTTGATATACTTATTACACTTGTATTGTCACATTTGATAGAAATGGGTTCATCAATGCTTACCTTCATGTCTTGGAGAGTTTGTTTCATCCACATTACTTGTGTGCAACATGCAATTGTAGCTATGTATTATGCTTCTGCTATAGATAGAGAGATAGAAGTTTGCTTCTTGCTTAGCCATGCCACCAGAATTTTTCCCAAATAAAATGCACCTCCACTTGTGCTTTTCCTGTCATCCACACAGCTGGCCCAATCTGCA
The DNA here is from genome assembly GCA_034641835.2 of Pinus albicaulis. Taxonomy (NCBI): domain Eukaryota; kingdom Viridiplantae; phylum Streptophyta; class Pinopsida; order Pinales; family Pinaceae; genus Pinus; species Pinus albicaulis. Next base: position 1,188,170,825 of record CM076583.1, read on the forward strand.
TTTGTGTATGCTATCAATATGAAGTTTTTTCCTTTTGGATACCATAGGCCATAATGTGAAGTTCCTTATAGATATCTAAATATTATTTTGATTGCAAGTAAATGATTTTGTTTTGGTGTTGCTTGATATCTTGCCACAATTCCTACTGCCAACATAATGTCTGGTCTAGAAGCAGTTAGGTATAGCAGACTTCCTATCATGGATCTGTAAAGTTTTTGATCTACATCTGTTGATCCATCATTAGCACATAGTTTACATCTAGTGATCATGGGAGTTGACACAGGTTTGCAGTCTTCCATTTGAAACCTTTTCAACATTTCTCTTAAGTATTTTTCTTGCGAAATGAATATTCCTGTGTTCTTTTGTTGAATTTGAAGTCCTAAATAGAAGGTGAGTTCTCCAATCATTGACATCTCAAACTCTGATTTCATTTCTTCAGCAAATCCTTTTTCTAACCCATCTTTGTTGCTACAAAACATGATGTCATCTACATACACTACTACAATTAAGAGTTCATTTTCATTAGCCTTTATGTACAAGTTGTTGTCTACTCCTCCTTTCTTAAAACCTTATTTTTTAAAGTATTTGTCCAGCCTTGAATACCATGCACGAGGGCCTTATTTCAGCCCATATAAGGCTTTCTTTAATATGCACACATAATTATGTTTATCTGTTAAGGAGAATCCTTCGGGTTGTTCCATGTAGACTTCTTCCTCTAAATCTCCATTCAGGAAGGCAGAATTCACATCCATTTGATATACCTTGAAATCATGATAGCATGCAAAGGCCAAAAACATTCTGATTGCTTCCATTCTGGCTACAGGGGCAAAGGTTTCATCATAGTCAAGTCCTTCAATTTGAGAATACCCCTTGCATACAAGTCTGGCTTTATTTCTAATTACTTGCCCTTGTTCATTCATCTTATTCTTGAATATCCATTTTGTGCCAATGACATTTTTACCAGTGGGTCTTGGAATTAACTCCCAGGTATTGTTTTTCTCAATTTGGTCTAGTTCTTCATTCATAGCATTTACCCAGTTTTTGTCTTTGCTGGCTTCTTCGAACTTCTTTGGCTCTATTTGAGATAGCATGGCTAGGTATACTTCTTCTGTCTGTTCAACAAGCTGTCTTCTTGTCTGGACTCCCACACTCTTGTCCCCAATGATTTGATCTTTTGGATGGTTCTTTTGAGTGTGTCTTGAGGGACCTTTTGAGTTTAATTTAATATCTTCTGTTGTCTTGCTATGTTCATCATTGTCTTGGTTCTCAGCTTCATGATCATTTGAAGGATTGGCGCAGCTTGTGCTTCTTGTTTTGTTTGGTAGATCTTCATCAAATCTTACATCAATGATTTCCACAATTTTGTGTAGTCTTTTGTTTTAGCACCTGTAACCCTTACTCTTGGATGCATATCCTAAAAATATTCCTTCATCAACTCTTGCATCAAACTTCCCCAATTTTTCATCATTATTTTTTATGAAACACTTGCTTCCAAAGACTCTAAATTGCTTGATTGATGTTGGTTTACCATGCCATAATTCGTAAGGAGTCTTATCACAATTTGGTCTTAGATGAGCTTTGTTGAGAATGTGAACAACTATGTGTACTGCTTCTGCCCAGTAGGTTTGGGGAATGTTAATTTCTTGCATCATAGCTCTGGCAGTTTGTTGTACTGACTTGTTTTGCCTCTCTGCCACTCCATTTTGTTGAGGTGTACCTACAATTGTAAACTGTTGTTTTATCCCATGCTCATTGCATAGGTCTGCAAAATCATAGTCTGTGAATTCACCTCCTCTGTCTGATCTGATGCACTTTAGCTTGCATCCTGTTTGATTTTCTGCCAATGCTTGAATATCTTGAATTTCTCAAGTGCTTCAGATTTATATTTGAGAAATGATACCCACATCATTCTGGAAAAATCATCTATTATCAGCATGAAATAAGATTCTTTGCTTGGTGCTTTAGTTCTTGAAGGTCCACACAGGTCCATGTGTACAAGCTAAAGAGGCCAACTTGTAGATAGTATCTCTTTGGTCTTGAAAGATATGCTGGTCTGCTTGCCCAGTTGGCAGGATTTACATATGGTATTTGAAGGCTTCTTTATTTCTGGCATATCTCTAAATGCATTCTTCTTGCTCAGACTGATGATGTGGTCAAAGTTTAGGTGTCCCAGTCTTCTATGCCATAACCATGATTCATCAAGTTTGCTTATGTGGCATGCTTCATTATCGACTTCCACTATATAGGCATTTCTTTCTGTTCTAACACCTTTGATCAAGGTCTTTCCTGTGGTGCTTGATCTTACCTCACAATATTGGGCTCTAAAAAGTACCTCACAGCCTTTGTCACACATTTGACTGACGCTTAGAAAATTGGATTTCAGCCCATCCACAAATAGTACATCTTGAGCTTTTCCTCTTCCATTATTCAGACTGACTGAGCCTTTTCCTTTGATTTTCCCTGCTTTATCATTGCCGAATTTTACATTCTCAGATTTCTTTTCATCAAAGGTTACAAACTTGCTTCAATCTCCAGTCATATGCTTTGAACATCCACTATCCAAATACCATTGGCTTTTATGATCTTAGGCTATTAGAGCCAGGTCACACTTATTCAACTTCTTTTTCCACTGTAGGCAGCTATTTGTTTGGCACCTTTTCTGAGAATATGGACCACATTCTTTGAGAGGACATTTGGAAGACATGTGTCCGATTTGATGGCATACAAAGCATTTGATTATATTTTTAAAAGTATTATGTGTACGATTGAACTCTCCATTGTTCATAAATCTCCATGGGGTTTTAAGCATCAGTCTTTGTTCATACGTTCTGCACTCCATGGCTTTATGGCCAAATCCCTTACAACAAAAACAATACCCATGGAAATGATGAGTATACCTGGTGTAGGGTTGTCCTCTCCAATTGTTTGCTTGAGGTAGTCTTTTCAATTTCTGCATCTTTAGCTGGTTGAAGTTGATTATCTTTGTCTGAGAGTATCCAACAATATGTCCCAGTTTGTGGCAGGAAAAACAAGTGACATTTCTCATAGGAGGAAATAATCTCCTTTGAGATCTTCCGAACTTGTTCAATTGATCTTCAGGAACAATTAAGATTTTTGCAACTGCTTGCTTCTTCCTCTCATTCTTTGTCTCTTGATGTTGATGCTTGTTTCTATTTGTTTCATCACACATCAAGTTCTTGCTGGATTCTACTTCTGTGGTTCCTTTTTGAGCTATTTCATTATCTTTTACAGCTTTTACAAAAATGATATTCTTGTTATCTTGTACCTTGGACTTACTAGTTTCTCCTTCATATCCTATCCCAGCCTTTATGAGAGGATACCTTTGGGAATTTAGAATCTTGTCCAACTGTTTAGTGCTTGTCATTCAAGGAGTGTTCATTGAAAATTCCCTTTGGGTGTTTTCTAGTTTATTTCTCAGGCATACCACTTCTTCTTCCAATTTCTCTTCCTTCTGAATTTTATCCTCAATTTTCTTTAGTAGAGTGTCTTCCACCTTCTTAGCTTCTTCAAGTTTTACTTTCAACTGACTGAGGTCTTCTGAAGTTGGTTCTTCTTTTACATATTTGAGGAGAATATCTTTCTATTTTCTGCACTTCAGTTTAAGTCTGTCAATTTCCTCCAGGGCACTTCTTAGTTCCCCCTCAAGATCTACCTCACATTATTCCTCCTCTTCTGAAAGGAATCCCTATGATTCTTCTTTGACCATCAACACAAATTCAGAGGTTCCTTATTCATTTGAGGATTCATATGAGTTTTCAGATGCACTGCTATCTTGCTAAGCATAAAATGATCTTCTATTGAATCTCTTCCCTTTCTACCAGTTATTTGTTCTGGTTTTATTTGTCTCTTGAATCTGATTCTTTGTTTTCTTATGATGACACTTAGATTCATAGTGCCCAAATCTTCCACAGTTAAATAATTTAAATGGAAGTTTACCTTTATACTTTCCTAAGCCTCTATCCAATATTCTGACAAATTTGGCCTCTTCTTCATCAGAGCAAGAGCATGTATCTTCTTTTTCTTCTTTTCTCTTCTCTGTCTTAAAGGATGCCTCCCTCGCATTTGACTTCCTCTGTGGAAGTATCATCTCATAGGCTGTTAAGTTTCCAAGTAATTGGTTCATGGTCAATGTTTCCCAGTCAGCTGTTTCTTCTATGGTAGAAACCTTGGGGTTAAAACTGGATGGTAAAGATCTCAATATCTTTTGAACAATTACACATTATCTAATGGTTTCTCCTAGAGCTTTCATGTTATTCACAATTTCTACAACCCTTAAGAAGAATCTAGCAATGTCTTCTTCTTCATTCATTTTTATATTTTCAAACTGGGCTCTATAGACTTGCAGCTTGGAAGCCTTCACCTTTTTATCTCCCTCATGGATACTTTCTAATGTATCCCATATTTCTTTGGCAGTCTTGTTATGCATTACTTTGATAAATTATGCCTCACATAGACCACTTAAGAGAGCATTCATGACATTGGCATTAGCTATAAAATATTGTTTGGCTTGTTTCTCTGTGTCAGACTCCTTTGGGGCATATCCCAAATCCACGGCAACCCAGACTTCTATTCCTAGAGACATTATGTACGTCCTAATTCTTATTTTCCAGAAGGCATAATTTGTGCTAGTAAACAAAGGGGCTTTATTTGTTGAGAATCCTTCTAGACTAGCCATCTTGGGGACCAAGGATCTCCTTCCAGTTGTTAAGCTGATACCGAAGGAACCTGCTCTGATACAAATTGTTGAACCCTTGGTTAAACTGAGAGGGGGGGGGTGGGGGGTGAATCAGTTTAGTGCAGTCATGGTCTTGTAAAACATTCTTTTACACTTATTTACATATTCATTTCGTGATCAACTTAATATACAATGGAACAACAATCTTAATAAGTGAGCAGCAGGTATTAAGTAGATTAAATTCAAAATATAAACATATAATCATCATACAGATAGACAACAAATATAAGTGGAAACCAATAAGGGAGAAAACCACATCTTATTATTGTTGTGATGCAAAGGCAAGCTCCAACTCCGTCTCACCACTGATTTTTTGTAGGCTCCAACCTACAGGAGGCTACGACCTCAATTCTGCAAGATACAACTTGCAAGGAAGCTCCAACTCCCATATATTTTCTACAGGCTACAACCTACAGGAGGCTCCTACCTCAGTCGGCTACAACTGGACATTTGTCAAGCTACAACTTGAAATTGAAGCACCAACTTCCTCACTGTACAATAAAACTGATGCAGGAGCATTAGGCAAAGAGGAAATACTTTGTATTAGGGGTTTTTAAGTTTTTAGAGGAGATAGATTTTTATGGATGATTTGAGTGGGTTTTAAGTATTTTTAATTAAATATTGTAAATAATTCTCAAATGTTTGAGAATATGAGAAGGATTTGATCAGTTGAGGATGTAAAGGGATGAGAGATTTTTTCTAAATATTAATTTAGAAATTAGTTTCATTAATTATGGGTGAGAGAGGATCCTTAGGGATTCAAGAGTGATTTTAGGATTTTGTTGAGAAGTTGAAGGGATTGAACTTAGAATAGATCATTCTAAATTGTATAAATTATTAAGCCTCAAAGGCATTGAAAATCAGAGAGAGAGTGTGCATAGAGGAATAGAGGAGAGAGCAGGGGTTTCTATTTAGAAGCCTTCGGGTAGATTGTAAAAGGGCCAATGATTGGAAATCAGGCCAAGGAAGGAGATTGTTATGTAAGTATTGTGTGTATTAATACAGAAATTGATTTTCTGAATTTTATGCCATTATTAAAGTTATGTGTTCAATATATGAAGGGATGATTCGATATGCTTGAATCCACATCGATTTTGTGTGAGAATCACAATACATAATACTTGAATATAGAAGGCGTTAATCTCTGCGTGAAGGGTTGTATTCCAATGCATTTGAGTCCGCGGTTTTGTGTTGAACCCATTGTATAAGACTCTATTTCTTTTGGATTTCGTTTGTTATCAATATAATCTATGTCAAGAATCGTTGTGTGAGATCGGGAAGATTCGATTCTATAAATCCATATTAAAAACCCAATCCAGAATCATTGAGTTGAATTTTGAATGCGCTACTATTATGTGCAAAGGTTTCAATAGGCGTTAATGAAGTTGGGTCTTTCGATGAAGAATGCGCTAGGATGGCATTGAATTGTTGATCTGTTTGGTGAGCCGATATCTGTGCAATCGATTCACAACATTCCAGACGGAGGAGACAAGCTTTAAAAGGCTCGATTTCTGTATATAAGCAGTAAATTGACATCTGCAATTGCACAGGAGGGACGCAGGTCAACTGATTCTAAGTTGAGCCTGGCAAGGTCGTTGAATTACAGCGTTGAAGAATTGCAGAAGTATAGTTTGACAAAGTCATGAATTGCAGCATTGAGGAATTTTTCGTTAAGTATCCGTGTGCAGACGTTGTGTATAAATTCGACGAAGCAATGGAAGAGGCATAGTAACCTGTAGATGTTTTTCATTCATGAATTGTCTTTGCAGAGTAAAATCGCTACAGAATGGGAATGTGAATTCCAATGGCAAGTTGCAGCGTTGGAATGGTAAGGACGCAAAGTCTAAATTGATATTTGTGTGAATTGAATGAATCTGAAGTTAATTTACAGTTGAACGTTGTTAATTACAGCTTCTTATTCTGAATTGGTGGAGAACTCTGTTTAGAAACACTGTTGGTTGAGTCAACTGCGTCAAGTGCAATTTTAATTCCAAGCTAAACAAAATTTGAAGGCCGATTTATAAAATGGAATCTGGTTAAGACGTATTTGATTGAGGCGATTTGATTCTATTTGAATTGACTCAGAAGGTTACTGAAACCCAGCTCCAATGTGTTCAGAAGTTGTGGTTTTTTTTAGATGCTATATTTTCTAGATCGCTAAAGTTTGAGCACAATGAGTATCCATCGTTGGATGGACAGGTATGTAATGTTGGATTCGATTTCTAATCAAAAATATAAGCCTTATATGGATTGCCGTTGCCATGAGCTTGGTAAGCTAAACAATGAAGGGCGCATATATAATTCAAACCTTGGTTGACTAATTGAATTAGTATGAGACAAAATGTCCCATGAACTTTAAAAAGAGATCATATTGGGTATCAATATATGGGTTTGATTATAAGCACAACAACAAAAAAATAAACTTCACATGTGGGTTTGTGTTGGTTTAATATGGGGGTTTAACTTCATATTTGGTTTTCAAAATCTTGATGAAAAGGTAAGGAATCTTCAATTGAAGTTAAGTTTGAAATAGCTTCCGCAAGAGATACTGAAATCTGGGTGTTTAAATTTAAGCAGAGATTAACAAAACATTCCACATTATTATTGTGAGTTTGCCCAGATGGGGAATTTTATTGGAATATAAATGTGAAGTGAAAATTTTATATGCACATCGGGATTAAATATGTGAGTTGGCAGGGTTAGCCCTGCATTAAGTGGTATCAGAGCAGGAAGGCTCTGTTGAAATTGAAGATATTTGTTTTTCTGAATAAGTGCAAGAAGGTTCTGTTGAGAATTGAAGTGTGTTTTATTTGAATGTGTTCTAAATCTGATATGCAAAGGTACACAACTGCAGTGAACAGGATTGCAGAAATGAATGGAGGACAAGATCATGTAGGATCTTAAAGGTGAGATAATTTTCTGATTTGGAATTTGTGATTAAGGTTTATGGTTGCAGAGAAGATGATGGCAGTGAACCTGACATTTAGCTAAAGGCTGGATAGGGAGGACAATTGCGGTGTTTTGAAGAGAAGGTGAGTTGAATAGATAGCCTAGAGAGAGCAGAGGAGAGTTCTCAAGAGGTTCCAGAGGTAGTGAACCAGTACTTACCAAAAAGACCGGGTCCAGTGAAACGGATTGGTGAGGTAAGTGGCAGCAGGAGAGCTTGCTGTTGCAGAGGCTAGTGCAACTCATGGTGAGTGAGAAACTCATAGAGAAGATGATCATGGAGGATTAGAGAAGAGGTTCAGAGGAATGCCACAGAGGTAAGATGATTGATAAATTCAGAGAAAGAGAAATTGCAGTAATGAAGGTACAATTGCAGGTACTACAGGAATGGCTGCAAGAGCAAGAAAACCAGAAAGGAGGATGGATCTTTCCACTGAAGGGAAAGAGAGTGATTTGGAAACCATTGCAGATGAGGTTGAGGCAAAGTGAGATTGCCTTATTGAAGGAGGAACTTAGATTTCTTGAGCCAGAGATGGAATTTGAAGATTCCACATGCAGATTTGTTCAAAGGGAAGTTCTTGAGGAAGCAGTCAAGACAGAAAAGTCTTGTGGTTTAAAAACTAATGATTCGTGTGTGTTTGCAGGTACAACACAGGGAGATGAGAAATTTAAAGTTTGTTAAAGAGCAGGAGAGAGAATTGAATCTGAAGTCTGTTCAGATCAATGTTGAGATAGCAAGATCTCAGGAGGAAATGAAGACAAAGAAGTCTAATCAGAATATTAAAGCAGAATAAGGAAGACCATCTGATGATGAGTCAAGAACTGGTGAAGGTATGGAAAATTGTGTGAAGTTTCTGAGTTCTACTCCTAATGAAATTGTTGAATTGTATAGGAAATTAGATCTTCAGAGAAGAGAATTGGAGAGGCAGAGAACTTACACAAAGGATAATTTGCTGAAGAAGCAAGATAAGAAAGTTTTCATGAATGACAGTCATGAAGTAGAGGATGGAAAGAAGGAGAGACTAGCTGATAGTCACATGGTGAATGCAAATCAGCATACTGATGTGCTGACAAAGGACTTGGAAAGGAACTCAGAGAAAGCTGAGGAGAAAGCCAGTGGAGATTTTCTGAGTCCTGAAGAAGACTTGGAACTTCAGAGAGAAAACTTGGTGACTGAATCAATAAGTGAGACCATTGGGTCCTGTGATTTTGAAGCTGAAAATTTGATTGTGTTTACAGGTGATGCAGAAGACAGTCCATCATTTGGAATTGTCTTGGAAGAAGAAAAACTGTTGCAGAAAGAAGATGAGACGGTCATGTCTCATAAGCAGAGGCTTGTTACCATGGGTGACAAAAGAGAGTTGGCTTGTCTGAATAGCCAAGAGAGAACTGTGGGGAAAATTTTTGGAACTGCTACAGTAATAGAGGATGAGACTAAAGTGTTTGAAGAACTTGATTTGATTGCCAGAATCAATCAAGATGATGATGGACAATTACTGAAGATTGTCAAAAGGGAAGATGAAGGTTATGTTGGAACTAATTTGCAGCATGTTGATGAAATGCTTGAAAAGAAATGGCTGAAATGTTTGCTGGAGACATTTGAACCTAAGAAAGAAGTTGCAGGCACTGAAGTAAATTTGCTTGAAGTTAAGAAAGGAGCAGATACTAGTTTGTTAAAATTGATTTTGCTTACTAGTATACAAACAGAGATAAATGGATATGTTACTGCAGGAAGATAATTAAATGATAATTTATTTTCTGAAGATAAATTCGCAGGTGATGAGCCAAAGAATGTTGGAGAGGGACAGGAAGTTTGGGAAGCAGCAACATGTGGGGTGACATCTGCAGGAGTAAAACCAATGTTATCAACAATCGGGGAGATGACAACTGAGGCAACATTGACAACAACAACATCAATGTTGGCAGCAAGAAGAGTAGTAACAGCAGAAGCAGCTACAGCAGCTGAATTAACAGAAATTGGAGACAACAGTAGTAGGCAAAGAAATTTCCAGACAGAGGAAAGGTTGGACATAGAGATTGAAAGCATCAGAAGACTGATGATGAAGGTGTCTCAGAAGCAGCAGACAACAGCGAGAAAGAAGAGGAATTTCAACAAGGGAAAGACAAAAGCAGAGTATGAAAGCATAGTTGGAGGCAGGATGCAGAACAAGATATGGAAACCTGGAGAAAAGCAGCAAGCGACAACAAATGATGACTTGCAGAACAAAGTGTGGGATCCAGGAAGACAAGGACAAAGACTTAAAACGCATGATCATGAGATCATGATCATTTTCAACCTTGGGAGTCTAATGCAAGAGCATTAGGCAAAGAGGAAATACTTTGTATTAGGGGTTTTTAAGTTTTTAGAGGAGCTAGATTTTTATGGATGATTTGAGTGGGTTTTAAGTATTTTTAATTAAATATTGTAAATAATTCTCAAATTTTTGAGAATATGAGAAGGATTTGATCAGTTGAGGATGTAAAGGGATGAGAGATTTTTTCTAAATATTAATTTAGAAATTAGTTTCATTAATTATGGGTGAGAGAGGATCCTTAGGGATTCAAGAGTGATTTTAGGATTTTGTTGAGAAGTTGAAGGGATTGAACTTATATTAGATCATTCTAAATTGTATAAATTATTAAGCCTCAAAGGCATTGAAAATCAGAGAGAGTGTGTGCATAGAGGAATAGAGGAGAGAGCAGGGGTTTATATTTAGAAGCCTTCAGGCAGATTGTAAAAGGGCCAATGATTGGAAATCAGGCCAAGGAAGGAGATTGTTATGTAAGTATTGTGTGTATTAATACAGAAATTGATTTTCTGAATTTATGCCATTATTAAAGTTATGTGTTCAATATATGAAGGGATGATTCGATATGATTGAATCCACATCGATTCTGTGTGAGAATCATAATACATAATTCTTGAATATAGAAGGCGTTAATCTCTGCGTGAAGGGTTGTATTCCAATGCATTTGAGTCTGCGGTTTTGTGTTGAACCCATTGTATAAGACTCTATTTCTTTTGGATTTCATTTGTTATCAATATAATCTATGTCAAGAATCATTGTGTGAGATCTGGAAGATTCGATTCTATAAATCCATATTAAAAACCCAATCCAGAATCATTGAGTTGAATGTTGAATGCACTACTATTATGTGCAAAGGTTTCAATAGGCGTTAATGAAGTTGGGTCTTTCGATGAAGAACGCGCTAGGATGGCATTGAATTGTTGATCTGTTTGGTGAGCCGATATCTGTGCAATCGATTCACAACATTCCAGACGGAGGAGACAAGCTTTAAAAGGTTCGATTTCTGTATATAAGCAGTAAATTGACATCTGCAATTGCACAGGAGGGACGCAAGTCAACTGATTCTAAGTTGAGCCTGGCAAGGTTGTTGAATTACAACGTTGAAGAATTGTAGAAGTATAGTCTGACAAAGTTGCGAATTGCAGCATTGAGGAATTTTGTGTTAAGTATCCGTGTGCAGATGTTGTGTATAAAGTCGACGAAGCAATGGAAGAGGCGCAGTAACCTGTAGATGTTTTTCGTTCATGAATTGTCTTTGCAGAGTAAAATCGCTACAGAATGGGAATGTGAATTCCAATGGCAAGTTGCAGCGTTGGAATGGTAAGGATGCAAAGTCTAAATTGATATTTGTGCGAATTGAACGAATCTGAAGTTAATTTGCAGTCGAACGTGGTTAATTACAACTTATTATCTTGAATTGGTGGAAAACTTTGTTTAGAAACATTGTTAGTTGAGTCAACTGCGTCAAGTGCAATTTTAATTCCAAGCTAAACACAATTTTAAGGCAGATTTATAAAATGGAATCTGGTTAAGATGTATTTGATTGAGGTGATTTGATTCTGTTTGAATCGACTTAGAAGGTTACTGAAACCCAGCTCCAATGCATTCAGAAGTCGTGGTTTTTTTTTAGATGCTATATTTTCCAGATCGCTAAAGTTTGAGCACAATGAGTATCCATCGTTGGATGGACAGGTATGTAATTTTGGATTCGATTTCTAATCAAAATTCTAAGCCTTATATGGATTGCATTGCCATGAGCTTGGTAAGTTAAACAGTGAAGGGCACATATATAATTCAAACCTTGGTTGACTAATTGAATTAGTATGAGACAAAATGTCCCATGAACTTTAAAAAGAGATCATATTGGGTATCAATATATGGGTTTGATTATAAGCACAACAACAACAAAATAAACTTCACATGTGGGTTTGTGTTGGTTTAATATGGGGGTTTAACTTCATATTTGGTTTTCAAAATCTTGATGAAAAGGTAAGGAATCTTCAATTGAAGTTAAGTTTGAAATAGCTTCCGCAAGAGATATTGAAATCTGGGTGATTAAATGTAAGCAGAGATTAACAAAATATTCCACATTATTATTGTGAGTTTGCCCAGATGGGGAATTTTATTGGAATATAAATGTGAAGTGAAAATTTTATATTCACATCGGGAGTAAATATGTGGGTTGGCAGGGTTAGCCCTGCATCAAAAACCATATGCTGATTTACTTGGATATCAGCTCAGTTTTTCTCCTTCTTTACTGTTGTCCTTCTAGCCTTCAAATTTTCTTTATATCATCTCTGGATCTTCACAAATCCTCTCGCTGCTCCTTCTTCTTCTTACATTCTCTCACCCCTTTTCCATTCTCCATCTTTTTATGCATATGCTGGTAACATTATTTATAGAGATCACCTCATAACTGTTTGCATTCCACAGGGAATTCTAAATGAACAAGTATGACTCTTTGCCTTCCCCCTTCTCATTTTCTTGTCCAGCCCATTCAGAATAATATAACAATATGTATACATGTTAGTATTATAGAGGAGTTTTGATTTGCCTACGGAGACTTGCCTTTGCATCACATACAACAAAATAATTAATTCATTTACATTTACAGTTACACCAAATATATTTCAATTCAGCCCTTTCAGCTCTTGGTTTTCCGATTATTTTGTCTTCTCTGCCTACTGTCCCTTTATCTTCTCTACCTTCTGTTATATTTCTAACTGTTTTGCACGGGAACGGGTCCTTTCAATTGTGCAAGCCTTTCCTTTCCGTGTTCAACCTTTTCCTTTTGATTCACATTATAATCCTCCTTTGCTCTCCGAAACGATTTAACAAAGGAAATCCACATACTTTCGGACTTGAAATGCTTTAGGCTTCAGCATTGACCTACATCGCGTCTGCTTTCTTTATCACACTTCGGAAATTTAGATATCCCATGTGCCTTCGTCCATCTGATCTCTCGATATGCGATATGCAAAAGGTCCCACCAGGCTGTATCTCGGTGTTTCGGCTATTTCTCTTTTTCTTCGTTTCTATGTTGCTCTTTCCTCCTCCCGATGCGATTTCTCAAAAGGGAAACCTTATACCTTCATAAATTTTTTGTTTCCACCAATACTGCACGTATATCGATGCCGCATCCCCGATTAAATGACTGCCGTTGATCCTATTCGCAATCTGATGGTCTTCATCATATTGTAAATCTCAAAGTTTATTACCCTTCCATACTTTGGTTAAAGGTACCACAGTGCCATCATATAAATACACTCGGGTCCCACATGACTGTATCGCTACTTCGCATCTCAATTTCTATAACTTATGAATTCTTATCACATAATTATCGCCGATTGCGATATGCGATAGCATCGCATCGCATATATCCATCGCATCGCAAATTTTATAACTTACAGATTCTTATCACATAAGCATCGCCAATTGAAATATGTGATAGCATCGCATCGCATTCATCACATCACATCTATCCATCGCATCGCAAATTCTATAACTTACGAACTTCACCCCTCCGATCTTGCGATTTGCGATATGCGGGCTAGGTCCATGTCATCGTGCCATGTCATCACCACGTCACTGCCACATCATCTTGCCACGTCATCTTGATTTATTTGCGATTTGTGGGGTCAGTTCCACATCAGCTGCCACGTCACTTACCACGTCATCATATCACACTTCGCATTTTCTATGACCACTGCGTTTGTGCGATTTTTCTCCTGCCCCGATTGCGATATGCGATGGTAATATCGCATCGCAATATCAGTATTTCAAACGTTCTTTGCTATATGGATCCTTTTCTTTCTGATGCGGTTTACAAAGGGAAATCACATACACTCGGACTTAAAATCTCTTAAATAATAGTTCTGAGTTGCATCACATCCGGCCCTTTCATCGTACTTCGGCATTTATGAGAGCTATCTCTTTTGATCTTTGTGATCTGCGATATGCGATGAACTTCGCATCACCGATTCACATCGCCACTTTGCATCCTTCCAGCGGCTATCGCATTCTCTTGCGATGTCCGATATGCGATCGGGTCCCACTTGATTCCGATATAATCTCTGTCGTCTATCTCCTTTAATCTTATCCATTGATCGCGCCGGTCCCACACCTTTTATCATTTCGCTCTCTTATATACTTTTTTCTTTAGAACAAAGCACGTCAAAAAAATGTATTGGCCCCACAGTATGCCTCCTCTTAACTCACAATTTCGTTTTTCCAAAGAATGTTGAGTCTCTGTCGTTGATCCTAGAATGATCCAATGGTCATCGCGTTATCACGTGCCAACTAGCCCCAATGGATAAAGTTTTTGAACCTACGCGAAATAGGCGGTTTTGCTTTGCTACATGTCAACTCCTTAATGCTATTGTGTTCATTTCAACTTTTACCACTTACCACTCTAAAGCTGCGCGAAAACCCCTTTGCTAGTTTTTGAAACCATCTTCACTGTTCCATCTCTGCTATTGATTCATGGTTCCATACTCCGTTGACCAAGGTTTCTCTTGCTTATCCTTTCCAAACTTCTGGTTCTATTATAACTATATGACACTGGTCCCTCCATGCTAATCCTCCTGAGCTTTTTCTTTATTCTAAGTGCGTTGATCTCTCCTGAGCTTGTTTTGCTGCCTTTGCTCCTTTCTGCTACCTCTCTACATTCGTTGTTTCTTTGCTTTTGCTATTCCTTTGCCTCTCTTTTATGCTTTCTTACTGCATTATTGCCTGATCTGCTCCTTTGCCTTATTGTTGGTTCTTCTCTGCTCCTTTTCCTTAGTGATAGTTCAGGTGTTGCTCTTTTGTGCTCCTTTTCCATCAATGACAATATTTCCAACAGTCTCTCAAATATACAATCTTCTTATTAGGATATATTTTGTCAATATGTCAACTACCTGCTCATTGGTGGAGATATACTGTAGCTGAAACACACCATCCTGTACTAGCTTCCGAATGTAGAGATACTTGTTGTTTATATGCTTTGTATTTCCATGAAACACTGGGTCTTCAAACAATATTATACAACTCATGTTGTCACAATGTATCATTGTAGGGTCCATTGGTCCTTTAAACAAGTTGGAAAACAACTTCTTCAACCAAAAAACTTCTCTACTTACTTCACAAGTTGCAATATATTAAGCCTCAACACTACTCAAAGAAAATGATTCTTTCTTTCTGCTCATCCATGAGACCATGAAGGATCCCCAACTAAAACATCCTCCTGTAATGCTTCTTCCATCCCGCTCACTGCCTCCCCAGTTGAAATCTGTATATCTAACCAAGTGGAATTCATTCCTCCTATCATATTTCAGATAATAGTGGATTGTTCCTTGCATATATCTTAGTATATGATTGGCTGCTATCCAATGATCATCATTCGGCTCAACTTGGAACTAATTGAGAACATTCACTGCAAAACATATGTTTGGTCTAGTGTTCACCAAGTAAATAAGTGAGCCAATCAATTTTCTATACCTGGTCGGATCCACTGGGCTTGATTCAGAACTCCTTAGCCTTTTCAAGTTTGTGATCATGGGGGTTGTCATTGGTTTGCATTCCATCACATCAAACCTCTTCAACATATCGATCACATACTTACCTTGTGTAGATAGATCTCGTCAGGTCCCTACCAAACTTCCAGTCCCAAATAGCGGTGCATTAGCCCAAGATCCTTCATATCAAATTCTGCTGGTATTTTCTTGTTGCATTATTGGATTCGACCTTATATACCTGTTAATATATCACATATATAATAATTATTGCAGGCTCATCCTTCATGACATTGATATATATATTTACATCAACAAAACTCTTTATGAAGCCAAATATTTGTAGGTATGCATCCATCCTTGCATACCATGCCCTTGGTGGTTTCTTAAGGCCATATAATGCCTTCTTCAACCTTCAAACATAAGCCTCTCTATATTTCACTTCAAATACCAAGGGTTTCTATATATATAATTCCTTATTAATTGTGCCATCCAAGAATGTGGTCTTAACACCCATTCGATGAATATTCCATCCCGACGATGCTGCCAAAGATACCAATGAGCGTAAAGTTGTATACCTTGTTGTTGGAGTAAATGTCTCTTCATAATTGATGCCTTTTTATTGAGAGAATCCCTGAGCCACAAATCTTACCTTCTACTTGTAAATACTTCCATCTACTGCATGCTTAATCTTGTAAAAAAACTTGGAAGTCACCACAAACTTGTCTTTAGGCCTAAGTACGATCTCCCAAACCCCATTCTTCATTATCGATTGATATTCTTCACTCATGGCATCTTTCCATTTTTTATGATTGAAAACTTGTTAAAAGGTGTATGACTCTGCTTCTATTAGTTTTGTCATATATGTTGCATACCTAGAATATATTTTAGGCTTCTTACTTTCTATAAATGTGCCTTTAGCGGTTCCATGTCCCTTGACATCTAATAGAGTATATTTCAACCAGTTAAATCTCTTTATATTTTCTGGGATTACCATCGGTTGTATGGGTTCACTGGGACCTTCATCTTCATGATTTGATTATTCTTCCTCCCTATTACCTTCCTCTTCAAATACAATAAGTTATTCATCATCAGATTCCATAGGTAGACCCTTTGATTTATTGAATGCAATACTTTCGTCAAATATCACATCTCGACTAAATTTTATTCAATGTCCTTCCTTTATGTATATTTTATAGGCCTTATAAGAATTACTGTAGCCAACAAATTTTCCTTTCATGCCTGAAGGATCCAACTTATTTCTCTTTTCCTTTGGCATGTGAATATAGATAGGATAACCAAAAATTCAGAGATGATCCATGCTATTTTTTTTTGTTTTTTTTTACTTCGATTTTGTATGTATACAGTTGTATTCATAGCTTCACCCCATAAAAAATTCAACAAATATTGATCATGTAACATAGATTTACACTTTCTTGAGTGAATCGATTCTTTCATTCTACAACTCCATTTTGATTGGGATTATATGGGACTATCAACTCCCTCTTAATCCCATAATTCTTATAGAAGGCCATAATTGACTTTGGTGTGTATTCTCCTCCGTTATCACATCTTAAAAGATTGATTCTCCTTTCTGTACGTTTCTCTACTTCAACTTTTAATTCTTGAAATTTGATGAATACTTCATCCTTGGATTTCATTAAATAAATACAAGTTTTCCTTGAATGGTTATCAATGAATGTTACATAGTATAGATGACCTCCAAGATACTTTGAATTCATAGGGCCACAAACATCAGAATGAATGATATCCAAAATTTCTTTTGACCTTGAAGCACTGCTTCCAAATGGTCTCTTGCTGTTTTTTCCTAATGCACATCCTTTGCATACTCCTTAATTGTTTTCTTTTAGCTTAGGGATTCCATTCACTATCATATTTAGGATTGGTAATATTTTGAAGTGAAGATGACCAAATCTTCTATGCCAAATTTCACATATGATAACTTCAATGTGAATCAAACCTTGAACGAGGGGAGTTAACATTATGTAAAGTATTCATTCACGGATCCCAATCATCCTTGCATCTTCTATGCTTGAGTTTTACCCCATACTAAAACCTTTCCATCTATGAAAGCGATTCTATCACCCTTATCTTCTAGACATGAAATGGAAATTAAATTCTTGTGCAAACATGGAACAAATAGGATATTGTTGAGATGAATATTTCCTCCATTCTCCAACTCCAACGAAGTTGATTCAATTCCTCTTACAGGGTAGCTTTTATTGTCACAAGCTCTATAGAGTAAGAGGACTTTCCTTTTGATAACTTCTTTAGTTTCTTGTGTTTACCATTCATGTGTATTGATGCTCCAATGTCAATTACCTAAATATTCTCATCTTGAAAAGTTCAAGTGAGTGCTGAGAATAGTACTTCGTCCTTTGTAGATGTCTTGGTCATGTTATTCTTTGAAGAAAATAAGAGATCCCATGTTTATTTGATGCCCGTCTTGAAATGGCATTCCACCTTTGTACACTTATTTAGGAACTTATTCAATGTAGTATAAATCTTCATTATTCCCTTAGAAAACCTTAGCTCTGATACCAAGTTGAGAAATATATAGGGTAGTAGTTAGGATGATTTCTCTTTTGATGATAACTGCTTGTGATGTCTTTGTACTTTTTATTACTTATTATCTTCTTCTCTTATTATTATGTTCATTTATCATAAAAAAACTACCAAAACCAGAAGAAAAATAGTACACAAGAACACAATATATAGGCTGCAAGCTAAGGCCAAAACCTCTCCACTTGAGAGGAAAACCTGTAAATCTCTTCTCTTCTTATAGATTGTTTAATTGAATAATTACAATACCTCTAGACCAAGACCAATGCCATTCCAAGACCAAGTACAACCTCTCTTGATGATGTGCTTCCTTTTTCCAATTCAAACCCAATCAAATATCTTCCAGCAACACAACATTGACCCCTAACTTCAGAATTCCAACCTCAACTATAGGTCTAAAATTTTTTCCCCCCTGCAACTACTACTGCATCCACACATGTGAGTGAAATTAGCCTTCCAAGGCCTCCCAAAAACTTCGCTTGACTTGCTTCCTTGTATAGGAATAGTAAGTGACCAACTAGGCCTTTCTTCGAGCAACTTTGATCCTCTTCCAGCAGATAGAGAATTTTGACCTTGAAGCAGCAAATCTTTGCTTTCCTTCTTCACAAGTGTGAGATAAAATTAGCCTAGAAAATTATTTTCTTCATCCTCCTTCTTATTCACTAGCCTTCTTGCACTTCTCCTTCGCTTAGTGTAGAAATTATGAAAATAATGTGTATTCCAATGGATTCAATCTGATCATGTAATATACTAGAGAAAGATACTGAATCCTTCTACAATTATTTCTGCAGAAATTAAACATGATCACACAATCACACCAAGTAAAAGAAAGAATAAAATAAATCCACAACACAGATATTTTTCCTGGGGAATCTTGCTGCTCAAAACCTCTCTATCTCTATTGTATAATGAACCAAGGAATCATGAAACAATATAATGCACTTTTCTCACAAGAGTCTGCTACACTATCCTGACTGTCTCACACTGATCTGGACAAAATTGGGCTATTAATTAGCCAATTATTAGCCTTTTCTCAGCCTACCTTGCTCACGTAATCCCTGTGGAATAAAATCCCTATTCTTTATGAATTTCATCCTTCCTTGAATGCACAAGTATCATGGGAAATCCTGTGGTGTTTTAAGTGCATCTGGGCAGTTTGCTAAAAACACAATTGATAGTTAACATCCCTTTAACCTCCGTCTCAACTGGGTCTTCATCAGAACTGAAATGCATGCAAATATTAATAGTAAATCATCAGTCACTTGACATATCATTGCATGTGTATTAAATTTTATTTAATTCACTTGACCTCTCACTAGTTCAACAATAAATTACAACTAGTTAAACTGATTTTAACTCGCTTCATTGAGTTAACTAATTTCTCATGCATTAAAATAATACACTGACTCTAACTTGGACTCTAAAACAAATAGAATCACTCTACATGCCTCACCAACCACCCTCAACTCGAATTTCATGAGCTAACTGAGTCTATCACACTCAATTAACTATTACAAGTGTTTATGAGATAAGATTACAATTTATTGTCCAGTTTAATTAAGGGAAAATTAAATTAGACACATTTCCAATTTATTTAATAAATTGGCTTGCACACTAATGTGATCCCACACTAGTGTGTGTTCTTTCATGTTGTTTATGGATGCCAATTTCACTATTTCTTGTTGCAAATTTCAACACTCCCTCTCAACAAGAAAGGAATCAATATGTCCCGATCCGATACCTTTGGAATGTTCTTGCATGCACACATGAAAATCTTGCATGCAACACTTATCTAGTGTTGTTTGCACATGCAACTCTTGCATGCAACACTTCTCTAGTGTTGTTCACATATGCAACTCTTGCATGCAACACTTATGAAACTAAATAGCGTCCAAACAACTGAATCCGTATAATGCATTTATCATCAGAGTCTTCTGACTACTGGTACCTACTGCACATGTCTTTTGGACTCTCTGCGCTATTGAAATCTGCATCCATGCACTCTGCACTGCTGCCAAATCTAATCTGCGCTCCAATATCTGACACCTGTCACTCTAATTTTTGTCTTCCTGAAATCTGACTGCATCAATCTAAACGATCCTTCCTGCTACTGTTGTACTGTGGGCTCCTCGTAGCCAGGTTTGATCCATGAGACACACCATCTCAATGAACCCACCCAATTTCTTCTTGGGATTAATTCTGCACATCGCCCCACCTCACACCTGGATTTATAGCTGCAATATGTACTCTCTCTGCCCTTCTGGCTCAAATTCCCCCCTCTTGGAGGTGTCTGCTTGAGTGAAATCTTCCACTCAGTCTCCTCTCTGCTTCTCCAATTATGGCTTCTCCACAACCTTCTGAGACTGCATGTTGAGATATAATTTCTCCCTCTCAACGACCAAGTCATTAACCACTTCTTTGCTCCTCAAAGACTTGCATGCATCCTCAACCTCAAGAGCATACATGTTCTTGAATCTTACACCGATCTGCTTCACTTGTCTCATGGCTATGTGTTTAAGGAAAACTTTTCCTTTTCTAAACATTAATTCATAACCATGTTCTTATAATACCACTATGGAGAAAAGATTCTTCCTTAGGCCTCGAACATGCAAAATATCTGCTAGTCCGAGATGGGAGCCATTCTCCCTGTGAAAGGCAACTGTACCTATGCCAGTAGCACTATACCTCTCATCATCTCCAAACTCTATGCTCTGCTAAAGGTCCTTCTCCTCCAAGTCACTGAAGAGATCTCTATCCCCTGTCATATGGAACGAGGCACTGCTGTGTAGATACCACATGCATATCATTACATTTCTGGCCATGCATACAATGAGAGTAAAATCAAGCTTGAAATGTGAAGCCAATGCTTCACCTGCTGCAACTACAGGATCCTTCTTGCTTGCCTTCTTCTGTGGAAAATTTGTAGCATAGTGCCCATGCTCGTGACAGTGAAAACATATGATCTTGGACAAGTATTTCTTGCCCGCTTCACCTTGGGATTTATTTCCCTTAGCCTTATTTTCCTTACTAGCCAAGACAAAATATTCCTCGTCATTAGTCTTGGATGAGGATCCATCCCTATTATTCCACCTAAATTCTTCTTGTACCAAATCCGACCAAAGTCGCTCCCAATTTGGTAACTTCTCCCTCCCATTGATATAGTCCTGATAACTATGCCAGCTCTTGGGAATGCCTAGAAGTGCTAGGATCACCAATTCATCATCTACTACGGTCACACCAACACTTCCAAGCTCATATCGACATTGAGTGAACTTTTCCAAGTATGTTGGTATCGTCTCACCCTCCTCCTTCTTGATTTTCCTGAGCTTTTCCTTCAATGCCAACTTCCTTTGGTCACTGCTGTTCTGAAACAGATCTGTCAAGGCCTTCCACATTTCATGTGGAGTCGCCTTGCTATGGAGACTCAAGAAAATGTGATCTTGAACTCCCTCTAATAATATCCTCCTCACCCTTGCTACCTTATCTTTCCAAGCATCAAGAAGAGCGGCGTCTGCTGCTGTGGGCTTGGGAATATCATTATCAATGAATTATTTCAACCTATTTTCCTCCAACACTACCTCCATTCTGTCTTTCCATGAAAAATAATTAGAGCTACCCTCGAGTGCATATTCCAATCTTAATCCATTGAAAGCCATCTTGATCTCGTTGTCGCACCAACGAAAGTATCTGCAAGTTTGAATATTGTTCAACACAAACTCAATTTCTTCTCCACTATTGTGATTTCTCGCGCTCTGATACAATGTAGAAATTATACAAACAATATGTATTCTAATGGATTCAATCTGATCATGTAATATACTAGAGCAAGATACAGAATCCTTATACAATTAATTCCGTGGAAATTAAACATGATCTCACAATCACACCAAGTAAAAGAAATAAGAAAATCAATCCACAACACAGATATTTTTCCTGGGGAAATATTGCTACTCAAAACCCCTTTATCTCTATTGTATAATGAACCAAGGAATAATGAAACAATACAATGCACTATTCTCACAAGAGCCTGCTGCACTATCCTAACTGTCTCATACTGATCTGGGAAAAATTGGGCTAGTACTTATCCAATTCTCAGCCTCTGCTCAGCCTACCTTGCTCACGCAATCCATGTGGAATTCATTCCCTATTCTTTAGGAATTTCAGTCTTCCTTGAATACGCAAGTATCATGGGAAATCTTGTGGTGTTTTAACTACATCTGGGCTATTTGCTAAAAATACAACTGATATTTAGCATCCCTTTAACCTCTGTCTCAAATGGGTCTTCATCAAAACTGACATGCATGCAACTATTAATAGTAACTCATTAGTCACTTGATAGATCATTGCATGTGAATTAAATCTGATTTAATTCACTTGACCTCTCACTAGTTCAACAATCAGTTACAACTAGTTAAACTGATTTTAACTCACTTAATTGAGTTAACCGATTTCTCATGCATTAAACTAATACACTAAATGTAACTTGGAATCTAAAAAAAATATAATCACTCTACATGCCTCACCAGCCACCCTCAACTCGAATTTCATGAGCTAACTGAGTCTATCACACTCAGTTAACTATTACAAGTGTTTATGAGATAAGATTACAATTTATTGTCCAATTTAATTAAAGGAAAATTAAATTAGACACATTTCCAATTTATTTAATAAATTGGATTGCACACTAATGTATTGCTAGGACCCATCACTGTGTGACCTGTGATCCCACACTAGTGTGCGTGCTGTCATGTTGTTTCTGGATGCCAATTTCACTATTTCTTGTTGCAAATTTCAACACTTAGATGAGATAAGAAGTGAATGTGTCCAAAAGAGGTCAAGTTCCCTCCTTTATATAGTCTTCTCAAAGTGGACCCGACTCCTCAAAATAAGACAAATCATCAACTTCCAGGCCGTCTTGGTCTTGAAAGGTATTTTGACACTTTTAAATACAAAAATAATTTTATTTACAAGTTACATTGTGACTGATGGGGTCTTCAACTTATGACAATGTATCTTTTGAATTCTTGACCTAGGACAAACCCTAGAAGCACTCAATGGGTGCTTGGCCTTTAAAATAAAATACCTTGAGGATGAAACCCATGCTCCAATAATTATAATAATTTTTATTTTATTTTAAAAAATACAAGAATCAAAAGTACATTTCATATTTATGTACCAAACCTAGTTACACATTTTTCAACAAGTCTAAGACTAGGTTTATGGAACTATTGGGATATTGACTTCATATAAACACAAAAAAATTTAGAGGCAACAAATTTGTGTATATGTTGAAATATGAAATTATATATAAGGTGAGGATATTGATTCCTTTCATTTTTCATGAGGTAATTTATAGGCCTATCATAGCCAAGGAGAAACTTGTGGGTGGTGGTTAGTTTAAACCATTGAAACATTCAGGGTTGGAGGGAAAATTACCAACCCTACAATCAACTGGTACATCAAGACCTATATAAATACATATGGATATATTTAGGGGACCAATAATCAGTACTTAAAGACGACTCGATGAAAAAACCATAGTATTAGACCCACATTTTCTTAGTTAGGTAGTCAAAATCAACCTCCTATGAGGGGTTGTTAGATATTTGAAGGGCCTCATTTTCAAAGAGATTCTCCACATGCACACAGTAGATCCTGTTGAGATTCAACAAGAAAATTTCAGCACCCATGCCTAGTGCATTAAGAACCTACACTAGGGTGGGGCCCACAATGCTATTTTTGGTGCATGTCTATTTTAGTTATCCCTTAATTAAGATGGACAATAAGTTGTAACATATTCTCAATAATAACTTGTAATAGTTGACTGAGAGTGATAAACTCAATTAGCTAGTGGATTTCAAGTTAGAGGTAGTTGGTGAGGCATGCAGAGTAATTCTAGTTGTAACAAAGTTCAAAGTGCAGTGGTGCATTAGTTAATGCAGGTTGTAATCAGTTTAACTCAGTTGTGCTAGTTGTAACTGAAGATACACTAGTGAGGGATCAAGTGAATTAAATATTAATTAATTCACAATCAGTGATCTCACATGCAACAAAGGATTTACTATTATTAGCTGCATGCATGTCAGATCGAGTGGAGACTCAGTTGAGATCTGGGTGAAAGGGAAGTTGACTATCAGTTGTAGGATTATTGGGTTGCACACATGCAACCAAACACCCATTGGAGTGCCCATGATACTTGTGCAATTAAGGAAGGCCATAATTCCTATCTTTTAGGGATTGCATTCATCAGGGATTGCGCAAGGCATGCAAGCTATCTAGAGGAAATAAATTGGCTAAGTATTGGTCAGTTTTTGTATGACAGTGTGAGATAATTAGCTGAGTACTAGAGGGCTCTTGTGAGAAGAGTTTTGTATGTAATTTTTTCATGATCCATGCTGAATATACAATAGAAGATAGTGGGGTTTTGAGGAGTAAGATTTCCCCGGAAAATTATCTGTGTTGTGGTTTGATTTGATTCTTCTTTACTTCATGTGGTTGGTGATTGTGTTTTTAATTCCACAAAATATTTGTTGAAGCGATTCAGTATTTAAATTTAGTACATTGTTAGATCAGGTGAATCCAAGATATACATGCATGTTGTATAATTTCTATAGATCCAATTGAGACAAGATTCATAATATAATTGGTGATTTTGGTAAAGCCTATAGGATCGATGTAGTGATGAACAACCGCCATCCCAAACTTCAATCCATAGTACCTGAGGCATCATATTAATGATACCAAATTTTCAATATTAATAGGTACATGATCAACATAATTTTAATTCTGATATTGCATTTCCAAAATTAAAAAGAAAGGAAATAGATCAAGAATATTTCATTCACGTAGAGGTGAATTTGAGACTGAAACATGAAGTAGGTTGTTTAGTTAAAGATTATGAAATTAATATAGATGCAGTTAGCGCAAATGTTGTTGTATTCAACTATTTTTTGTATCTTTTGATATATTAATATGAATGAACAAATTAGAGAATCATGAAGTAGTATTAGCTTGTAAAAATAAGAAGCTTTATTTTATGAATGGTGCATGCTAGAGAGTAATTTTAATTAGGATGAATAGACTAATTCCATTAAGGTTCATTTTATCTTTAAAACTAAAGAAAAGTATGAAAATATGATGTAATTTATATGTTCTAATGACTATGGAGAAGAAACAGGATTCTGTGAGTTTAGGATAAATTCTACTGTTGTTAGAATTTTTAGATGTATTTCTACAATAATTTCCAATATTACCTTCCAAATGAGAAATGGAGTTCAAAATTGAACTTAAATTGGAAATGAAATTGATCACAAAGACTCCTTACCATATGGTGATTCTAGAGTTATGATAATTATAGATGAAACTACAAGAACGTCTAATTATAGGATCTATACATCCGAGTATATAACCATGGGGAGTGCTGGTGATATTCATAAAAAATAAATATGGATCATGGAGATTCTATATTTATTATCAATAGTTAAATAAAGCAATGATAAGGAATTAATACCAGTCACCTATAATTGAGGATTTATTTGATTAAAAGAAATATCCTAGAATATTTTTTTAGAAAAATTTAAGATCAAGCTATCGTCATTTGAGAATAAATGAAAAATATATTCCTAAAACTTTATTGAGGATGCAGTTGGGATATTATGAATTTGTAGTATTACCTTTGGATTGAGAAATTCACTAGGAGTATAATTTATGATTTTAATGACTAAGATATTTTGAGAATACCTTGACAAGTTTGTGTAAGTGTTTTAGGATAATATTTTGATATCTTCTTGTACATCAGAGGAGCACAAATTACATCTAAAAATACTATTACAATGTCTTAGAGAGCATAAGTTATATGTGAAACTTTATAAATGTTCCTTTTATGCATCAACAATTCATTACTTAGGGCATACCATTTTAGGAGACAGAATTGCGGTAGAGTCGACAAAGTTAGAAGCAATCATGGAATGATTGGCACCCGTTAATGTACATGATATACACAATTTTATGGATTTAGTGGGATATTACAAAAGGTTTGTAAATTATTTTTAAAGGCTATGAATCCTATAAATGAACTATAGAAGAAGGATAAGAACTTTATATGGGCATGATGACATGAGCATGAATTTCAGAAATTGAAATGATTTAATGATGAAGTCTACTATTTTGAAAGTACTAGATATGAATGAATATTTTATGGTATGAATGGATGTGTTGAAGGAAGGATTAGGTGAAGTGTGCATACAATAAGGAATGATAATTTCATATTATTTAAGGAAGCTTCAACCACATGAAGAAGATTACATGACACATGATTTGGAACTTGTCACAAAAGTACATGCAACAAGAACTTAGGAGGCACTATCTAGTTGGAAGAAAATTTGATTTGTGGACAAATCATCACATACTTCAACACATATTCATGTAGAGCAATCAAAATTTTAGACAACGAGAATTATTAGAATGACTAAGTGAGATTTTGACATATCATATATCAAAGGAACAATCAATAGAGCGGTAGGTTCTTTAAGTTGTGTTTTCTCAAATTTTCCATGAATACAGGTTTGAAAGAAAAGACATTGAAGTTATACTTAGAAGATGGATGGAACAAATAAGTTGAATTGTAGTTAGAAAATGAAATAATGGTAATTATGGAGCATGAAGGATATGTCTTGGATGCTGACAAATTACAATTATTTTATGGAAGGATATATATACAACTAAATGGTGAAATTCACAATTCGATATTAAAAGAAGCTTATAAAGTAGTTTATATGGCTAATTTAGGAGTAAAAAAGATGAATTTGGACCTAAAATGAGTATTATTTGGAAAGGAATGAATAAATATATAATTAATTTTGTAGATATATGTCTTTATTTTGAAGGCTTAACATCAACACTTGGTAGGATTATTGTAGCTACATGTGATATTAAAATCAAAGTGGAAAGTGATTTTATAGGATTTCATTTTTGGGGTTATAGATGATGTATAATATTAGTTATCAAAATTCAACAAAATCATTGGGAAGAATATTTATAGCTTCCCTATACAAATTATAGAAGGTTGATCGAGATGTTAAGTATCAATTCACGACTTAATTTGTTTCCATATTTTTGTATTAGAAGAAGACTAAGATGGGTGTTACATGTGGTATCTAAGACATGTTTAAAGAACTACAACCTTGGACTCATTTTATTTTGTGCATATTTAAAATTTCATATTATTTATTAAGTGAATGAAGATTCAAATAGTTGAATTTGAAATTTCTTTGCATTCAAGGTAGACATAAACATAAGAGGGAGGAGAGGTAAAGTAGTTAGAGATTGAATTTCACATCCTCACTAACAACCTATGCTATTTTGTTTTATACTAAGGGAAGAGTAACATATTCAAGAATAGGGACACATACCTGTAGGATAGGTTGTCATGATGATGCACTCATTTTAGATGATGTATAATGCACTAATGAACATATTGGAAAAGGAACATGAAGAAATGTCTGTGTGATGAAGAATCATGAAATAGTATAAGTAAATGTGTACATAGAGGGATAGAAAAAACTAAATTTCCAGAGTTTGGGGTTTTACTGATAGATAAGTGGTTGAAGTATTCTTGGAAAACATGGCAACATGTTTCTCTTAGAGAGAGTACACGTCTAATTTTAAAGCGTGGACGAGAAATTATAACAAAATGGAAGTGCCTTACTTTGGTGGAAGAGATTATTACCATAGTTAGGGATGGACATGCCAAAAATTTCGCAGTAGTTATTTGAAGAGAATTTTAGAGAAAAATACCTTTGTGAGGAATTCATTGAAACACTACTAAATGAATTTAACTCATTAAGATAGAAAACAAAAATCAATGTTTGATTATGAGGCTAGGTTAATAGAATTACTAATATATGCACCACATTTGAACATAAAAATGTTGAGAGTCAACAATTTTTTGTATAGGATGAACTATATCTTTAGATCCAAGGTGAGGATACTGATGCCTTGCACTTTGCATTAGTTAAGAGGAATATCATAGTTGAGGAGTTTAACAATCTATAATTAAAATATACAATTAATTACATCAATTTATACAGTCAATAATCAACACACAATATATTCAACTAATTAGCATAGAATATCAAAACTATCAACAAAGAAGACTTACCTGTAACGACGATATACCTTATTGGTGATTTCAGAGTTGTAATGCTATCCAAATCTTGTTGATTGCAACAAAATTTTTGGGATGACTCTCCACCCAATCGTAGGCTCAACTGCACACAGTCTTTCTACAGTTGGCCTCCCTTGAGCCTTCAATCAAATACTACTACTAGGGAATCCTTTGTCTCACAACACTATCCTTCCAAAAGAATGAAAGAGTGCTTCTCATCTCCCTTTTCGTCGATTAAATAGAACAAATGGTTCCAAAAATTGAAAGAGACTAGAAAGGGACTTGTATGCACACAATTCATGTGTCAACATGCCAACTTTTATTTATTTGTTCTAAGTTTTACTTAATTCAACCTTTTTTCTTAGTTTAACTTTTGCTTATTTTATTGCTTTTTTACTTTTATTAAATTTATTTATTCTTACTATATATATATATATATATAATTTCAGTTTATTATTATTATTATTATCGTGTATTCTTTATTTATTATTTACTGTTTTATTTATTTATATATTAATATTAATATTATTAATAAATTAAAACATGGCATTATAAGAAGAAACTTATGGGTGGTGGTTAGTGTATACCATTGATATATTTAGGGTAAAGGGGAAAAACATTGGCCCCATAGTTACTTAGTATACTAATACCAATAACAGTACATAGGGATGTGTTGAGGGAACAAATGATAAGTACATAAAGATGGATGATCAAGAAACATACAATTCCATACCAATCACTAATACAATTATATATGCAATTGACACAACAAAATAGACCCTACTTTTCTCAGTTGGGTAGTCACAGTCAACCTCCTAAGGGGGGGTGTTAGATATATGGAGGACCACATATTTAGAAAGAGTGTCCAAAGCATAACCAACCAACAAGAGAGTTAGGGTATAGCTTGTCATCTCTGTAAACCCCATATGATCCATGTAATAATGAATAATTTCTAAATCAAACATTAGTCCACAATATTGGAGACATCATAAGATTAATCATATTATTTTTTCAATATTAATAGATCTAAGAGAAAAAAAAAGCTTGATTTCTCATATTACATTACCAAAATTAAAAATAAAGGCAATAGATTGAGAATATTTTAATCAAGTATAGATGTCTTCGGGACTGAAATAAGAAGTAAGTCATTTATTTAAAGACCATGAAATTTATCTAGATGCATGTGTATCCCAAGTATCATTATATTCAACTATTTTGGGATTTGATGATATCGTAACAAAAATGAATTGGTTAGAGAATCACGAAGTAGTATTAGACTATAATAATAAGAAGCTTTATTTTACATCTGACATAGGGCATGAAATAATTTTAGCGAAATAAATATCTAAGCATGCCAATAAATTTCATTTCATCATTAAATTAAATAAAAGTTGAAGAAAATGATGTAAATTATATGCCATAAATTTATTTATTTTTCCTCGAAAAAAAAGCGTAATTTTATTACTGGAGTTGAGTACAAAATTACATTGGGAAACACATGTATGTGTGTTGTATGTAGACAAAATCTATTGTTTGTAAGCAAAAGCAGATACAAAATTGAAAAGCCATCCTGTGCTGAAACAGAATTTGGCATTTCCCCAATACATTTGGATGAAAAATACAAACTGTTCATACTGTTCATAAGAAAATGAAAAGCTGTAGCAATCTCCTTTTAGCAGTCCTGTAATATAGTCTTTTCAGGAAAAATAAACACTGCCCAGAGGTGACATTCTGAATCTTCTCCGAACCAAGGAAATGCCTAGACAATCTAAGTCCAGATGGTGCACCAAAACAGAAAAAAATCTACAGCATATAAGCTTTAATCACCTTCTAGAGAATAGTCCATAACCAAAGTTGTCATTTAGGAGAGTTCAATCCGCTGTAGTTAACCATCCTTTCAGAAAAAACCAAACGATACCTAGGGAAGCGCAGCCACCTTCGCACTTTGATATAGTGTCGCTCACCAAGTTGATTCAGTTCGTGACTATTTAAAATCTGAGCTGTTTAATGTTTGTTAATAAATAAATACCAGCCCAATGCAGACCAATATCTTCAAGTATGCAAACCAATGACTAAAAAAAGAGTAATAGGACATCCGACTACCCATAATCTGTTGAGGTATAAACGCACATCTAGTGTATGCAGACAGTTGACAATAAGTTGACATGTCAACATAGCAACCCTGAAGCCACTTCAGTCAAATAAAGAAGGATGAATATATTCAGTGGTTCCTCCATCTTGATGTTCTCTTATTCTCCAAGTACCCTCGTCCAGCTGAATCCCCCTTTTTGATGCACGATCAGCCTCTTCATTATTTTCTCGGTATATATGTTGACAGGAGAAGGATTCAAGAGAAAGGAGGATCTCCCTTATAGAAATGAAGAGATTTTGAAGATGGTGAACTCTGCATTGCTATATTCCTTTAATCCAATTGATCACATTCAAAGAATCCCCATAGAAATTTAACTTTTTGCAGCCTTTCTCCACAGCAAACAACAGAAGAATCTTGAGGCTCAGCAATTCAGCGAAATTATTCGTGCCTTCCCCAAGCCCAACAGAGATCTCAAACCAGTGTGAGTCAAATAAAAACAGCAGAGCCCCTCCTCCACAGTCATTTTGCTGCATAGCCCCATCAAAAAAACCCCAAGGAGTCCTCCTGTCAATGTCTAGCTGAAGAACCTCCCTCTGATTGGCAGCCCGGATATGTATAGGTAAAGCAGAGTGCAGTCCTATAGTCATAACACCAATGATATCTGGAGTACTGACATACCCATCAAAAAGAAGGCGATTACGTGCCAGCCAGCATCCCCAGATTACCAGGAGAGGCAGAGCTTTTAGTTTTTGTTCAGCATGTGACACCCACCACAAATCCCATGCATGAGGCACAGAATTTCCCTCCCATCTACAAGGAAACCCCAATATCCTAGAAACTTCCAGCCAAACTCCTTTAATGAAAGGAAAACTTAGGAAGAGATGGTTAACTGATTCCTCATCCGAATTGCAAAGACAACACCAACCAGGGCCCTGAAAACATCTGTGTTGCAGAACATCCCAGGTAGGAACTTTATTTTCAAGTACACACCACATGAAAAGTCGAGTCTTAGGAGGGCAATGTAGTTTCCAAATTTTCTTCCACCACCACCGCTCATCACCCACGACAACCCCAGTACAAAGTTTTTTGTATCCAGCCCGAGGAGAGTAGATCCCCGAAGAATCATAATCCCAAGCAATAAAATCATCCCTATCTTGTATCAAAATATGAGTCTGTTTTAAAGCACGGATATATGCATCTAGAGCCCTCTCATCATGTGCATCCAGCCCCAAAGAAGAGGCCAAAATCCATGACTGTATGCCCACTCTTCTCCGAGCCGGATCAGCTAGTTGGGATAAAAAAGTAAGTCCCCTCTGCCTTAAGGCCTCAACCGTGCACCTGGGCAGGATGTGTTGACGTACACTTCCCATCCAAGGATCCTCACCGATCCGAAGCTTCCTGCCGCTACCCACATCCCAAGCCAGACTAGATTCCAGAAGGTGAAAGGATTTTACAAGTGCCTTCCAAATCACCGACCCACCCACAGAGGATTTACTAGGATTCCTAATCCAGTCAACAATAGAGTAAGGGGCAATATATTTTTTAGTGATCACCTGAGTCCAAAGGCTATCCATAGTGATAAGCCTCCACCCACTCTTTGCAGCCAGAGCTTGTGCAAAAAGAAAAATATTTTTCAGTCCCCATCCTCCCATCCCTTTAGGGACAGCTATTTTCTCCCACCGAACCCAAGGGGTCACCAACGATTCTTGTTTTCCACACCACAAGAATATAAAGCAAATCCTCCTAGCTGCCTCCAAAATACCCTTTGGAATCCAAGAGAGGGATAACCAATAAACCGGAACAACCTCGAGAACTGACTTAACTAAAATCAGCCGCCCAGCTCTAGACAACCATTTATGACTCCATACTCTTAAGCGCTTTTCCAGCTTTTCCAGCAGCCAGCTCCAATCATGTTTTCGGTAATCATTGGGTTTTAAATGAAACCCAAAATAATTCAACCCCATATCCAAACCAGCAGCCTGAAAGGGAAAGATCCTCACGAACTCACGCCTCTCCTCATCCCTCAGATAATGAGTAGTAATGGAAGACTTCCCAGCATTCACTTCCATACCAGTCGCCTTGCTAAACAGATCCAAAATCTCACCAATAGTGATCGCATCATGCACCGATCCAGAGCAAAAGATTAAAACATCATCAACAAAAAGAATATGAGTAATGAAAAAATTAGGAGCAACCTGTATACCCTTCAAGGAACCCTGTCTCTTGGCCGCCTGAAGAGCTCTGCTCAAACCCTTAGCAACCAATAAAAACAAAAGGGGAGACAGGGGACATCCCTGGCGTAGTCCCCTTTCAGCATGAAAAAAAGGAGATGCAGCCCCATTTATCAAAACATAGAAAGAGACAATAGTAATACAACACATAATCCATCTTATGAAGCCAATGCCAAACCCAAGATGAGTCAGAAGCATGTGAATATATAACCATCTTACCCGGTCATATGCTTTAGAGAGATCCCTTCAGGTTCTTGGTCTTCATGCTGTGAAGAGCCTCTTGAGCAGTACCGATTGCTTCATGAATTTGACGACCATTTAGGAAGCCGAATTGCTCACCCGAGATATGAGAAGATAGAATGCACTTGAGTCTTCTCGCAGCCACCTTGGCAACCACTTTATAAATACAGTTGCATAAAGAAATAGGACAAAAATCAGCCAGAGAAAGAGGTAAATCCACTTTCGGGATTAAAGCAATGAAGGTGGAATTAAAACATGCGGGAATCCTCCCTGAAATTCTGATATCTTCCACAACTTTCAGCAAGTCAGCTCCTAACACATCATAAAGAGCCAAGAAAAATTTGATCGACCATCCATCTGGCCCAGGGCTTTTGTCTTTTTGAAAACTATGAAGAACCTCCTTTAGTTCCTTCTCAAAAACCTCAGCCATCAGAGTTCTATTATCAGCCTCCTCCACAAATCTCGGAAATAATTGAGCAACTCTTATCACTTCCGCAAGAGATGCATGAGCAGGAGCCTTAAAAAGAGCCTTGAAATGTTCAACCCCCAGCTTATCTTTAGCCTCGAAAGAAGAATGTTCAGTGCCTTGACCATCTCTTAAACTCCATATAGTATTGGCCGCCTTCCGACCACGAGCATAAGCATGAAAAAATTTTGTATTGTCATCCCCACATGCCAGCCATGTGGCCCTACTTTTCAGCCTCCAATATTCCTCCTTATCCATAAGAAGAGAGTTCCTTATTTTTTCAAGAGATACAAGAGTGTCTTTATCAGCTTGTGACTGGAGCCCTCCTCCAAACCCCTCATAGATCAAGCGCAGATCCGCTTCCACCTGCTTCAGTTCCAGATCCTCCCTCAGTCTCTTAGTAGCCGCCCAAACCTTCACAACATCCTTAATCCGTTTTAAATTTTCAACAAATTGGAAAGCCACAGAAAGAGTGCTGTCAGCCCTAAAAGGGATCCACCTAGCTAGAACAAGAGCTTTAAAAGAATCATCCATGAGCCAGGTTTTATTAAACTTTAAAGGGCTAGGGGGTTGCCTAGGCCCAATATTGAACTCAAGAAAAATAGGAAAGTGGTCAGATGCACCCCCACATCCAATCCATTGCCTAATCTGAAAAGGCTTGTCCACAATCTGCTCAGCCACCAGGAACCGATCGAGTCTCTTCGCTATTCTACCATCCGCACATCTATTGTTCCTCCAGGTGGGTTTCATCTTTATGGGCTCAATATCCAGCAAATGATTCTCCTCCAATTTTTGTGTGAAGTACCCAGTCAAGTGATCTGTTTGTGCATGAGGACCCCAGACCTCTGAATGGCCCAATGAAAAGTTCAAATCCCCTCCCAAAATCACCGAATCACCCTTGATTAAAGAGTTACCCATGAGTGTGTCCCAGAATGGGATCCTGTCATGATAAGGACCATAAATATTAAAGATAGTAAATACTTCACCAAGTTCCAAAGCCAAAAAGTTTAACCCAAGGACCGAATCCATACCCCAGAAGTTCAGAGGTTTAATGGTTCTGTCATTCCATCCAATAGCCAAACCCCCCGACCTTCCTCTAACATCCAAAGTCTCAAAATACCAACCAGGTAACCATCCTTCCAACCTAGCTTTAACCACAGTCCCTTCGCCTAATGTCTCTTGTAGCAGGATAATATCCGGACAGTCCAAAGTTATAATCCTCCGAAAGGCAAATTTCTTATGGGGACCTGCCAGACCCCTGTAATTAAAGGACATATACTTCATCACACACCTGGCTTCAGGGATTGGCTTGCTCTAAGCGCCCTGTCAATTGAAATCTTCCTCCCATCATGAACATCCCTCATGGCTCTATCCTGAGCCTTTGCCAAAGAAGAGATCCTACCCCTGCCCCGAGCAGCTGAGGATTTCCCCCTCCCGAACCCACCAGCACCTTTTTTTGCGCTAGATCTCAAATTATAGCCAGAGTCCAAAGGGGCAGATACCAAAGGATCCAGCAATCCTTCACCCGGATCAAAAACAACAACCTTCTCTTGGAGAGCAGGCTGAGAAAGAAAGGTAGAAACAACACTAGAAGACTTATCACAATCGACCTTCCAAACCTGAACAGAAGTCAAGACCAAGTTAATGGAGAAATTTATGAAAGGTGAGAAAGGAAAAGATCCCAGGAGAGTTGATTTCAGCATAGTAAGCACATCCTTCAACAAGCCAGCTTCCCTCAGCTGGAAATCCGCTCCGAAATGCCTACTTTGGATCTTCACAGCAGAAAGCGCTCCAGAGTCAGAGTTCTGAGAGAGCGATGTCTGCCCAGAGGTGTGACCAGACTCTGCAGCCAACACCTGTAAGCCCAGATCTAACGAAGAGTTGGAACCCTTTGCAGGGTTAGTAACGCGTGAAAAAGAAGAAGTGGACTCGGGCTTCGTATGGGAAGAGCCAGCGCCAGCCCCCTTTGAGAAAGGCTCCACCACTTATCGACAATTCCTACGGTTATTTTCATATCGAGAGATAGAAGGACATTCAGAGGCAGGGTGTCCATAAGCATGACACCGACGGCACCTGAAAGGAACTTTTTCATAATCGAGTAGCTGCTTAATGTCAAAATTCCCCCATCGGAGGTTCAGTGATTCAGCCAGTCCTTCTCTGATGTTGATTAAGACAAGTATTCTTGCAACACGCCTATGGTTTGTCTTTATAAAGGAAAGATCAGCCTCTAGAAAGACTCCAAGCGTATTACCTATACCACGAAGATGTTCCTCTGTCCAGTAGTGGAGTGGCAGTCCAGGAAGACGGACCCATAATGGAACCGATTCCACCCTCTCCCTACTAGCATCAAAAAGAGGGTGCCACTGTTTTAGCAGCAATGGTGAATGATCCAAAGCCCAGCACCGTTGAACCACCCACTGACTGTGTTCAGGCTGCAGAAAGTTGAAGGCAACCCAACCCTTTGAGAGAGACACCACCTCAGGCACATATCCGAGGACAACTTTCCAGTGAGCTTCAGCCCAAGCAACAACGGTTTTTAGTGCAAAGAACCTCCCCACAGCCCTTCCAACCAAAGTTCTGCTCGCCATTTGCGTGACCTGCTCCCAGCCAATGTCTTCACCTAAAGCATAGTTATACTCTACTCTTTTAACCTTTACCCATTTCTTTTTTCTGCTCCCCTTCTTAGTCGATCCTGCCTCCCTTTCAATGTTTGAGCCCGCCTCGTTTGTGGCTTTAGGAATGTGAACCCCACTCTGTTCTTCCAAAGTGATACGTTCTGAGGCAACGCTCAATCTCTCCCATTCACAGAAATCATACCCCCTTCTATTCGTGAGCAGAGAAGGGTCTTGTTCCTTTGCAAACACTGAATGATAGAACCGCTGATATTCACCTTCTTCGAGAGCCTTCGCTTCCACATTTAACCACGGTGACGTCTCCTTCCCCTGTAGCTCACAAACATTTACCAAGGGTTCCTCGCTCCTACTGTCAATCAATGAATCTCCCGCCCTCCCAACTGAGCCGCCGACTGAGCAAATGGACGAGGTCCTTCCTCCGGTTAAAGCGGGCTTCTCCACTCCTTGAGATGGCGGTCCAAGGAGCACCCTTTTCCATGAACGATCGTCGTTTACTGTTGTGCGCAGGCCCTGGAACTTCTCCCGCCCAACTCCATTCAAATCTCCCTGATTCCCGCCCTGCGCCATTAGTCCATCCTTATGCCATAAAAAATATGAACAAGAAGGAAGATTTAATGAGTTTAGAACAATATCTAGCATTATTGAAAATTTTAGATGTATTTTCACAAAAATCACCTAGATTATTACCTAAAAAAGAAATAGATGCATTCATACATACTAGAAAATACTCATCATCATCGATCCTCCTTATCCTCCTATTCTTGATCCTCTTCATAATTGTCATTATCCTTGTCCTCTTCCTCCTCCTCATCATCCTTGTCCTCTTTGGTGTCATCATCATCATCCTCATCCTCATTGTCATCCTTATCGTCCTTGTTATTGTAATTCCCATCCTCATCCTTTTCATTATCATTATTGTCATCATCATCATCAGAATCATGATTACCATTATCCTCATCC
The DNA here is from genome assembly GCA_034641835.2 of Pinus albicaulis. Classification (NCBI taxonomy): domain Eukaryota; kingdom Viridiplantae; phylum Streptophyta; class Pinopsida; order Pinales; family Pinaceae; genus Pinus; species Pinus albicaulis. The sequence continues at coordinate 1,188,207,698 of CM076583.1, forward strand.
TCATCCTCCTCCTCGTTGTTATTGTCATCATCATCCTTGTTCTACTCCTCACCTTAGTCCTCATTGTGACTGTGATTGTTTTTGTTGTCATTGTTTTCATCATTGTCATCATCATCTTCGTCATTGTCATTGTCATCACCACCATCATTGTCATCATCATCATCATTTTCATTGTTATTTCCATCACATCCTCATCCTCACCCTCATCCTAATCATCATCAATATGCTCATCCCCATCCTCATCACCATCACCATAAAAAATAACACCATCACGATCATTATAATTATCATGATGATCATCATCAACATCACTATCATCATTAGTATCAAAATTAACATCAACATCACCAACACCACCATAATCCTCATCATCCTTGTCCTCATCATTGTCTTAATTAGTATCAACATCATCAAGCTCATGATCATCATTATTGTCATCGTCATTCTTGTCATCATCTTCATCGTCATCGTCATCATCATCATCATCATCATGGTCCACTAGGACAAAATTTGAAAAAATATAAGGAAATTACTGGAGTTTCTTTAAAATTCTATTTTTGCACTAAAAAATATTCAAGAGAATCATTCTCAAATCACCAAAGTTTTAATGAGTGAAAATGTGAGGAAGGTCTCTATTGTAACACACATTTTGAAATTGATATCTAATGTGGGTGTATTTAAGACAATATAAGATAATTTTTTTTCATCTTCAATCCTCTTAGTGTCATAAATATGACAAATTCTTTCGACCCACACTGTTTTAGGAGTAGTCCAACACCTTGTTTCACTGTGGAGCTTGTGAAAGTTTGTCCTTATTTTGGAAATATTGATTTTATTTTTTTCACTAGTCAAGATAGAGAGATACTTTTGATCTTATAGATTAGGGTTTACCATATCCTTATAGTATCTTAATTTTGTTTTGTCCTCTAATTATTTATGACACCATAATTTATCCTTACATGTAGATGCAATACTATGCTTAATATTCTTCATTCTATAAATTTACATCTGCCTTCATACTTGCCGATCCATTTTCATGTCTCAACTTTTTTATCTAACTTCTTCATTATAAAGAAACCTCTTTTCTTTCTTCACATTCCTCACTAGTCCATCATTTGTTCATATTTTACTGTGTTTCAAAAGGGATTAATGTGTGCCTTAGGAGATCTATGCTTTTTAAATTGTTCTCTGCACTCTACACCAATTTCATTTCCACACTCCTTCACATTCCATGCCTCTACACAAGTTTTCTTTCCCCATCCCCACACATTCCATGCCTCTGCACATTCCATTTCTTTGCACACTTCACACCTATGCACATCAAACAACCCATACTTATGCATAGTCTATGCTAATTTTCCAAGTGCTAGTTTCATATTTAATGTTTCATGCATTTATTTTACCCTCGTGAATTATTTTACCCAGTAAATGACTTTTTATATAGTAAATAAAATGTAAAAAATATAAATATAAAAATATTTGACTGTTTAACTCAACAAATAACAACAAAAAATATTTTAGAAAATAACCTAGAAAAAGTTAGACAAGAACAACAATTTTTTTAACCCTCCAATCTTTCTTCATTAAATTTTCTTAGAGAAATATGGGATCCATTAATAGGGAAAATGACCCTTTGAAAATACACCTAAAATACAGCGAACCTAGCAAAATTGGCCCCTAGAAATTCATCCTGCAATTTGTTGGCTATCTTTCACAAGTTGGACCTCCTGAAGTTACTTGGCCCCTCCATTAGTGCAGTCTCAACCCTCTCATACTTTCCAAGCTTGTGACACACCTCAACCTCACCCTCAAGCAAATCTCAGCCCTCCTCTTGTGTGCTCCATGTGCAAAATTATGCTCACTCGAACTCTCAATTGCACACTTTTTTTATTTATTGAGCATGTGAATATCTCACTCACCAAATCTGCACTATGAATCATGCAAATTATTTGGAATATATCTCTTTGAATCTCTCTTGTGTCTCTTCACCCTCTCCCATATAAGGTTCTCTTTATAATTTCTCCATAGTTCAAATCCTTAATCTCTAAACTTATTGAGGGCTAGGATTAAATACTAGTTTTCTTTGATCAACAATGGATATTAGATCTAAATCACTTAAATAATAACTATATACCCTTACAAATACATTAGCCCAAAGTCTATATTAATCAAATAATTAATCAATGTACTATTCCTAAGTTAAAACTTAGGAAGGCGACCATATTAGTTGCACCCCTTGGACAATCACCTAAAGAGGACTTTTTCCTCTACATGTAAGACACCAAACTATGCAGAAGACATTCTGAAGTTACCAAAAATAAATAGTTTAACTATTCAATATTGGTGTCTTTCTATTTGGTTATATACATAGTGGAGTTTTTGGGAATTTTAAGTACTTTGTGCACCTTTTGAGCGTAATTAATATCGCATTAAAGGAATCCTGATATACAAGAAAGAGGGTGGTGATCTGATTTAAGGTAAATTGATTATCTCGTGTTTCCATGAAAGACATGCCCTTTTAAATTAACTTCCAATTTTGTTTTTCACATGTGTAAAAGAAGATGGTACCTGATGAAGGGATGTTTGAGTAAATTCCAAGCATGGAATGGGATTTTAAACAACCAAGAGATTTGTAATGCAATACTAAAAGTTTCATGTATAACAAGTGCATTGTAAGAATAAGAAATATGGCAACTAGAAGAAAGAAAGAGCCATTTTACAAAGATATTGTAAATTCCCTCACCCATCAAGACAAAAAAATTCATTAGGAAACTACAAATCAATGTTTTCTAACCTCAAATATAGGTCATTTAGTTGTGAAAAGAAGCACTTTGCGGAAAGATCCGAGAAAAAATTCAAGGATAACTGCTTGATGCCAATTTGACAAGAATTGAAAGGATGAGACCATGCTAGTGAATGAATGAAATTCTATTAATGTTGAATGCTAGGAATAAGTGGTCGCTTATAGCAAGTTACAACTATGTACAAAAATTAATAACTAACTTAAAAAATCATAATGAATAGTCATGGAGGGATAGGCTAAGCCTAAGCCCATAAGAGGCTCCATATAGTGAGAATTGAGTAATATCGCCATCCTAATCTTCCACCCAATTTCTCACATTACATCACTATCGATTTCAATACATTGCATCATAGGAGTGGAGTAATGATACATACCTTCCTGTGCCATGGAGAAATTACCAAATATGATCATTAGGGAGGGCGCGATGACATGACCTTACCTATGCTTGCTTGGTGGAACAACTGCTATGTGCGCTCGCACTTGGCACCTTCCATATCAACCCATTTGAGAATCCATGTTATTCATTGTTGTAATTATGCTTGTTAATTTTTTTGTACATTCTTGTCTCATAAATTTATGTAAAATGCACATTCCACAATTTTACTTCCTTTTAACAAAAAATGATTATATAAAAATATTTTTAACTTTTAGATATAATAATATATATTTAATACATTGTCTAACTAATAGACAAAATTAATTTTTTAAAGGCATTTTTTCTGGTTAATTTGAACCAAAATTTGGGAGATATTTTTAAAAGATTTAGTTTAAGTTGTTTAATCTGTAGAATTCCAGTGCCTCAAGAGTTTTTCTGGGTGCTGAATCCATTTACACATTCAAAAATGTATTTTAAACAACATTTAAAAATGTATTTTAAACAAAAAAATAACAATCTTGCTTGAAATTGTATCATTGGAATTCCAGTGAAAAAGACTATTTCGTCTATAAGTTAGACTATAGCTATATTTACTACCCATATATATTATTAATATTAATAAAGAGTAATTGTTATTCACAACTAATCTTTATTTTTATATACTTGTTTACAAATCACTTATCTTAGCATAAAAATAGCAAGATATTTTACCAACTCAAATAAAGTATAGCCTTAGCCTAAATTCACTTTATTTGTGCATGGTTTAATTATTACACGTTTTTGAGATTTTCTGGGTATAATTTTTGGTTGATTTTGTCTAGAATCTAATGGAGATTTCTTGGAATGGTAAGTTTGAGCTTTGTAATCTACACAATTCATATTCCATAGGGGTATTTGAGAGCACCATATCCATTTATACATTCAAAAATGCATTTTAAACAACAAAAATGCATAATCTCATGAAATTTTTTATCGTGAGATTCTGACAAAAAAAATAAAAATGTCTAATAATTAGATTGCTCCCTTTATTTCTACATAGAAAAAGTCAAAAAGTCAAATCACTTAGTGATATGGTGAATAATATTATAAATGCAAGGAAAGGAAATTTGAGCCAAGGGGATCTTTTGGTTTGGTTTTGGTTTTGAAAGGAGAAAAATATTGAAGTATTTAGTATTTTCATTTTTTGTTTATTTCAATTTAATTTTTTATTTGTTTCAAATTTTAATATATTTAATCTAAGTTTTATTTTTAATATTTTGGTATTTATTTATTTATTTATTTTAAATTTATGTAATTTTAAAATATTATTTTGAGTTTTGAATTCATAGGTATCATAATTATTTTTAATTAGCATTTATTTAATTTTTTAGATAGTCACTCTTCTTTATTATTTTAATATTATAACTGATTCTTTGATTATGGGTGGAGTGTCCATTTGAAAAGTTGAGAACATTTCAATACTTAAACACATAAACACAATTTAATTTTACAAAATATTTTATAACAAAGAATGCATATTCAACTTACAATTAATTAACCATTATGTCAGGTGGTCCACTACCTTACCTGTAATGATCTAGACAACATAATGGGGAGGAGGGGGAGCCTACCAAACATGATGTATCCAACTATTCATTATGTTGTGTATTATTTCCTCTTTATTATCCATGCTTTCATAGAGGTGGAGGTCGGGAAGGTATGCATATTCAACCTACAATCAATCAACCTTCATGGTAGTAGGAGGACCACTACCTTTGTGGATGTTGCCATTAGCATAAGGATTGTGGTATTTTGGGACTTATATGCTATTGTGAAATAGAGATGACAACAAATGTGGATAATGCACAAGAGGAGAGGATATTTTAAATTCACAAAATTTATTCCAAGACATTAATGTATCTAATTATTTCTTATCATGTTTATTTTTCAATATTTATTATTCACACACATACCCTCCCACCCACATAACATGTTCCAAAAAGAAGGAGGGGGTATAGAAGAGCATATATATTGATTCCACAATTAATCAACCATTATGTGAATAGGATAATTGGTATCTTTATGGGCACTCCATTTGACATAAGGATCATGGATACAAAAAGATGAGGCTAAAATCAACTAGGTTCATATGAAGAAATATGAAAGATTGCCCTCTCTTCACATTAAGGTTGAGAAAACTTGACTAATAAGATGTAGGTAACTAGAAATTTGAGTGGAATTTAATTGAAATATTAATAATGCTCTCTCTTCACATTAAGGTTGAGAAAACTTGAGTAATAAGATGTAGGTAACTAGTACTTTGAGTGGAACTTAAGTGGTTTAGATTATAAAATAGATCCAATTTTGAGTGCCCTTTTAAAAGGAAATGATCTCCATGTGCCTTTTTTTATCTTCCTAAATATTGAGGTAATGAGACAACCCTAAGGAAAGAGGAAACAAAACTTTGATAAGATTTCAAAGTGCAAAGACATAAAACATGGAATAATATATCTCATAAAATTCATAATAAATCCACAATATTAAGAAAATAAAATGTTTTTATAATTTAAGCCTTATATAACCAAGCTTATATATTTGTTAATCATGAAAAACCTAATAATTAATTTCTATGATTAATTAATAACTCTTAATACCATAAAAATAAAAACTAATAATACTATAATATTTTAAATTTAATTCAATACATTAAATTTACATCCATATGATAAATTAATAATACAACCTAACCCAAAAAAAAACGTTTCCCTCAAAATAGCCCAAATAACATAATCCTAACCTTGAGTGATTTGGCTCAAAGGAAAAAGAAGATTTACAGCTCATTATATAGGAAGGTTTTAAACCCTCAAAGGTAACAAGGTTTATTTAATGTCCTAGTAATTTGATTTGTAAGAAGTAATTGTCACGTACAATACAACTTGTAGTAGTATGTTTTATCGTTTAGATACTTGGTCATAGACTCACTCATATCAGCGTAGCAAAAGCAAGATTATTTATGAGCTCAAAAAAATATACCTCTTGCCTATGGGTCACATAACAAAAGTCCCTTACTCAAAAATCAAGTAAAGTATATCCCAGCCTTAACACAAAGGTTTAAGTTATACCTTACCTTTGGTTTTATCAAAGTTAATGGTGGTACCAAAACACCTTACAAATGTGCTTATGTGTTTTCTAGCAAAAGTAAACTTGTACCAATATATCAAAATAAATGGTTATACCTTACCTATTGTAATATTAAACCATTATAAATATTTTGCATTTATTAATAAAAGTTACTAATTTAGCACGGTAAAAAAAACCAAAATCAAAATTATACCAAATACCTTCCTTGTGCTCTTAGCCATGATTAAGTTATATCAATAGAACGAAAATGGCCAATCATGAAAACAAACAAAAGTCAAACATAACAAAAGTGGCCAATCATAAAAATAATTAAAATTGGATGATTATTTAATGAAGGTACGTTATCATTATACCAAAAATGGCCCAACACGAGAACTATCAAAGTAATGATAATTTAATGAAGTTTAGTATAATATATAATGTTTAATTTGATTTTTTTTTAAGATAAAAATTGAACGTGGTATATATCTATTTAAATTATTTAAAATTTGTATTTTGTATTTTAATTATAATATAAAGGTTATTTATATATTTGTTTATATATATATATATATATATATATATATATATATTAATTAATCATTTTAAAAATTTTATTATTATTATTTTTTAAAATTTGAAAATGTGAAGTTGAGTTACATTTTTTGCTTTTTTTGAGAAAAAAATATCATTTTTAGAAGTTTTTCAACTTTCTGCAAGCCAAAATAAATTTTTTATTTAAAATTTCATTTTACGATAAAAATAAAACTTGTTAAAAATCTTATTAGCTTTCTATTACTTAGTTTTTGGAATTTTTTTATTCACATTTGATATGTCAACTTAACAATTCTTTCACTGTGTGTTCTTTAACAATCAAAAGATTCATTAGAATCCATGTTGAGACGCGTTGGTGTATTTTTTGAAAACTTTGCGTTTTTGAGAAAAAAATGTGTTACAACAATCTAGACAGAGTATACTTCGGTATCATTATATTTACAAAACCAATTGATGCATATAATAATTACTAGAATTTTTTGAACTTAATCAATATGAAAAAACTGCATATTTTGAATATGTTTCGGTCCGCGTCAAGTTTCTCAACATATTAGTTTTAAACTAAAAATATAAAAAACTACCCATTACATATGTTAGACCAATGTAATGCACCATAATTTTTTTAATTTTTTTTTACAATGTATTTTGAAAGATACATAATTTTGATTTCACTGAATCATAATGACCTTCATAATTTTTTTGCACCCATTTTATTACAAAATTAATTAAAATTAGTAAACATCTATGGAATTCCATAAAAGTTATATCTCCTGAAAGTAGATTGAACTCTGCAAATGCTAGTTTTGGTTCCGAAAGTTAATTCATAAAATTTGATAGAGTTTAACCATTCCAAATTTGAAGAAATGTGTTCAAAGTTGAACTGCAGCATATTTGTAGACGTTTTAGTTCGACCGTATTTTTTTTTGCCGCTCCGCCTCATTAGTTTTAACGACAAAAAAGTTCGGTCGAACTTTTGCTCGCAAATCCCGTCAGCCGAAAAAAAATTGATGAAGCCCCTCCAAAACAATAAATTTTGAACTATATAAATAGCAAAAAACGGAAACATTATTTTCGCACATTTCTTCATTTGCCCTGAATTTGCAAAGGAATGTTTTTGGGCTGAATTTAGAAAGGAATTTTTTTGGGCTGAATTTGCAAAAGAGATTTTTTGGGTTGGATTTTCAAAGGTTTTTTAGGCTTAATTTTCGAAGGACATTTTTTGGAGGTATTTTTTAAAGTGACATTTTTTTAGAGTAAGTGTTTTAGGTTGAAGTAAATATTTTATAATGATTTTTTAAAGTGAGTTTTTGTTTAAATTTTTAAAGTTAATTTTTTCTGCAGGACTTGGAAGGAAATATTTTGAGCTTCATTTTTAAAAGAAATATTTTTTGGCAGAATTTTTAAAGTAAGAGTTTTGGGTTGAGTATGTCTTTTGTGCAAAATTTTTAAAGTGAGTTTTTTTGAAATTAAATTTTTTGTGATGGTTTTTTGAAGTGATTTTTTTGTCTAAATTTTGATAGTGAGTTTTTTTTTGCAGGATTTTGAAGGATTTTTTTTTAGCTTCATACTAAATTATCATGGGAAATCAAAGAAATTGAAGAGAAAATATGTTCGAACAAGAGACCCTGAGGCTCTTAGAGACCATGGGAGAGAATATCGCAAAAAAAAGAGAGAAGAATGCTCAAATATTGAAAGGGAAAATCAACCTCAACTAGAAGTTGAAGCATGTATGTAAATGTAAATATTATAAATGATATTTAAAATTTAACTAGTGTATTGTGAAACTTAATTTTTATTTGATGAACTAATTTGAAAAATATTTTTCAATGTAAATAGAGAGAGATATTCCTCATAACATTGATGATGAAATAGAAAATTTTGAAAGAGAAAGTGAAAGAGATATTGAACCAATGATTGAAGATGTTGAAAATGTTGAAAGAAATTCAAGTGAAGAAATTGAATCACCAAGTATGTATATATATGTTGAATGTGTATTATTGAAATTATACATATTTATTAATTTAATTATTTATGAATATGTAAACTCATTTTGTACATTTAATTCTAATATGTACGGATGAAATCAATATTGATGATGAGATGTTAGAAAATGTTGACACTGACACATATGGAGATAAAAAAGCTGATCATGTTATACGATATCGAGTTAAGCGCATTATTGATATGTTCTTCAAATATGAAAATGTGGTAGTTCAAGCCCAAATTTTGACAAGTCTCTTAACATCAAAGAATTTAAAGGAAACTACAACTTTATTGGGTATTTGAAAATCAACAAAAGATTAAAAAAATAAATAAATAAAAATGAAGGAAAATGTGATACAAAATCTAGATAGTGCTCTAAAGTCAATTGGAAGATATAGAAAGAAAAGTGATTTAGATGCATGTAGAGCAATACAAATGATGTGGTTTCATCAAGTACTAAAGATAATCGTTTAGTAAAATCTATGGCACAAGCATTAGGGACCTCACGAAAAACTTTGCACAAACATCAAAAATTTCGATTGCAAATAGATGTAAATGATGAACTCGCTTGTTAGATAGTTATTTGTAGGAAACTATACAAAGATAGACTTGGAGAGGATGTTAAAAAAATAATATATGAATATTGGATGAAAAATTCACGTGTTTCACCAAAAGCAAGGGATGTGATGTGATGAAGAATAACACGAAATCAATATAAAGAACATGCAAAACATATATTGGACACCACTCAGATAGAGTTGTTCAACAAGTTCATAGAAGAGAATCGTAAAATTAATGTCTTAATCAGTGCTTTTGTGCAACAAAAACCATGGTATGTTAAACCTATCACTGTACACGACACTCGTTGTCGTTATCATGTGGAATTTTTGTTATATTATGACACATAACTTAATTTTGGTAAAACATTTTGGAAAAATTCACCTCCTCCTTCCACTATCCATGATTTCGTACCTCAAATTCTATGTGCAAGAGAAAGCCATGAATTATTTTACCAAAAGAAATGTGTTGGTGGTAAAAAATGCAATCATTGTGAAAATTTGACTTTATTTCACAACAAATATCTTATTGATATAAATGATCAATCATTGTCCAACATAAAAGTGAAATGGAAGAGATATGAATATATTCATAAATAGATTGGTTCAAGTAGCACTACTAAGTGCTAAAAGGATTGATTTATAAGAAGAATAAATTGTTGGAGTTAATGCTTACATTCCATATTTGAGAAGTAGGTTTGTGATGGTTGAGAAATTCTCTCAACCTCTCTCTCTAAATTAGGAATAAGTTGTATCTCAGAAACTCTATTTAATAGAGTAATCTAAATGTAAATCTGTGTGTGTGAGTGTGTTTACGCATACACCATTTGTGAATAATATATGAGTGTTTTTTTGTAATTATGTGATTTTAGCTATTTCTTTCATGGTATCGGAGCACGGGATCAAAGGCTTGTGTGTTGTGAGTCTAAGTCCTTGAAGAGTGAAAATTAATTTCCTATATTGTGTGTAGCATGGAGCCTAGAAGAACAAAGAAGCCTCAGCATGGAAGGCGGTAACATTATATTGTTATCTTCTGGTGTTTCGAGTAATGTGCCAGTGGAGATCCGGCACTCGGAGATCAGATCGGACGACCGATCGACATGGTTTATTTCAATGCATGGAGTTGGCCAACCAGTCTATTTGGTGTTGCAGATATGAGCCAATTGAGGAGGCATGATAGACGGTGGAACCAAATTGGTAAATAAAAATTAAGTGTAGAAATTGTTGTTCTTATAATTGCAGAAATTCGCGTAAGGAGCGATCATTTGAAGACACTTGGAGTCAGCCTTGTAATATCTGTACGACCTCTATATTAGGAGTGTTATTAATGTTTGCCGCTTGACAAGAAGTAATTGGTGATTGTCTGACCTTGAATTTGAAGGCGTGAATGTCGGTGGTGATTATGTAGTGATTCTATTAAATTAAGTTGGAAATTCAAATCTGAGCAGCTTTCAACTTTTTCGGCCATGACGGTATGGTGGATATTGCAGCTCATTGAATCTGTGACAAATCGAGGTTTGACTATCCGTGGGGTGGAGAAACTACAAACGCATCCAACAGTAGGTCATGGGTAGCGATCGAAAGTCGAACTCGAGACCTCTGAGAGTGCCTCGTTGAGCAGAAAAATGAAGGATTGTTTAAGAGAATTTCTGAGCTCTGTCATTCAGATTGTAGTTGATGGCTTTGTTCTTAAAACACATGCAGATGTGTTTTATTTCATCTGTGGTGGTGGCGGTCACCATAGACGCTCTGAACTCCGTGGCAGCAAGAACTGTCTTCTAGTGGGACGGGAGATGTGAGTTTTATGGTTGAATCTTAGGTGTTGAAATCTTTGTGTAGTATTATAAAAAGTAATATTTTTTAAATTAAGTTATGATGAATTTCATAGAAATTTTATGATGTAATAACTGATTCTAGATACATTCTGTATCTAGACGGCTTCCCTAGATAACTGGCGAGTACAGCAGTTAGCACCCATGTATTTCGGTGGATGGGAGCTCGTCCATAGAATGACTAGAAGTTCAGCTATTGCAAATATGCAATCAATTGTGTTTGAAGAGATCAAGTGGCAGTAAGTCTCAATATGAATGGTTGTCGAGATAGTATGGCAGTTGCGGATCTAGGAAAGGATCCCTCATTAGTGGTAGACATGGACGTGGTCTCCTAATGAGGTTATGCGACAGATTGGGATGTTGTCCAGTAATTGACTTCGGGAGGTCCTTGATTCGGGAGTTGAGGAAGTAAACTCGGGAATCCAACTTGCTAACTACACCTTTCCAAGGGTTATGAGGCAACTTGATGGAGCATCTACTAATAAGCTTGATTATTTTGTTATTTATGAATGAATTCAATAAATTCATGTAATGTAATCATTAAGGGGGGATGTTAGAGTTAATGCTTACATTCCATATTTGAGAAGTTGTTTTGTGATGGTTGAGAAATTCTCTCAACCTCTCTCTCTAAATTAGGAATAAGTTGGATCTCAGAAACTCTATTTAATAGAGTAATCTGAATATAAATCTGTGTGTGTGAGTGTGTTTACACATACACCATTTGTGAATAATATATGAGTGTTTTTTTTTAATTATGTGATTTTAGCTATTTCTTTCATAAATTTTTGTGATAGAGTTTTCGAGAAAGTTTGAGGCAGAAATTTATAAATACACCAAGCATTCCCATAGAGCTCGATGGTAGGACTTTCAATTCAAAAAATATTGTAAAGTTTTTCCACCAGGGACCATTTTGTCAATAGTTGATTTTGCAGAGAATTACACATTTGTTCCACAAAAAGAAATACAGAGTGAATATTATCATTCTGACCAAGTTTCCATGCTTGTCCATATTCTATATATACATGCTAAAAAAAATGTTGATCATATAGAAAGCACCAGAGAAAATTGACATTTATTAAAGAATATCATTTTTATATCAATGACGATCATACACATGAAAAATATTTTGTCCAACATTGTTTTGATAAGATTTATTTCTCATAGAAAAGTCGTGAAATAAAATTCAATGAACATTAAATATGGTCATATGGATGTGCAGTGCAATTCAAATCTTCACAATCATTATTTTGGTTGTATCGTCTTCATATGAAAACCTGTATTAAACATTGTTGGAATTTCTTTGAGACTGGTAATGGAAAATGAAAACATGATGGTGCAAGGACATGTATAAAGAGAGCACTTCAAAGATATCAAATGGACCATTCTGCACACTGACTTGTCTCAGATGAACAAGTTGTTCAATGGTGCATAGTCGCACTGAGCCATGAGACTAACTGGTCAAGGGAAATACGAAGGTACATGTACATACATATACAAATTAACTTGCATATATATAGATGTAGAACTTTAATATACATGCTCTAATTTTTATTAATTTTCTAATTTTAAACATTATTTATCACAATGATTATCTTTAATTGTATTTTGGATAACATATTTGTATTCTTGTTTGAATTTTTCATATAGGTTTTTTCGCATATTGGGGTCCAATATGTAGATAGATCGGTTGGAAATGGCGTTGAAACAATAAAAGGGACTCGAAAATTTCATTCAATTAAAACAAAGGAGTACCAAAATGTGTTTGCATTTGATAAAAGAAAATATTATTGTTTTTGTCATGTTTGCATAGACGACACAGAATCCAATGATGTTTGTTAAAACAAAATGTATGTAAAAGATTGACAACATATAAAACTAAATACAAAGGGGAAAATTTCTATTGCAAACTTTGAAGAAATGCAATCAGAGGAGACTATAGTATCATCTGAAGGTGATTGAGTTTTTGATCTTGTTAGAGAAGGTAACATTTCAATTGCTTTAAAATGATATATATCTAGAAATAGATAATAAAATCAAGTACACAAGTTGATTTTAAAGTTAATTTTTCATGTTAATTATGATCTAAATTTATGTAAGTTTTTTTTTTTTTTTAAAAGAGCTTCCCGGATTATCCACAGTATTAAGGAACGAGTGTCGACGTTTCGAATCCCAACGGGGATCCATCATCAGGACTTTCTTGAATTTATGTAAGTTTGTTTTATTGTGCATGAGATGTTTTTCCTATAGTTGCACCTACTAACAACGTAGAAAATGTCAAGTATTATTTGATGTGTTGCACTGAACGAAAGATGAAATTATTGGAAAAATATGATGATAACGGGTTTATATATGACAGAGGGTCTATTATACTAAAAAGTTATTTTTTCCAGCATACTCATCAAAGTCAGGATTTTGTTTACTTTCAAGACTATGAACCTGATGTCACTTGGTGTGTGCAACACACATAAAGTTGATAGAAGTTCAATCAAAGAAAAAATTGAAAATTAAGAAATGGAAAATGTCAAAAGCTAATCATGAACAGATCATTGAAGATGTCATTCCATTAGAATTTTTTTGGTTGAATTGCCAAAAAAATTATTCTCCTTGGATTCGTCTTTTAGAACTTACAGCACTCAACTAAAAATTGTTAGCCTTTTTTTTGTGCATTCTTAAGTTTTACATTATTATAATTTATGTATATTTTATGTTATGTACAAGTGTTTGTACATGTACATTGTTTTGGCACATGCATACAACAAGTAATTTATACACATGTACACATACATGTAGATTCTTCGGTCTTAAATGATTTCATACATTCTCTGGTATGAGCTAGTTAATATTTTGTTATTATTGCAAAATGTATGTATCTAACATATTTGATATAATGAAAATTTTAAGTTGTGATTTTGTTGTAGACATCTAAAGAAAATTATAATATTCATTCTTCAACGCAAAATGTGTGGTACGTGTTTTGTAATTTCTAGTTTACTATCAACTAACATCCATAGTAGCCAAGTTCTATTTACATTAATGAAAAATATTATTTAAAAATGTATTTTTTAATGCAATTTTAAAATTTTATGTTTGTTTGACACATCTATGTACACCTAGAATTTTATGATTGCTTTTAGATGTACATCTATATGTATTGTATATTAAAACATTATAAGAATGATTTCAAATGCAAAATGTATGAATTAAATGCAAATTTTCTTTCATTGCTACATATTCATGAACTTAAATATATATGTATTTAACCCAAGTAATATGTAAAACCATATATTATTGTTTTAAATGACACATGATCATGTGCAAAATGTATCTAAATATCACTTTTAATAGATGTATGTCCCAATTATATAACATTCATACATGTTCAAATGCATTTAACATGTAGCACATGTGTTTTGTAATTTGAAATTTCAATCTATATTCATTTTAAATAACAAATGACAAAAAAACTTGAGCTTTAAAAACAAAACATTTAATCTAAGATCGAACCTAAGTTAACAATATAACAAGAAGTCATCATGTATTCAAAATGTAATGTAACTAAATGTATTTATATACTTCAATCATTGTTACAAATTCATGAACTTAAATATGTATTTAACCATCTAAAATTGTTTTAAATGACACATGATCATGTGCAAAATGTACACCTAAATATCACTTGTAATAGATGTATGTCCTAATTATGTAACATTCATACATGTTCAAAATCATTTAACATGTACCACATGTGTTTTGTAATTACAATTTAAATCTAGATTCATTTTAAATAACAAATGACAAAACAACTTGAGCTTTAAAAACAAAACATTTAATCTAAGATTGAATCTAATTTAACAGTATAACAACAAGTCATCATATATTCAAAATGTAATGCAACTAAATGCATTTATAT
The DNA here is from genome assembly GCA_034641835.2 of Pinus albicaulis. Lineage (NCBI taxonomy): Eukaryota > Viridiplantae > Streptophyta > Pinopsida > Pinales > Pinaceae > Pinus > Pinus albicaulis. Next base: position 1,188,222,813 of record CM076583.1, read on the forward strand.
ACTTCAATCATTGTTATATATTCATGAACTTAAATATGTAAAACCATAGATATGATTGTTTTAAATGACACAAGATCATGCAAAATGTACCTAAGCTTTAATAGACATTTACACTTAATTATATAACATTCATACATGTTCAAATGCATTTAACATGTGCCACATGTGTTTTTTAATTTGCATTTTCAATCTAGATTCATTTTAAATAACAAATGACAAAAGAACTTGAGTTTTAAAAACAAAACATTTAATCTAAGATTGAATCTAAGTTAACATTATAACAACATGTCATCATGTATGCAAAATGTAACAAATAAATGCAAATGTACTTCAATCATTGTTACATATATTCATGAACTTAAATACGTAAAGCCATAGGTATGATTGTTTTAAATGACACATGATCATGAAAAATGTACCTAAATATCACCATTAATAGACATTTACACCTAATTATATAACATTCACACATGTTAAAATGAATAACATGTATCACATGTGTTTTGTAATTTGCAATTTCAATCTAGATTCGTTTTAAATAAAAAGTGAAAAAACAACAAGTTAAAAAAAAAACATAATCTAAGATCATCTAAGTTAACATTATATAACAACATGTAATCACATGCCAAATGTAGCAAGTATCCAAAATTTAAAATCATGCAATAAAAGTGAATGTAGTTCAACTATCCAAAATGTAAAATATGTCCAAAATTTATATAATGAACAATAAAAGTAAATATAACAATGTATCAAATGATACAAGTATCAAGTTATATAGAAAAGTAAATATGACACATGTTTAAGTTATAAAAAAACTAGAGCAAATAAAATGTTGCACATGCATCAATCAAATAGAGAATTTGGCTGCAATGTATTTTCCAGCAGCCTCCTGAGCCTCCTTGTGCTATCATTTGAAGAATGGGGAACCTACACAGTGTGTAAACATTAAAATTTATTGTAAAAAATTGAATGAGAATGTAGAACTTCATAAAAGAAATGAAAAAAAAAATAAAAATCATGCAATACCTCATGTAGTTCTCCTTCCATTGTCCTGTGTTGGCCCTAATTGCATATACATATATACGTACACATGTATAAGAAATTTATATTACATGTATTAAAATTAAAATTTAATTTTTTAAAATTGAATAAGAATTTAGAACTTCATTAAAACAAACTAAATGAAAAAAAAATATGAAATTTTCATGCAATACTTCATGTAGTTCCCCCTCAATTGTCTCGCGTTGGCCCTAATTACATATACATATCTACACATGTATTAAGAAATTTATATTACATGTATTAAAATTAAAATTTAATGTTTTAAAATTGAATGATAATGTAGAACTTCAATAAAACAAACTAAATGAAAAAAAAATTCATACAATACCTCATGTAGTTCCCCCTCCATTGCCCCGTGTTGGCCCTGCATCGATGCATCAATTGACATCTATGAACAAATGACAAGCTATATTAGAGTGCTTGAAATATTGCACCTTTAACATCTTTCTTTTCGACCATTCTTTGAAATTAAACATAGATTTTTCCATTTCTTTTGTAACTCTGTTTTTAACATCGTCCTATTTATCAGGACCCATTACTGTTTCCTTTCTTTTCCTCATCACTTATACAAAAGATTCAGTGGTTGACCCAAATTTTTTGTAAACATATACAAGTGTGCTTAAAGAGTGCGTAACTATTTCTAAGCTTTTTCGACTTTCAGTAAGGAGTTTCAAAGACAGAGGATCTTTCTTTAATTTTGAATAAATATGTTCACACCTTTGTAATGTGCATTGTTGGATGTTTGTTTCCCAAGGTGAATTGGGAATTTCAAAAGGATAAGTCGTGGTTGGTGTACAAACTTCTTCTCAAATAACGCAGTCTGGCCTATGCCATTTTCGAGTAACATTTTCACCCTGTGCATCAAAATATAAAATTACGTATATATAAAAAAACATGTGAACAAATTTGTACAAATTTTATTTGTAACCATAAATAATTATATAAATCATTCAACAAATTAATAATTGAATGACAATAATATTCATATTGATGGGCACTTCGAGATGGCTGAGTAGCATCATGCCCACCCTGAGATGGTTGAGAACCAGCATGACCACCCACTGATTGGCTACCATCCATTGGTTGAGAACCAACATGACCACCCATTGATTGGTCACCAGGGGAATGTGTACAACCATCCTCATGTGATTTACCACCACCTATTGATTGGACACATGGGGAATGTGTACCACCACCACCCTCACGCGACGAGAGGGAACCTTCATAAAAAAATATGAATTTCTAATCAATTCAAAAATACATACATACATACATATAAATACATGCATATGATTGAGTAGATTGAGTTAACCATATCACAATTTCATGAACCATGGTCAGACTCCATTGATTGAGTAGATACTATTTTCCTCTGAACTCCTAAAAAATGAAATTTATTAAAAAATAATTTAACTCACAAAATTGATAAAAAATCAATTCCATATGTATACATGTATGTACATGGGGACAAAATTATATATTCAATAAAAAATCAATTCCACATGTATACATGTATGTATGGGGATAAGATTATATATTCAAATTTCATTTTAAAAACATGCACATTTAATATAAATACCATGAACATCCCCTAATCCATGATCCCCCTCTCTCGTAGAGGCATGGGATTCTATTGATGTTCACCTCAAAGAATCATGTGCCAAATTATCATCCTCCAAAGAATCACGTGCCAAATGATCATATGTGTGTGTGTGTGTGTGTGTGTGTGTGTGTCTACAGTGGACATTTACAATTCTTTTTAAAATTACTATTTAAAAAAAAATTCAAAAGAATTCAAAAATTGATGTAGTTTAGTACAAAAATGTTGAGCACAAACACAAATTATGTAAAACAAAAAACTTTCAAAGCACAAATTGATGTGTAAAAATCACTTTAAACAAAAACTTTGTTGAAGTCCTGCACATTTTAATTTGATAGAACATAAAGTTCACCAATTTGTGATTACATGGTGGGAGCACACTTGGTATATAATTGAAAGTAACACATGGTCATTAAAAATGACACACTTATAAGTAAAAAGAAAACACATATAAAATATATTACAATGTTCATCAATAAATTTTGAAGGAGAGCGTCTCAAAACTAATTCATCTTTGAGAGATGAATCATCAAATAAATTTTGAATGAGAGCGTCTCAACACTAATTCATATTTGAGAGATCAATCTTGAATTGGAATTGCCCCATACAATACTAATTCATCTTTGAGAGAAGGATCTTGAATTGGCATTTCCCTCTACAATAGATCACCAAAAATCTTATTAACATTTTCACAATGTCTTATACTAAATTATTGAAATTGTCTAACAATATTGTTTTCTTTTCCATGCCGTTGTTTTAGCCTCTCCTTCTTAACTTGGCACACATCTTTCATCTGATTTCACACAAGTTAAGAATTTGTGAAAACTACAATTCCATTTGATCCATACTCCCTAGCTATTCCCAAGCCTTCTCTCAATGCAATATAATATGCTTCATTGTTTGTTGTTCTTCCATGTATATTCTTTTTCCTTTGGAGGAATTTGTTAGTTGCAATATTCCATAGCACATATGTAATCACTGCTTTCCCTGGATTGGGATAACAAGAAACATCTATGCATAATGTCCATTTTTCAACCATGTCTAGTGGGATTTTTTGTCCCAGAAAAAAACAAATTCAATAAAATATATTAAATGAACATTTATTGCAAATGCCTTAAAGTTTATGGGATAAATGGCATGTACATGGTTTCCAAAAACACTAGGACCGCAATAAAATATTAAATGAACATTTATTGCAAATGCCTTAAATTTTATGGGAGAAATGACATGTACTTGGTTTCCAAAAACACTAGCAAATTCCTTAAATTTTATGTGAGAAATGACATGTACATGGTTTCCAAAAACACTAGCAAATGCCTTGGAGCTTATGGGAGAAATGAAATGTACATGGTTAAAGTTTATGGGAGAAATGGCATGTATATGGTTAATTTTATGGGAGAAATGACATGTACATGGTTTCCAAAAACACTAGGACCATCCCTGCATTTAGCTATAAGCTTTATAAAGGTGATAGACATGTGATTTCGAAGGAATACTTGCATTTAGCTATAATTTTTATAAAGGTGATAGACATGCGATTTTGAAAGCATCCTTGTTGTTAAAAGGGAAATGGGAAAAATGAGTAACAACACATCCTAGCCATATGACATCATGTACTGTCATAAATTTAACAAAAACCAAACTTATAAAGATTGAAAATGTGAAGCTGGGTTACACTTTTTGCCCTTTTTTGAGAAAAAAATTTCATTTTTTTCGGTTCTTCAACTTTCTGCAAACTATAACAATTTTTCTGTGTAGAATTTCATTTTGCAATAAAAATAAAAGTTGTGAGAAATTTTGTTAGCTTTCTATTACTTATTTTTTGAAATTTTTTTATGCAGATTTGATATGTCAACTTAGCGTTTCTTTGAATGTGTGTTTCTTAACAATCAAAGGATTCATAAGAAGTCATGTTATGTCGCAATATTGTATTCATTGAAAATTTGTGTTTTTGAAAAAACAAAATGTGTTACAACAATCTAGACAGAGTCTACTTTGTTTTCGTCATATTTACAAAGCCAATGGATGCATATCATAATTACTAGAATTTTTTGAACTGGTCCAATACGAAAAACTGCGTATTTTGGATATGTTTCGCGTCGCAAGAAATTTCTTAACATATAAGTTATAAAATAAAAATCTAAAAGCTACCCATTAGAGACGACGGACCAATGTAATGCCCCATAATTTTTTCAATTTTTTTACAATATATTTTGGGAGATACAAAATTTTGATTTCACTGAATCACAATGACCCTCAGAAATTGTTTGCACCAATTTTATTAGAAAAATAATTAAAATTAATAAACGTTTATGAAATTCCATATAAGTTATATTCCCTAAAAGTAGATTCAATTCTGAAAATGCTGGTCTTGGTTCTGACAGCTAATTAACAACCTTTCATGGAGTTTAATCAGTCCAAAGTTGCAGAACCGTTTTTAGAGCCTGGTTTTTACGTAACTGGTGACGCGTTAGTTCGGCCGAACTTTTAGTCCAAGTTCGGCTGAACTATATTTTCCGCTTAAGACTCGTTACATCTAACGTCTTAATAGTTCGGCCAAACTTTTTATTAAAAGTTCGGCCAAACTATTGTATAACTCTCCGTCGGCCGGAAAGTTTTGCGAAGCCCCCTACTAAAACACATTTCGCGTCAATATAAATTGCCGCGAAATGATTCACAATTTTCTCACATTTCGCACTTCATCTCAGATCTTGGTTTGGGTTCAAAATATTTTCTTCAAAGTTTGAATTTAAAGAATTTTTTTGGAAGGCATTTTTTGGAGGCGGTGTGATTTCGGTTCAAAAACTTTTCTTCAAAGTTTGGGTTTGGAAGACATTTTTTGGAGGCGGTGTGATTTCGGTTCAAAAAATTTTCTTCAAAGTTTGGGTTTAAGAGCATTTTTTGAAAGCAAATTGATTTTACAATTTTGGGTTTAAAGAATTTTTTTGGAAGACATTTCTTGGAGGCAGCGTGATTTTTCTTGGAGGTATGTACGTGTTTTGTGTTGAAGTAAATCTTTTAAGATTTGTTTCATTTTTATAAGACATTTTTCTCTCAAATTTCTTAAAATGTGTGTTTTGGATTGGAGTAGTATTTTTTACAAAAAATTTACACTGATTTTTTTTAAGATTTTTTAAAATTAAATCTTTTGTGATATTTTTTGTAATTGAGTTATTGTCTAATTTTTTGTAATTGAGTTATTGTCTAATTTTTTGAAGGAAATTTTTTGAACTTCATACCCTATTATCATGGGAAATCGAAGAACTTGTACGAGAAAATATGATCGAAAAATAGACCCTGAGGCACGTAGAGAAGAGACGAGACAATCTCGCAAAATAAAGCTAGAAGCCCTCTCAAATATTGAAGAGGAAAATCAACCTCAAGCGGAAATTGAAGCAGGTATGTAAATGTAAATATTATGATCTATTGATATATATTTAAAATTTTCCTAATGTAAAATGTGAAGCTTAATTTTTATTTAGTGAACTAATTTGAAAAATATTTTGTTTGATGTAAACGGACAGTGTTGCAAATATTGAAGAAAAAATCAACCTCAAGCGAGAAATTGAAGCGAGTATGTAAATGTAAATATTACTGATCTATTGATATATTTTTAAATTTTCCCGATGTAAAATGTAGAAGCTTAATTTTTATTTGATGAACTAGTTTGAAAAATGTTTTGTTTAATGTAAATAGACGAGAGATACTCCTCAAAATATTGAAGAGAAAATCAACCTCAAGCGAAATTGAAGAAAACGGAGTATGCAAATGTAAATATTATGATCTATTGATATATTTAAAATTTTCCTAATATTTATTGACATATTTATTTATTGAATATGTACTATTTTTTTGAAAATGTACAGATGAAATCACTATCGATAATGAGGTGTTACAAAATGTCGACACTCACACATATGGAGATAAAAAACCTGACCATGTTATACGATATCATGTCAACTGCATTTTTAAATATTATTTCTTAAATGAGCGAGTGACAGTTCAAGCTCAAATGTTGAAAGGTCTCCTATCATCAAAGAAATTAAAAGAAGCGACGACATTACTGGGTATTCGAAAATCAAACAAAGATAAAAAAATGAAGGAAGAGGTGATAAAAAATGTGAGTAGTGCTATAAAGTCAATTAAGGTATCTAGAGATAAATATGTTTCAAATATACGTAGAGGAATACAGATGGCAATGGTTTCACCAAGTACTCAAGAGAATCATTTGATAACATCTATGGCACGAGCATTGGGAACCTCGCGAAAAAATATGCACAAACATCGAAAATTTTGACTGCAAATAGATGTAAATGATGAACTCGCTTGTTTGAGAGCTATTTGTAGGCAACCATACAAAGATAGACTTGGAGAAGATGTTAAAAAAATAATATATGAATATTGGAAGAACAATTCGCGTGTTTCCTGTGCAAGACATGCATATGCCGAAGAAGAATAGCACGAAATCAATACGAAGAACATGAAGAACTGTCTTGGAAACCACTGAGATAGAGTTATTCAACAAGTTCAAAGAAGAGAATCATCAAATTCATGTTTCACTCAGTGCTTTTGTTCAACAAAAACCATGGCATGTAAAACCTATCACCGTACGCGACACTTGTTGTTGCCGTTATCATGTGGAATTTGAGTTATATTATGACACATTCCTTGATTTCGGTAGAACATTATGGAAGGATTCACCTCCTCCTTCCACTATCCGTGAATTCATATCTCAAATTCTATGTGAAAGAGAAAGCGACGAACTATTTTACAAAAAGAAATGTGTTGGTGGTAAAAAATGCAATGATTGTGGAAATTTGACTAAATTTCAAAAAAAATATTGTATTGATATAAATGATCAATCATTGTCCAACATGAAAGTGAAATGGAAGAGATATGAATATACCAGTACATTGATTCAAGGTGTAGATAGTGTTAAAAGAATCGAATTACGAGAAGACGAAATTTTTCTAATAGACTTTTTGAGAAAGTTTGAAGCAGAAATTTACAAATACACCATGCATTCCCATAGAGCTCGATGGCAAGACTTGCAATTCAAAAAATCTCGTGAAGTTTTTCCACCAGGAACCATTTTGTCGGTGATTGATTTTGCAGAAAACTACACATTTGCTCCACAAAAAGAAATTCAGAGTGAATACTATCACTCTGACCAAGTCTCCATGCTCGTCCATATTCTATATAGACATGCTGAACAAAATGTCGATCATATAGAAAGCATGAGTGAAAATCAACATATCATTAAAGAATATCACTTTTATATCAGTGACGATCGTACACATGATACATGTTTTGTACAACATTGTTTTGGAAGAATTTATGATTCATTAAAAAATCGTGGAATAACATTCAATGAACATTGGATATGGTCAGACGGATGTGCAAGTCAATTCAAATCTGCACGATCATTTTTTTGGTTGTGTAGTCTTCATAAGAAAACCTGCATTAAACATTGTTGGAATTTCTTTGAAACTGGCCATGGAAAAGGAGAACATGACGGTGCAGGAGCATGCATAAAACGAGTACTTCGAAGATATCAAATGAACCACTCTGCACGCCGACTTGTGAACGCTGAAGAAGTTGTTCAATGGTGCAAAACTGCTCTAAGCCATGAGATTAACCCATCAAGAGAAGTGCAAAGGTACATTCAATTTCATTTATATTGGAAATCTAATTTTAAACATTGTACATTTATCATGCAATGATTATTTTTAATTGTATTTTGATATCATATTTACAAATTCTTTTTCTAATTTTCCATATAAAGGTTTTTCTGGCATATTGGAATCGAAGACGCAGATAGATCAATTGGAAATGACGTTGAAACAATAAAAGGGACTCGAAATTGCATTCAATTCAAACAAAGTTGTCCAGAAATGTGTTTGCATTGGATAAAAGAAAATATTCTTGTTTTTGTGATGTTTGCATAGACAACACAAAATCCAATGACGTTTGTGAAAACAAAATATATGAACGATTGGAAACATACAGAGCTAAATACAAAGGGCAAAATGTCTGTTGCAATGTTTGAAGAAATGCAATCAGAGGAAACTACAATATCATCCGATGGTGATCGAGTTTTTGATCTTGTTAGAGAAGGTAACATTTAAATTACTTTCTAATGATTTAAAGATCTAGAAATAAATTTAAATATGCATAATTAAATTTTAAATTTATTTTATTGTGCAGGAGATTTTTTTGCTGTAATTGCACCTATTGACAACGATGAAAATGTGAAGTATTATTTGATGCGTTGCACTGAACGAAAAATGAAATTATTACAAGACTATAATGATCACGGATTTCAGTATGACAGAGGGTCTATTATACTGAAAGGTTATTTTTTCAAACAAACTCGTCAAAGTGGAGACTTTTTTTACTTTGAAGACTATGAACCTGATTCCATAAGTTGTCAATATAGTCACTTGGTGTGTGCAGCACGCATAAAGTTGATAAAAGTTCAATCAAAGAAAAAATCAAAAATTAAAAAATGGAAAATGTCAAAATCCGATCATGAACGGATTATTGAGGATGGAATTCCATTAGAATTTTTTTGAGTGAAGTGTCCAACAATTTATTATCTTTGGATTAAATATGTTTTAGAACTTCCAGTACTCAACTAAAAATTGAGCTGCTTATGTTATTTGTGGTTTGTACATGTTACAAATTGTTTGGGTACAAGCACGTGTTCTAGTATCAACTGAAAGTAGTTTTTCTATACATGTGCATTGATGAAAAATGTTATATGTATTGGATATATATATATATTCTAGAATGAAATTAATTGTTCTTGTATATTAATTGTTCTTGTATATGTTTTCCAACCGTATGGTACAAATTATTTCACTTTATTTTGTAAGGTCAGATTCGGTCCCCATATGGCCTAGCCTCCAAGGGACGAGATAACAAGTGGTTGTCCCCACTTGCCCGAATCTCAGCTTTTAAGTACAATTTTACTGTTTATGTCAGGCATCTTACATGATGTCCTAGCCAAAGATATATTCTCTTTGTTTCAAGTTTCTGGTAAAAGTTGTCACCAAATGACCTGCTAGGATATTATAAATACTAGCTTTGTAAGATCATTTGGCATTCGGAAAAATTCGAAAGTCCTAAAGTCTGTCTGAAGTTTAGTTTCCCTGCTCTGCATCTGCGAGAAGTTTCTCGATCTGCTTGCATCACGGTTAGTTGCATTGAAAAACTCTTTTTTCAATTAGAGCTCAATTGATACATGGTTAGTTGCATTGAAAAACTCTTTTTTTCAATTAGAGCTCAATTGATGCATTAGAGCTCAATTGAAAATTTTTCATTCAAACAAAACTACATGGAGAGATCAAAAGCAATACTTTAAATTAAAATGACTTGATAAATCTCAAAAGAAAGTAAAAATCATAAATCATTTAAACCATTTAAATAGTTAGCTCGAACTCTTGTAGTAAACACCATACCTTATCTCTCTTGCTCTCCAATATTATTAGGTTTAATTATTATAACACAAAAATCGTTCTACATTGTCAATAATTTTTTGTGCTTACACTGAAATCAATGAACACTATTAATCCAATGAATTTACAAGTAATTTACCATCATACATGCAATTATATCAAATCAGAAATCAACATATACAATGAAATCAATGGGGATTGTCTTGTTACAAGTAACATAATTTCAATTTACCACATGTGCAAATGTAAGTTGAAACCATCCAAAACTTTAAGTTGTAGATTGAAACCATCCAAAACTTTAAGTTTTAAAACCCTTTTGATTATATATTGTGCAACATTAAAACATTAATCATTTAAAGTTCATTAAATATCACATGCAAAATGTAGATTGAAACCATCCAAAACTCGAGTTTTAAAAACTTCACATGCCATGCCAATTATAATTCAACTATCCAACAAAAACATTTAACATTAAATATCACATGTCAAATGTAGTTCAGATGACAACATTACTTCACATTCACATGCCAAAAGTACTAAAACCATCCAAAAATTAAATAAAACAAATTATATATAATAACAATGTAATAAAATATGTCCAAAAATTGTAAATCTCACAAGTATCAAACTGTATCAAGTTTAACAAATTTTAAAACCATCTAAATTTTGAAATCAAACCTACTGTAAATCATGTCCATCAAATGGAGGATCTAGCGTCTTCCCTACTAGGGTCTCAGTCAGCGCCCTATCCTGTGAATAGGAAACCTACATACACAATGCACATGTACTTGAACATTAAAATTTGAAGTTTTAAAAATGAATGAGAATATATATTTCTAGAACTTAATGTAAAAAACAAAATATAACAAAAAAATCATGCAATACCTCGTAAGGTTCCCTCTCCATTTGATGAACAGGTTCTCCCATATAAACATCTGCAGTGGTAAACTGTACAATATACATGTACAGTTAAATGTAAATATATATATACAAATAATTTATATAAATTAAAAACTTTCAAATGAAAATGCACATGTACATATATAAACTTATTTTCAATAATATTAAAAAAAGGAACTAAAGACAACTTGTTCAAATGCTGTGGATGTTCCTATCTCCGTCGCTAGAGTCCCCGGATTAAAGAAATCTTCTATAGGAACCTAAATTCAAAAATTTTTAAATAACTCAAAATATAGATCTCTCTCTCTCTCTCTCTCTCTCTATATATATATATATATATATATCTCAAATTTTAATGAAACTTTTTGAGGTAGAATATATATATATATATATATATATATAACTTTTAAACATAAATTTTAAACTTGTGAAAAATTGTCCATACTTGTGGCTCATCTCCCAAGGAAGTAGAAGGTACATCTCCCAAGGAAGAAGAAGGTACCACCATCCCAAAAACATCAGATGGAATCGGTACCTATTAAAACATTTTATCAAATTATATATATACATACATGTACATGTGTGGCAACAATTATTTATTTTAGAGTCACTTAAAAAACACTAACATACATGTTCCAACATATCATGATGGTCAGACCCATCTGCATCGTTTGAACCGGAGGTCCCGAACGTAATATTAACATTTTCATCACGCATCATGCCTGAGAACTGCAAATGGTGTTTTAACATATAATCATACATTAAATTAGATTAATGTACACATACAAATAAATGTATACATGTATTCATACACATGTATTTATTACAAATTGTACACATGTATATGTAAAAATAATTTCAAACCCTAAGGTCACTAACACATACCGTTCCGGTGCCCTCTTCCTCATGAAAAATTAGGTCTTGCAGACCATTGCGACAATTTATTGCATATGTTCGGAGAACTTCAACATCCATGTTGTAAATCTCCTCATCTGTACGATAAACAAAATTGGCACGTGCATTTTCACATGCTCTTTGTCGATTTAAACAAAGATCGACTCCACTCAATCCGCTCTGAACATTGTCTACCATAACATCTCTTGCTTCTCGACTTATTTGGGAAGTCGCATCCAACTCTGATAGCAGAGTTTCGACTCGAAACGGTCAACTCACCAATGGTGGCTCAGGGCGAGGCAACTCCACATCTCGCTTAGCACCCTTACATTGATATAATCGACCTCTCCCCGGGCCAAAAAATTCTGAAGGAAGGTCATTATAGTCGGGTGTCATACCCAAAAAAAATTCTGCATAAAACATTTGTGCAAAATAAACAGGAACCTCATCGTTCCACAGAAGCCTTCCAAAGGCCGCAAGATGTCGATCATACAAATAAGAAGCTTTGTCTGGGTGCTTGAAATACTGCACCTTCAACATTTTTCTTTTTGGCCCTTCCTTATAATTAAACATTGACTTGGCATCTGCTCTTGTAACTCTTTGTTTTATGTCTTGCCATTTATCGGGACCTATCACTATTTCTTTTCTCTTTCTCATCAGTTCTACAAACGAATCAGTCGTTGGCCCCAAATTTTTGTACACCTTTACCATTTCACTCAATGAATGTGTAACTATTTCGAGGCTTTGTCTACTCTCAGCAGGTAGAGACAAAGCCTCGAGATCTCTTTGCAATTTTTCATGAAGGCTTTGACACCTTTGTAAGATGCATTCCGCCATGTTCGTTTCCCATGGTATATCAGTAATCTCAGCCAGATAAGTTGTGCTGGGTTGACAGCCTTTTTCTTCAATGTAGCGCGTTGCCCTGCGTCTATTTTGACCACTGGCTCGAACATTTTCAACCTCTGCATCAATATGTATATAAAATTTCGTATATATTAGATTTAAAACACGTGTAAAAAAAGTTGTACAAATTTAATGAAAAAATATTGAAATTGATGGCAACCTTGATGTTGTTGGTTAACATCATCTCCAACATGACCCTGCTGAGAACCAACCCCAGAATGACGCTGCTGAGAACCAGACCCACAGTGACCTTGTTGAGAACCAGTAGCTATTGATTGGACTTCGGGGGAATAAATATCACCCCCTTCCCGCAACCTGCTACCACTCATACCTCGATCGGTTGAACCTTGGCCACGCTCCATGGATGGAGTAGAAACCCTTCTCCTCTTGCCTCCTAAAAATTAAAATATGAAACTTATTAACAACTAATTTCACTCACAAAGTTAATAAAAAAATCAATTCCATATGTACACACATGTGTATGGAGATTTAAGATTATATTTAAATACCGTGAACATCCTCCTATCCCTGAACCTCCATATGGGATTCTCGTTGATTCGTTTTCTCATCCTCCATGATATATATCTATCGTCGACATTCACAAAATAGATTTCAAAATCCTAATTGTAATTTAGTAACAAATTATGTAGAACACAACCTTCAAAGCAATAATTGATCATGTGTGAAACTAAATTTAATCAAAAAAGATATTATAAAAATGATAAGTTCACCAAATTGCGCTTTACATGGTGGGAGCACACTTGGTATAAAATTTACTACTTATACACTTTAGTTTGTGGAAGAAATGACACATGTACATAGTTTACCTTACTTCAAGTTGTTGTGTTTTACGGATATTAAAATGAAGAACTTCTATTTAGATCCATTCCAGAGATTGACTGTAGGGGCATTTACTAGATATGTCACCTTTCATAAAAGATGAGATCTAGAGGCTACCTGGCCCTTTACAGACTCTTCCTATAGAACTTGTAGAAGTAAACACTAGAGGCATTAACAATATCAAAGAACATTTTCATGCTCAGACATGGGAATGTGTCTCTTTCCCTACACAAAAAAAATAGTTCAAGGCAGTTAATCTTCATAGACATGTCATCAAGCAAGTCAATGTGATCATCCCCAACTTACTTTTTATGAAATTAGGCTTGGAATCCTCTACAACCTGGTGGATGGAGTTGAATGGGAACTAGGTTGAATGGTTAGATTTCTTATCTAATTAAGGCCTTGAATGTATTTTGATGTTTCATGAATTTCTTTGCAAATTCAAAGTATAGTGCATGTTGCATGAAGCAAGATGTTGAAAGTAGAGTTACGTTGACACACTTAAATGCAACAAATATGGAAATTTGTACCTAAGCTCTACTATTTGACTTGAGATTCAGTTGTTTGAAGAGGCATGTTTTGTCAATTTGTGTTTGGTTGATGGTTTTGTACACCAATATGTAAGAGTACATGGAGATATTCACATGATGTGAATTTTTTTTCTTTGAAGGTGAAAAATGATATGTCAGCGAGCTATGTTTCTTGCATGATGTGTTTTTCAGTTTGATGGTTTTGTTTGTGACAAGACATCACAAGATTTTGGGAAGGTCCACTCTTGAGCGAGAGCCTCATGATTACAACCTAATCATGAGAATCAAATGAGAGTGCATCCTTATTTTGAAAACAAATAGGATTCTAAGCTACCTAGGACTCAAACCATCATTTTTAAATTTGAAATATCATGGTGTGTTGTTTCAATGCCTGAATCCACAACCCTAACATAAATTGTTTTATTCTTTTTTTGTAGGATTTAGTTGGTTAAATATTAAAAGTCAGTTGAATTTAAAATTCTTGGCTTAGTGGCATGAACCAAACATATTGTACATATTAAATGAGGAATTTCGCTCTCCCAATCATTTCTAAATCACCCATATCACCAAGAAAACATGTTTTAAAAGAACATACTTTGGTACATGGGAAAGACCTTAGGTTTCAAATATTATAAGATTGGATAATTATATATTATTTGTCATATTATGTTTTGATGCTTATAGAGTGAAAAAATTGAAAGAATCAACTTGTAGGGTCATTTTAATGGTGGGTGGAGAATTGGGGCCACTAGGAGGAATAAGAGTTCCATTTTGTGTTATTGTATTTTGTTCCATAGTTGAAAATACAACTAGGAGTCTGAAGTTAGAGAGAAAAATGTATGAAGTTAAGTTTTTATATCAACCTTACACGCTAAAATTCTTAGCTAATTGTAGAGAGATTACCTCTTTCTTTGTACTCACATATTTTCCATACCAGAAAAGAGAGAGTAGAGCATGTTTACATTTTAGTGTTGTTTTTCTCCCATAAGGATTTCCTAGGGAAAAGGGAGTCTAGAGCATCATTACTTTTTAGGGTTGCTCGTCTCCCATAAGGATTTCCTAGGAAAATAATTGTGTTGATTGTCTAGAGATATGTATGTGTGTGTTTCATTATGTTCTCTATTTCTTACGTTGTGTTTCATTATGTTTTATATTTCTTACATTTCTGCCCTCCTATTTTTCTTTCCAATCAAGGTTTATAAAATAACATGAGAAGCAACATGAGACTTGGAACAATCTTTTCATTATCTATATGGAAGGCAAGAAGGATTATATACCCTTAAGCTTAAACTTAGTTTGTCAATTTTTATCATATATTTTTTGGTAAGGGTAAATGTTTTTTATCTATAGTACAAGTCATGAGTTCCCCAATTTTACCTTATATGTAAAGCATGATTCTAGGATTACTACAATTTGTACTTGGTTTTTTATTATGATGATGCCCTGTCTCAATCTAGACATAAATGATGATGGTCTTCTCCAAATCAACTCATGTATCCTCATTAAATTTATACAAACATTTCAAGTTCATATTTTATTTCATAAAATTCTAGGAATATTAGAAGAATCAGTAAAAAGTGAGATAACCATCTCAATATGCCCCCCATAATTCATTTTATAAAAGATAAATTTGTAAAATCCCTTTCGGTAATAATGGTCGTTATTAATTAATTAAAAAACATAATATATAATAAAAAATTGACAAATAAATTTTTTGATGAAAATGTGCTATGAAAGTAAAGGTTTAAAGGAAAACATGTACAAGGCATAGTTGAGCCAAATTATTATCTATTTATTGAACTAGAAAGGACATATAATTATTACACATGTTTAATTTACATTCAAATGCTTATTTGATTTATCTCCTATAGCTTAATGTATTATGCTAGATATATAATCTAAGTTGAAGGCCCATGAGATAAATATGACTTCTATGTGACATTTGTATTGAATCATCTATTTGTTGTGTTATATGAACATAATTGGTATGCATATCTAAAGAGTCCAAATGCTCATTCAAGACCATATGTAATTTCCTCATCTAACTTAGCCAAGGATTTGCAATACTATATTTGAGTTGGCTAGCTCCATTTCAAGATATTATGGTTATCCAAGAGGGGATATAAAAAATGAAAAGAAGGATATTGAACTGTAGGTTATCCAAGTTGGACATAGAACCAGTGGAGAAACCTAAGGAAAAACTATGTTTCCAGGTCAAACCTTTGTAGAGGTTTCAGTACCTGAGAGTAAAATCCAGTTTGGGGTTGTTAAATTCTAACTGTACTGGTAATTGTGCTAGGGGGGAGAAATAGGATGTAATTTCCTCTTCTCACGGTTGGGAGTCTTGTTTTTCATGTGGATTCAACCAAACATATTGTACATATTAAATGAGGGCATAATTATTACACATGTTTAATTTACATGAACAAATGCTTCTTTGATTTATCTCCTATAGCTTAATGTATTATGCTAGATATATAATTTAAGTTGAAGGCCCATGAGATAAATGACTTCTATGTGACATTTGTATTGAATCATCTATTTGTTGTGTTATATGAACATAATTGGTACGCATATCTAATTGACATTACTAATATGGCATGCTTCTTTAATTTATCTTTTATAGATGACCAGAGCATCCCTTTTTAATCTATCCCTTTTGACTTCGGATATGTGGGCAATATTCATCTGCATATTTTTCTATCATAAAGCAGTGAGTAAAATTGTATTCCATTTGTGTCAATGTTAAGGTTAAGCACATGGATTAAAGTTTTATATATATTAGATGAGGAGGCTATGTATTACATATGGTCTTGAATGAGCTTTTGGACTCTTTAGATATATATATAAAGAGTCCAAATGCTCATTCAAGACCATATGTAATCCTCATCTAACTTCGCCAGGGATTTGCAATACTATATTTGAGTTGGCTAGCTCCATTTCAAGATATTATGGTTATCCAAGAGGGGATATAAAAAATGAAAAGAAGGATGTTGTTGTAGGTTATCCAAGTTGAACATAGAACCAGTGGAGAAACCTAAGGAAAACCTATGTTTCCAGGTCGAACCTTTGTAGAGGTTCCAGTACCTGAGAGTAAAATCCAATTTGGGGCTGTTAAATTCTAACTGTACTGGTAATTGTGCTAGGGGGAGAAATAGGATGTAATTTCCTCTTCTCACGGTTGGGAGTCTTGTTTTTCATGTGGATTCAACCAAACATATTGTACATATTAAATGACGAATTTCGCTCTCCCAATCATTTCTAAATCACCTATATCACCAAGAAAACATGTTTTAAAAGAACATACTTTAGTATGGGAAAGACCTTAGGTTTAAAATATTACAAGAAGGTTTTTGATATCGTTGAGAGAATGTGGAAAATAGAATCCATAAACAAATTATTTTTCAAAATGTATTACTTTCAAAGTATCACCAAGGAATGTACAAGGGTGTTCAATGAATTAACACTATTTATTTAAATTCCATGATGTATATGTTACTCATAATTTTAACAAATTATTAAATAATGATCTAGATTGGATAATTATATTATTTGTCATATATTTTGATGCTTATAGAGTGAAAAAACTGAAAGAATAAACTTGTAGGGTCATTTTAATGGGGGGTGGATAATTCGGGTCTAAAACCTTTTGGAGTCATTTTGAGGTATTAAATGACATTTCTGGGGGTCAAACGATTATCCCTTGCGCCAAAATCTTGACCATTATTCTACACTTAAAGACATATATATCCAATGCTACAAGAAAAACATCAAATGAATTTCATTCAAAATTTATGCCTTTAGTAAGTTGACCTATCATGTTGACCACCATGGTACGAGAGAATGACATTTTAGCCCCATTACTCATGAATGGCAAGCTAGCTACATGTGGAATTTTAACAAGACTCTAAAAGGTCTAAAATCACAAACCTTGTTAATCGGTAACGAAGTCAAATCTTACACCTAGTTGGCTATCACGCTATGTTAAATACTTGGCCACTAGGGGTAAATGTTTTTTTATCTATAGTACAAGTCATGAGTTCCCCAATTTTACATCATGTAAAGCATGATTCTAGGATTACTAAAATTTGTACTTGGTTTTTTATTGTGATGATGCCCTGTCTCAATCACTTGGCCATCTCTTGATGGGTAGTTAAATCTTTATAACAATACTTAATTAAAATTTATATCTATTTGTATTATGTGAAATTATGTAAAAAATGGTATACTACTTTTCATAAAATTGGGTTGAGTTTATCATATATTTCAATGAAAGTTGATTAAATATGTTTTCTTTAAAAGGATCTAACAATTTTGGTAAGGTATGAATTTGCAATTTTGTGTGGCTCTCTATCAACCTTCACTTAATCATTTCTAGAAAAAATCTACTTGCTCATTTGTATACCCACTTTCTATTCAAATGCATGAGTTTTGAACTCTCGGTAACTATGTTTTTCCACGCAAGAAAATTATGTCATATAATACATTATGTCACATAAATTTACATAAAAACAATACATCTCCAACATTCTTAAACAAAAATTATTTTACTAATATATAATTTTAAATATTTAATATTCTTATAAAATTTCATCTATTATTTAATCATTCCAATTAAAATTAATCATGGATGTGTATTTGTTATTTGTTTTATATTTATCTTAACGCCAAATCAAAAGTTTCTTTAAAAGTAATTTTTTTCTTTATATCCTAAAAAACTAGACTTAGATCAATGATTAAAACATTATCTTGATTATGATATATGATATATTTATTTTATATTTATATGAGAAGTTTTCGTAAAAGTATTCTGTGTATATCCCAAAATACTATATTTAGATAAAATTATTAAGGCAATATATTGCCTATCAATGTGATTAACGATTAGCTATGGCATGTGGCAAACACATTACTTTAAATGGAAAACCTTCCCTTGGTTCTATGAAGTGATGGTGATGCTTGTTGATTACATTTGGCCAACGCTAGCTTTCAAACAAATCAGTTAAAAATTAAGATTTATATGGTAAGGTTTTTCTTTTGATAAAACCAATTCTTTTTTGTGGAGTGAGGAACATACTTTTGGCATGTGTGGCTTCGAGGAATTTTAAGGAAACCATGTGTGGAAAGGGACCTACTGTTAAACTTCCACCATATCCCAACCGACATAAAAAGTGCCATGATTAAATACAATCTTTTCATATAAATGTTAGCAAACCTTCCAAAACAGCTCATAGCTGGGTTGGTGGGGTATGACTGAACCCTATCAGAGAGTGTGGACCCTCTTAATGATGCAGGGTGAAACCTTTGGATTATTTGTGTACAAATGGTAAAAATTCAATTCATTGCAAGTTCAAGCATAGAATGTAGTTGAGATTGGTATTCTTCTATATATTTAGAATCGATATTCTCCCTATAGAGAAGCCTAGAAGAGGAATAGGACTACTTAGGTGTCCATGAAAAGGAACGATAAAGGGTAGTGTCACAATCTCAATGATCCTAGGTAAACTAAAATGAAATTATTTATTGGCAGTATCATGACCTAAAGTGGACCAATAATAATATAAACATAGTTGTATCTCAACAGGAATGAAAAGGCCAAGGGAAAAATTGCATGTGCTCTTGCTGGCTCATTCAGCGTACCAATTTCTAGATATCAATATTTTATCCATATCCAACTGCCTGCCAACCATTACAAAAGGCTTCTTGGACACTCCTGATTCTTCAGGCTTTACCAGACCATTTGTTGGCACAGACTTGTTGGGTGCATATTGAAAGGTATAAGCTTTTAAGTACAGTTAATTTGCTCCCTTTCAGGCTCTATTTATGACAGTTTTCTATGAGACAAAGGATATATGTTTCCATAACTCTAGTGGGCTTTCTTCTGAGCTTTTTTTCGTTGTATTTTCGGGTTCAGAATGTACCCACAAACCCGTTATTATGAAAAGGAAATTTACAGTTCCGGTGTGAGATGGAGATGTTGTTACTGTTTGTAGAAGTTTGTAGCCATTCATTAATTACTTTCTAGGGTTCTGATCATTATAAAATAAGCTTTTAGGCCATTGCCTCTACATTGCAATCTGTTGTGTGGAGTTAGATTCTAATATTTTCAAAAGCATTTCTCTTTTGGATACTTATTCTAATAATATATGCACATATAGATACTGTGATAGATGCAAGTAATAGCTGGGAATAAATCTAAACCATAAACCATAAAAACGTTTCCGCCCAGAAATCAATTCAAAAATAATCTACAGAAGATGTGATTCAACGTAGTTTTCAAA
Source organism: Pinus albicaulis (assembly GCA_034641835.2). NCBI lineage: Eukaryota > Viridiplantae > Streptophyta > Pinopsida > Pinales > Pinaceae > Pinus > Pinus albicaulis. The sequence goes on from CM076583.1 coordinate 1,188,243,283, forward strand.
ATCTAGATGATGCAAAGAAATTCATTAAAGAGTTATCTATTATTGGCAAGGGACAATGCTACATATTATGGACTTTATATGAGTGCAACAAACAATGCCATTATACGGTGTTGATTTCTATCATATTCATCCTGCAAGCCATGGAAGAAAATGCAATCCTCTAATGTTATCAATGAGAAAAAAATGACAGTAACAATTATAATCCCTTGAAAATGATGATAATATAATATCATACAATGCATACAAAGAAGAAATTGCAGTTGGACGTAGAAGAGAAGGCAGCAATCAACCATGGTGGTAGAGGGAACACAACCATGGTGGTAGAGGGAACACCAACCATGAACGTGGAAGCTAATAGGACAAAAAAACACAGAGATAAATGGTTAAAGTCATAAAAATTGTGTTTCGAACCATGGCACTGAAAATATCTATAGAGGATGAGCACACTGTGCATCTCACTGCAAGTGTTAGAGATAATGAAACAAAAAATAAGAAGAGGCCATTAATGTTTGTAGTGAATATTTTGGGAGTATGATTCCATTGGTAGGGATATTTCAATGCGTTTAGAGCCAGCTACAGGAGCGTTAAACCAGAATCATTTCAGCTTGCAGACCTGAGCATTAGAACATAGAATATTTTGGGTGCATTAATATGTTGGAAGGATTCTTTGCGTTACAAATGTTGGGCTAGTAGACAGAATCTTCATCATAATATTCTGAATGAAATACGTAATGCAGTGGCCATTATGAAATTATGAACGCAATATGTTATCAAAATAATAATGTAACGGTAGTGCGTTATTGGTATGATCAGAATAAGTAACAAGCATTATTGGCATCATGGAATAATACAAATCAAATTATAACACATATATTTAATAGTAGAGTGATATTATAATCATAGAAATAGAACGTATGGTGCAGTGGTTTAGGACGCAGTGGAATTTCTGTTCGAGCCTTACCCGCGCGGACGGCAGGAGCAACAAGGCGTCGGCAGCAGCAACAGGGCGGCGACAGCAGCACCAGGGCGTCAGCAGCAGCAACAGTGTGAACACGATAGAAACACAATAGTAACGCGCGAAAAATGAAACAGTAAACCATACAAACTCGCGGGCGATTTATTTATAGAAAATAGTTTGGCCGAACTATTTTAAAAGTAAAACTTCGGCCAAACTCATAGTTCGGCCGAAGTTTTCTAGTAGTTCGGCCGAAATTTAATTGCCGGTTTTCCAAACTCCGGCAAAAATTCTGTTTGCCAGCGCCGTCAGTGTGCCGTCATTGTTAACGGAATCTAGAGTTCGGCCGAAATTTCTAATAGAGTTCGGCCGAACTTTGTAAGAGTTCGGCCGAACTTCTTCAAATGTTCGGCCGAACTATTGTTGGAAAAACATTTCGGGCCCCGATTCTCACAAAAGTGTAACCCAGCTTCACATTTCCGCCCATAGACATGTGATTTTGAAAGCATCATTTTTGTTAAAAAGGACATGGGCTAAATGAGTAACAACACATCCTAGCCATATGACATCATGTACTACCATAAATTTAACAAAAATCAGAAATCATGTATTGCTGTAAAGATCATACAATAATCTTGTACAATGCCATAAAGATCATACAATAATTCTGGAGTTTTCTATGTCATATTCCATGTAAAAGACAGAACTATGGATCTAAGTTAAAGGTTTTGTTTTCTTTCCTATCTTCCTTTGTGATGTCCTCTTTATCTCCCATTTATTTCTATGGGTTACATGGATCATTTAAGTTTTCTTAACCTTCAAACTCTTTATTTACTTACCCCAAGTCCAATGCAATTGGATGTGTACTGATTGTGGGATTCTCATGTTGTTGTTATTTTCTATTAGTGTTGATGGCCTTGGTTCTACTTCCCATTATTACCATTTTCTAGCTACGTGAAATTTAGATTCACTCTAATCCAATTAAAGGAGATGTCTCATATTTTGGAACACTTTGCAAAATGGTTGTATTCATAAATGAGAACATTCATTACATTAAAAAGGAAATTATTTGTAGTTTATATTCTAGATACGAGTCCAATTGTCAAAGTCAAGCCCAATAGAATTTGGAAGTCGATTTGTAGTTCAACTTCTATGTGGGTAGAAGTGCAAGAACAAAAACCTTAGATTCTATCTCATTTTCCTCTAAAGTTTATATTTAATTCAATTATTTTGTTGGAGAGATAGGAATAACTTGTAAAGTTTCGAGTTTGAAAAGGTTGAGAAATAGAAAAGGAAGACCAATGCATAGCAAGACTAATTTTGTGACCTGTTTCTCTAGGTGAAATTTAAATTGCCATTAGTCTAGGTACAATCCACAAGAGCCTAAAATCCAAAGGTCATTTCTAAAAACAAAATCGATATCACTCTGCAGTGAAAACTGGAAAGGGAAATATTCTTTGCCACAGACATGGAAATTTGAGAAGGACTTCTTCCTGAAAATGAAATATACAATGTTTCTTAATCAATCCCTCGAGGGTTTTATTATTATACTATTATGTATTAAATATTTCCACTGGAATGTGGTTTATGGTCTGCATGATACAAAGACTTCTTTTTTGCATTTATGGAGAGGAATTTAAGTTTAGATACTTCTTATGTTTTCCTAACAAGCACACCTTAGAAGTTGCAAAAGATTTTGTAGTTTTCTAAGAGGAAATTGCAGGAAGATTTTCCAAAGGTTTCAAAAATGTTTCGAAAGATTAAAAAGGAGGGAAAGTCACCCTCTCCTTGGAAAAACCATTTTAGTTTCTCAGCTCAAAGTTTTTAAATACAAAATTTATTATCTAGGATTATTTTTAACTATATGAAAATGGATTAGGGAAACAAACACACTATCCCGTGGGATTTAAATAAGCAATCACATTTGGAATCAAAATTATTGATATGATGGCTCTGCTATTATTGGAAATGAAAGTTCCACCTTGCACAAAGACCATATTTTATTTGAGATATAATGATAAAGGAAGGGTTTTCTTTTTTTTGAGAAAGAGAATGATAAAGGAAGATTGTTGTTTTTTCAGTACTTGATTTAAAAGCATTATAACAGGCCCAAAGACATACTACATCTACAACCAACTTAACTGTTAGGAAATTTAGAGTTCAAACCTACTAACAACCTACAATTAAGGTTTAATTTATAAAATTTGGAGTTCAAACCTACCAGCAACCTGCAGTTAAGGATTACTTGGGAATTCATAAATCTAGAGTCCAAAACATGTTCTGACAATGATTCATGTCATGTAGAAATAGTCATATTATAATGAAATAGTCAAGGACTTTAATTACAAGCAAGGCAACCCAAAAATCTGTGACTTTAATCAAATCAAGAAAAGCAACCCATGCAATATTTTTAAAATTTTCTCGTTCTTTTCATTAATATAATGACATTTTGAGGATAAGAAGATTATTCTCATATAAAAATATTATAAAAATAAAATCAATATATAGATTTTAACCAGAGACAAATGCTGACGAAACAATTAACAATCATTACTTATGATTTGCAGGCATAATTAAAAGTGGAAGAATACCTAGAACCGAGATGAGATTTGGATTCACAATTATTAATATGATGGATATATGCTGTTGTTGGAAATGCAAGTTCCACCTTGCACAAAGACCATATTTTATTTGAGATAGAATGATAAAGGAAGGGTTTTGTTTTTTTGAGACAGAGAATGATAAAGGAATATTGTCGCTTTTTAATTGATTGATTTAAAAGCATTATAACTGGCCTAAAGACACACTGCATCTATAACTAACTTGAATACTAGGAAATTTAGAGTTCAAACCTACTAACAGCCTGCAATTAAGGCTTAATTTAGAAAATTCAGAGTTCAAACCTACCAATAACCTGCAGTTAAGGCTTACTTGGGAATTCATATTTATAGATTTGGGTCACAATAGATTTAAATGGGTATTTCAGAAATACAAATAATTAATCAAAATAGTTAACTTCATAGTCAACCACCAGCATGGGAAAAACACAGTCTTAATTTCAGAGAATAATGCACCATAAAAAACATTCCATTCAACCACCAGCATGGAAAAAACACATTCTTAATTTGAGAGAATAATGCACCATCGAAAACAAGAACTTGAGCATCTGCTTTTAAAATCATTACAATAATGATCTGCAACAATTACCATGTGTCCAACTCCTCTACCTGCATTGGTATGATTGTTAGGTGGAGAGGTTTAGTTTCCATAGGTCTCAAATTTGAGAAGTACACTGCCGAATTGTCATCAGAGTCCTATGGAATGTGTCATAAATTTCATATATTGAAACATAACTTTGTCAAGTTTGACCAGCAATTTCATATATTGAACAAAACTTTCTTGAGTTTGAGCAGTAATTCTAATTTCAAATGGATTTTGACAAGAATGGTAATTTAGGCAATAATTCGGATGGATGGTGATTTTTTTGTTTGGTTTTTTATATTCTTCAGTGTCCTTTCACATGGTGTTAAAATTTAGAGGTGCATGAGTGAGCATGAAAAATGAGATTAAGCGTAGAGCATATTCAACTCTGCAAAATATAAAAATATATCATTTCTTTCCTTGGCCAGGTATTAGCTCTGTTATGTCTAATACACTCTTCTTGTCACTTATGAAACATATCTGGTCTAATTTGGTGTCAATATCCAGATCATGTAGCCTCTCAAATGTTTTTTTAGTTCGTACTTAGAATCATATTCTTTGGTTTTCTTTCACAGATGGTTAAAATTTAGAGGCCCATTAGTGAGTATGAAAAATTAGATTAAGCATAGAGTACATTAAACTCTGCAAAATATAAAAAGATATCATTTCATTTCTTGACCAAGTATTAGCTCTCTTATGTATATTACACTCTGGCTCAATCCGAAAAATTATATAGACTTTAAGCAACCAAAAGAAATACAAAATTATGTAAATATAGATAGACAGACAGAGCCACATTTGACAGAGAAAAAAAAGGCAGGGAGTCCACTGAGCCGAATATGGGCATAGGGGAATGGGCGGGATAAACTAGAGGTACGTAACAAGTTACATAGTCTATAGATCCAAATAAAGAGCCATGATCAGAGCCAATTGAATCCATATTGTGTCTCAGAGGCCAAGGCATGAGAGGTGGTCAGTTTCCCTATTTATCCATAAAACAATATCCTCCATTCAAATCATAGCACAATGAAATTTAAGGCCTATAGAATCCATTTCCGAGAGCTACAAACACAGTTCATTTCTGATACAAAATTATGTAAATACACACAGACAGATAGAGCCCCATTTCATAGAGATTAAATAACAGAACTATGCACCAAGATAATAAACAAAGCTTGAACAGACAGACAAAGAGACACATTTCACAAAGATTAATCAACAGGACCATGCACTAGACATAATTAAAAGCGGATAAAGAAATAGATTGATAAATGTGGAACCATAAATGTGGATAAATATAAAAATTAATAAGTATATGTCTCCCTTAAAGTAGATGTGACTGACTATTGTTGCAAAGGTTGTATCCTTCTTACCCAATTCTTATCCAATCTGTTGGGGAAGTAGTTGGTGTGTAGGCCCTATGTATAAGTATAAGCCCGTAGTCGTATTATTAAGGAAAATATAAGTCATATTAATGTTACCTTCCTTATGACTAGTTGGTCGTATTAAAATGTGGGTGGATAAGGATACACATTTGGATGTTGCTTTAGACCAAAAGGTTAGACCAAACTGGGTGGGTTGGCACAACATTGCTATTCACCTTTATAATTTATCCATAAAATAGTATCCTCCATTCAAATCATAGAAGAGTGAAAATTAAGGACTATAGAGTCCATTGCAGAGAGCTACACACAATCCATTTCTGATACAAAATTATGTAAATACAGACAGATAGACAGAGCCACACTACATAGAGAAGAATAAGGCAGGGAGTCCACTAAGCCGAATATGGGCACAGCGGAATGGGCAGGATAAACCAGAGGTACATAAAAAGTTACAGAGTCTATAGACCTAGATCAAGAGTCAATTGAATCCATATTGAGTCTCAAAGGCCAAGGCATGAGAGGTGGTCAATTTCCCTGTTTATCCATAAAACAATATCCTCCATTCAAATCATAGCAAAGTGAAATTTAAGGCCTATAGAGTCCATTGCTAAGAGCAACAAACAGAGTCCATTTCTAATACAAAATTATGTAAATACAGTCATACATACAGAGCCAAATTTCACATATATTAAATAACAAGACTATGCACGAAGAGAATAAGCAGACCTTCAACAGACAGACAGAGAGCCACATTTCACAGACATTAATCAATAGGACTATGCTCTAGGAAGAATTAAAAGCGGAAGAATACCTATAACTGAGACGAGGATACAGAACACACCGAGGAGGCAGAGCAAATGACGAGGAGGTAGAATGAGCACGCTGAGGATGCAGAGAAGACCTCAAAAATCCTGCAAACGAAACAAAAAATGAAATCAATATTAAAACTGGAAAAACAACCATAAAGAAAATAAGAAAAACAATATCAACACATCGTTTACCTTCGCTTTCTCCCCTACTGGTCCCTGCTAGTTCAATATCAGTGCATAAACAACCAACGGTCACTGCCAACAGAAAACTTGTAGAGCTCTCCAACAGTAACGCAACAAAAAATTGATCGAAAACTTCTTACGGTTTGGGGGCCGCTATATTTATAACAAAAGGTTCCACCGAACTTTTAAACAAGGTTCAACTGAACTAATTGTTCAACCGAACTAATAGTTCAACCAAAATTTTATTGTCGGTTTTCTTATCTCTGGCCAAAGGTTAGGTTACCCACGCTGTCAATTTTAACGACAGAAAAAATTCGGCCGAACTTTCTAAAAGTTTGGCTGAACTTCCTAAAATTTTGGCCGAACTATTGGGAGAATGAAATTTTCGGACGCGTCTCTCAAGAAAGTGTAACCCAACTTCGCATTTTTACCTTATCATGTTGTGAGTGAATGGAGCGAACTTTGGGGTTCTAAAGGCAGGGTCGTGACAACTTGAGATTGCCAAACCAAAAATTTCTGAAAAACCCATCCCAATCACTGCGCCACCACTGAATTTCTAAATTCCCCTGTGTCCAAGGCTCCCACGGGGTAGAAAAAATGATTTGAAACAAAGTATTTTCTCGGATAACTACAATGAAGCTGAGTCTGGAGGGAATTTCTTTCCTATACTGAAACTGAGAAATTGTCAAACCAAATAGATGGGGAACGAAGTTACACTTGAATTGATTAACATGCATAAGGATATTGTTCCGTGGATAAATGTAGCCATGATTAGCAGAAGAACACTACAAGCCAAAGATACCATTGTGCTAAATGACCCACAAACAAAAGTGACGATCCCAAAACTTCCCTGCTGCAAGATAAAGCGCCAAGGTCTTGTCTGGAGGCTCTTCACAGAGTAGACCAGAGGAAGCCCAACTGGATGCCACAACTAGATACAAAGACCAAAATTTTGTGCAATTCCTCAGCCACGAGAAAGAACACAGAGCTTTCGGATTTCTGGGTGGAGGATGAGCCAAATTGAGAGCCATTTTATCTTCAAATCACATGTCTTTCCACACGATTAACATAATTCCTTCAGTAATTTCGCTCATATTCCCATCAAAAAAATTCTTTAAAAATTTGGCCAGAGGGTGATTCCAATAATGTAACCATAGAAATTCGAAATTGCAAGCATGCAAAGAGGGCATATCAACCTCTTCATGGCAACGAATATCACATGAAGCCACACCAAGGATATAGCAGGAACATGACATCTTAATTAACACTATAATGGTGACAGGACGAAAAGGATACCTGAGATACCTTGAAATGGAAAGGGAGGAAACAAAGTGGGAGAAAGGGAAGAGAAGGGAGGGAATAATGGGGATATGGTTAGGGTAGGGAAATGAGATGATGGATAAGGATTTAGGTGAAAGGAGGAAGAAGGGGGAACATAAGGAGAAAGAAAAGGGACATAATTCATGGAAGGGGAGAGAGAATAAAGGGAGAAATAACTTTATTTCAAACTTATATTTCAAAATAAATAAAGAGTCGAACAAGACTCTAGAAATTGAATTCATTGGACCTTAGGGAATGAGAATAACAGATATTACCATTGATTTCAAGCATGGATTCTCCTAATGCACAAGTTTTTTTTGCTTCCAAATTTGCTTCCACGTTGTTACCTCTAAGGATATGATAAAATTCTCTAGAGTGAAAGAATTTTCCCAAGATTTTGTTGCAAAGTATAATCTGGGATAGGTAATTCTCCTTTGGGTTTCCAGGTTTAGTAAGATACAATATTGTGATCAGTGAGTCACCCAAAATGATGATGTCATCAATACCTTTACCTTTTGTAATACTGAGGCCTTGAGAAAGTCCATACAATACAATCTGATTGTTAGTCTTCCTACCCAATCCTCATGTGTATCTCATTTCAGATATTCTAGTAGGATTAAATAAAATTTCTCCCTCCTGCCACCCTTTCATGATTATAAAATTAAGGAAAAGGTCTTCTAATACTAGGTCCCTCTAATCTTTATTTTCAATTTATCATTTTTTAATTTAATTTAATATTTTAAAATACAATAATTAGATTAATCTGGTAAAAGTGAAATAATGTGGTAAATAATCTATATTTTAAATTTTAATGACAATATTACTATCTATAAAACTCTTTGAAAACATCAATAATCTAAACAGAACAATATTATGAAATATTATTTATATTAATAATTAAAAAAACATTTTTCCCACTTCTAAAGTATATATATATATGTTTCCCAATTTTCAACTCTATACTAAAATTTTAAATAAAAAATATAATTTTTTTTAATGAAATTTGAAACGTAATGATGCAGATTTATGCAGGAACGCAATAGAATACACATATAACCATAAACATAGGGATGCAACAGAAATAATGCGTCATTTTATTAATAAAAGAATGACTGAAATAGGCTTACAGGCATAATGGAAACTAGCTAGGGTGTTGGTAGCGTATCTCTAAGAAGAGATGTGGTGGCTACAAGCCACTGAATTGTCTTACATTGAGGCTCAAAGGCCTATTATAGACATAATGGAAATAGATGAGCGAGGGCACTAGTAGTGTATCTCTGAGAAGAGATGTGACGGCTACAGGCCCCTCCACTATGTTACAATGAGGCTTAAAGGCCTATTTATTGTCAAGAAACAATGGAAAACCCGAAATGTCCAAAAACCTAACCCTAGGAGATGAAGCGCCAAAACTGTGGGTCCCGTTTGGGTAAATTGGTGTTTCAATTTCCCGGGGATGTAACTTTGGCATAAAATCTTCATTTTACGTGCTCAATAGCTCGTTGGAAAGATCTATCTGAGGAATACAACTTTTTTTTGTTTAATCCATTGACCCATGTTGCTCCCGAGTTTCCAAAAAAATGTCATTTAGGGCCTCAAAACGGCTCTGGAAGTTCACGACCCAAAAAACTGCTAAAAATAGTAAGTTGTGCTGCAACTTAAAAACAAAAAGAACTGATGGTGAGGGTTCAAACGGAATAGGTGGGTGGCCACCAATATCCACCTGGATCATTATGGCCCCAAAATGACTCCGGGAGTGCAGGACCCGAAAACCTACTAAAAATAGTAAGTTGTGCTGAAGTGAAAAACTGGAAGAATTGATGGTGTGGGTCCAAATGGAATAGGTGGGTGGCCCCTGATATCCACCTGGATCACGTAAACCGTAAGTTAATAAATAGAGTTATTGGAAATCATTTATAGGGATGGAATTTGACCTAAGTTGTGAATGACAATGATAAATTTATTTTTGTGATTCTTTCCCTACTGCACAAAACCAACATATACACTAATAAGGCGCATTTCATATTATTGACATTACTTGTCACATATCAAGCTGTATAAGCACAATAACAAAGAAGTTTAAAAAAATTACAGATATGCCTATATTCCATAATTTACCAGTCATAAAATAATCTCCAGAAGTACCGTCACATGGAGTCCATACTGTTCCATATAAAGCTACAAAGGAAAAACCAAAGGAAAAAACCTGTGTGAGGTAAAAACCCCTCTAATAGAGAGTAAAAAAAAAAGTAGATTGCTATAAACTGTCACTAACATAAAATGATTGGCATGATCTCCTTAGGTAATACTCACCATAGTAGCTGCAGTAAAAAAGAAGGAAACCTATCAATGTTTGGAGCAGAGCCAAGCCTCAAAAATACAATGTCACATCCATATATGACCGATGATATTACTCAAAGTGATTTGCACCTTGTATCTCAGTTACATGCCATGTCCCCATGTCCATAAGAATTACTTCCTTAGAAAGCCTGTCAACTTCCCAATTCCTTTCCCTGTATATGTTATTGCAAGATAAGTATGTAAATTTGAGACTTAATATTCTAATATCCACCACAATGTTTGACAAATATACGTGTCTGCCCTGTCGAGATGTAGTGACCCAATTGATAACCAACACTAAGTCACCAAAATTTTTTAATCTATCACAACCTTTCTCAAGGGCGAAAGCTCTCAAATATTTGCATGTAAGGGATTCAACCCAGTTGTTTGTGCCAAATACAAAACCAATTTTAACACGACAAGAATGTTGATGAATAAAGTGGAGGAAAAAACCCCCTCCAACAAGGTTCCCATGCTCTTGCACGGCCCCATCGAAGAACCCCCACACCATAGATTTATCAATCACCTCCTTTGTAATATTTCTTGTAACTTGTTGGTCTTTTAACAGTGGGAAATGACTAAGGATATGTAGTCATTCCGTACTAATATTCCCAAGATATGAGGGTAGGCCTTGAAATATCTCCTTATTTATCTCAATCCAATTTCCAAATTGATGATAATGGGAAGGGTACTAATAACTTTTTGACCTCAATCCTGTAACCAATATTTCCAGGAGTCTGCAAAAAAATGGTTTGTTCCATTTGCACTATAAGCCTAGGGATTGTCTACAATATGACCACACTTGTTGAGTGTAAGGCTATGATACAAAAATATGATCTATAGTCTCATTTGAGCCCTTGCATAAGACACACCAACTTGGGCTAGAAATAAACCTTCACTACGTAATTTCAAAGGTTGGAATTTTTTAGCCAAAATGCACCATGTCAAAATCCTGGACTTTAGAGGGCTCTTTTCCTTCCAAAGAAAAATCCACAACCACTCAAGGATTGTTTAGTTGATTCTATAGGATTAGATATATATATATCCCATTTTTGGAGTGTAGATCCCATGTGGGGTTGAAACCCATATAAGCTCATCTTCTCGGCAAGTGAGTCTAATTTGAGTCCTGATTAGAGCCTCCATGTAGCATCTCCATTCCTCTCGATATTCCACCATATTGTTTAATTCCTCAGTAGATTGCTACCCCTAGGTCCATATAGTAGTAGTGAGTGGTATTGGAATTTGGTGCAACCTTGTATATCCCTCATCCTGAAATTGTATTATAATATTTTGAGAGATCAAGTAATATATTCCACTTCTATGCCAAAAGTCAAAACCTAGGCAAACACTTTGTCCATTCCTTATGTTCCAGGAAATACCTGATGTGACCACGTCAAAAGAATTCAAAGCTTACCTCCACACAATAGATATGTTGCATCTGAATTTTTTTGGGAGTCTGATCCAGTTCTCCAAGGATAGAGGGATGATGCATTTCTAATAGACATTGTTTTGTCCATAAGATGGATGTTGAAAGAAGTGTCCATCCAAACTTGTATGCCAGAATCTTGGAGAACGATATTTTTTTTTAAACCCCTGTAGGAATTTACAAGGTAAGTTCCTTGGATCAAAACCAAAGGTAAACCACTCACAAATATATAACAAATCAGTACACCAATATATCACATGGTTAAAACCCTCGAAGAGGGAAACAATCCACAGCCTAAGCCAACGCAACCACTTCAAGCAATTTATTAATATAAAAAGACAGTTTACATATGTTTCTCTCACAAACGGTTATCAGACAAATGACCCCCCATTCTCTTTAAATAGAGATCATGGACCAATCGGGTGTTAAGCCATGGATCAAGTGTCGTTAATACTGAGGAGAGAGTGAACCGTCGGATCACTACAAATCGTGATCGTCGAATTATAAGTTACAAATGCAGATAGTGAAGAAACACACTTTACCTAAATCTACACTAGACCGAGTTATACTCAACTATTTCCTATGTGTCGGAATATCCTAACATGCCCCCTTAAGAACAACTTGGGATAGGATTGAAGGATTTACAAAGGTGACACAAAAGGAGCTTATTTCCTACGTGTCGAAATATCCTAACAACCCCCCTTAAGAACAACTTGAGATAGGATTGAAGGATTTTTAGGGGTGACACAATAGGAGAAGGAAGGAGGCATTAGAGCATATCCCCCCTTAATGATAACTTTCCTGAACTCCAAGCATGGATCGAAGTTTGGTAAACTTCACTTTTGTGAGAGCCTTTGTAAACATATCAGCAACTTGATCATTGTTTGAACAATACTGTACTTCAAGAACACAATCATGAATGAGCTTTCTGATGAATTGTATATGAAGCTCAATGTGTTTCATATGCTGATGTTGAACTGGATCTTTTCATAGCTAAATGGCACTCTGATTATCACACCAAATTGTAGTTGGATTCTGCTGATGAAGACCAAATTCAGAAAGGATCTGACGAAGCCACATGGATTCCTTGCTGGCTTCAACGGCACCACGATACTCAGCTTCTGCTGAAGAAAGAGAGATGGCACTTTGTTTCTTATAGGACCAAGTAATAGGTCCTGAAGCAAGAGTGAATACATATCCTGTAGTAGACTTTAAATCATCAGGGTCACCAACCCAATCAGAATCAGTGAAACCAATCAGCAATGGAGATGCTCCAACACCAATGAATCCTGAACTAAATTGTACCTTGAATATATCGAAGTATTCTTTTAGCTAGTTTCCAATGACTTTCATGAGGTGGGTGCATAAACCGAGCAACAAGACCAACGGAAAACGAAAGGTCAGGACTGGTATGGGTTAGATACAAAAGTTTACCAACAAGTTGACGGTATAAGGTAGCATCAACTTTAGGGGTAGTACAAGTGACTGAAAGCTTGACTACGGACTGAAAGGGAGAAGGGGCTGGCTTACAGTCTTCCATATGAAAGTGGCATAGAAGGTCACATGCATACTTGGACTGAGAGAGGGTAATACCTTCTTTGGATTGCAAGACTTGAAGACAAAGGAATTAATGCAAGTGTCCTAAGTCTGTCATTTCAAACTTCTTTTTGAGGCTAGAATTCACATGGTTTATATGGTTGGGATCACTACTAGTAAGGATAAGATCATCAACATAAAGAACAAGGATGGTGAAGGACTTACCCACTTTCTTGGTGTGGATAGTGTTTTCAGAATGACACCTAGAAAAGCCATTATCTAATACAAATCTATCCATTTTGGCATACCAAGCTCGAGGAGCTTGTTTGAGACCATAAAGAGTCTTCCTAAGGCAACAAACAAGGCTAGAGTCGTTTTGGATAAAGCCAGGGGGTTATTCCATGTAGATTTATTCATGCAAATATCCATGTAAGAAGGCATATTTAACATCCATCTGATGGACTTCCCATTTAAAGGAGGCTGCAAGGGAAAGAACAAAGCAGATAGAATTCATTTTGGCAACAGGGGAGAAGTTTTAAGTATATTCAATGCCTTCAACTTGTGAAAATCCTTTAGCAATAAGACGAGATTTATGTCTATCCACTTTTCCATTTGGTCCAAACTTTGTTTTTCAAACCCATCTGCATCTGAAAATTTGTCTTCCTTTTGGAAGAGGAACAAGATCCCAAGTATCATTTTCCAATAAGGAACGATATTCTTCATTCATAGCTTCATCCTAATCTAGATGACCAGAAGCTTCTTCAAAGGTGTCTGGATCAGTATTTTCTGGAACTTGGGCCAATAAGGAAGAGGCTCTTTCGAACTGAGAACGTGTACGTCGTCGATATGCAGGGTCACCTTTAAGAGAACCTGATGCATCCCGAGTAGAGCAGACCCATCTTGGAAGCTATGGAGCGGAAGAAATATATTCAAGAGGTGGAGGAGGATTTTCATCCTCATTGTCATCATATGAACTATAAGGAATGCTATCAAAAATATAAGAGATAGAGAGAGGTGGCACATATGCCGAATTAGGCTCGAAGGCCAAAGGTAGCACACCCATCGAACTAGGCTCGCAGGTCGATATATTTTCATCAAATTTTACATCTCTTCTAATGATTAAATTTTTTGATTTTGGTTGAATAAGTTTATATCCTTTGACATCTTAGAATATCCAAAAAAAATGCATTTTTCACTCTTAGGTTCTAAGGCTTTATGTTTTGCATCTGTAATATGGGTCCAAGCATCACTTCCAAAAACAAGAAATGACTTACATCTAGTTTGATTGAGCTACAGGCTTCTTCTGGAGTTACATTCCTTAAAATCTTAGTAGGAGTGTGATTTACTATGTAATTTGCACAATTAATTGCTTCTGCCCAAAAATTGAGACTAAGTCCTTTAGATTAAAGCATACAATTAGCCATTTCTTTTAAGGTACGATTCTTCCTTTCATCTACACCATTTTGTTGTGGAGTATATGGAACAGTATGTTGCAATTGAATTCCATGCTCAGTGCAAAAGTTGATAAATTTGTTCTTAACATATTCCCCTCCATTGTCTGGTCTTAACTTAAGAATTTGATGTCCAAATTTTTTATCAACAAAGGCCTTAAAGGCCAAGAACATGTTAAAAACTTCACTCTTGAGTTTTAAGAAGTATACCCAAGTGTGTCTAGAAAAATCATCAATTAAAGTTAAGAATTACTTGCAACCAGAAAAAGAAACAATAGGAAGTGGACCACATAAATCGATGTGCACAAGCTGCAAAGGGGCTGAAGTGTGCCAAGAGGCACGTTTGTCAAAAATATCCTGATGATGTTTTCCGAGTACACATCTGGAGCAAACACCATCTCGACAAGATACCATAGGAAGCCCTGTGACCATATTTTCTTTACATAGAGTTTGAAGAGAGCAATAGTTTAAGTGACCAAATCGCTCATGCCAAAGTTTGCTCACTTCATCATTATGAGAAACAAAAATGGAGGGAAGACATGATGACCCAAATTTTTTAAACTTATACAACCTTTTGGAATCATCAATAATGCCAGTAGCTAAAATATGTCTAGGATATTTGAGGTCCTTGATTACAACATCATGAGGTCAGAATTATACTATTTTCCCTTCACCTGAATGAGTTATCTGATAAACAGATAGAAGGTTGCATGACAAGGTAGGAACACATAGTACATCATTAAATTGACCATTATCTAGATGAATGGTTCCAAATCCTACAACACTAAGAGATCTATCATCACCAACATAAATATGTTTGGTGTTACAATCATTTAAAGAAGAAAACATGGCTTTATTTTTGGCCATGTGGTAAGAAGCTCCAGAATCAATGAGCCACTCATGAGAATGAGAAGAAGAAGATACATTTAATGAATAACCATATGCTTGACAACCATAAGTAGAAATTTCCATTCCTGAAGATGAAGTTGAAGAGGTCTCCAAATTGATGTGTTGCTTCTTCATTGTTGCTTCCAAGGCTTCCATCTTTTTAAAACATTTGGACTCTACATGGCCATCACGATTACAAAAGTTGCAATGTCTCTCTGTTTTCTTTCCTTTTTTCTTAGTTGCCTTATCAGTTTGGTGAGTTTCTTTTTCAGTTTACGGCTGAAATTGCTTAGGACCCTTGTTTGGTTTAGGACCATACTTTTTAGGATACTGCTTCTTGGGATTCCTTTGATATGGTTGATGTTGGGTTGCTAAGGTTTTCTTAGAATCGTTTCCAGAAGTGATAAGACCAAGGTGTAAGATTTTATCTTGTTCTCTTATCAAAGAATCATAATAGGCATCAAAAGAGGGGTTCTTGTAGGTCGTTCCTTGAGAAATGAGGGCTTCTCTAGTGGAATGGAAGGTGGAAACAAATACAGAGTATGCGGGGCCAAGCTTAGCAAGAATGGAATAGATGAGGCTACCATCTTCCTTTTTGACCTTACAACCTTCTAAAAGAAGTCTAAGGGTCTTGAATTTGGACAAAAAATCTTCAATAGAGGATAAATTATTGAGGTCCAAAGTAAGCAACTAATTTTCAAGCTGGTGGGCCCTGATTTGATTTTGAATGCCAAAAACAATATTTAGCTTTTTCAGGGCTTCATCAGGGGTGTCAATTTCAAGGATATGAAATCGAAGATCTTGAGCAATGGACATTACTATCAACCCTCCTGATTGATCTTGCTTATTTTCCCATTTGGCGGCTTTATCTCCATTGGTAGGTTTAGTTTCTTGTCATGTGGATATTCTATAAAGACATTTACTTCTAAGCAAATCTACCATGTGAGTTAGCCATTGGAAATAATTAGTGCTGTTAAGAATAACCGGGCAAGCACTTTCAATTTTTTTTAAAATTGAAGTTGAAAATGGGCTGAAACTAACTGTTTCAATGGAAAGGTCTCAAAAAATTAAGCCAATAAAAAAAATGGCTCGAAAAACGGCTTCTGGATGAATTTATGCCTTTTTGAAAAAACTGAGTTGCAGATGCTGAATAGTTACGGGAACGGTTGAAATTTGATGATGAAGTTCTACATTTAAAAAAAAATCCCACCCCTTTTAACAAGAACCTTTTTAGAAAAAGAAGCTTGAGAAAGAGACTTGAACTCAAGACCTTTATTGTCATAAACTAACTTTACACCAAGTGAGCTAGTAAAAGGATTCTGTAATTGTTTGAAAGGAGGAAGGTTTTTTTTTTTTAGTTAATACTCTTCAGTTTGTGTGCTTTTTCCTGAACCGAGCAAAAAAAAAAAAAAACGAAATACAACCCTTATGCCAAAACGTTAGATTTTCGGTTAGTCTTACTGGAAACTATCCCTTTTTTGCTCTTTCTGATTTCCCAGGATCGCACAAAGACGTGGGGAAAGAGCATACATAGCAAAAAAAACCATGTATTCCTGATTCTGATTTTCCAATATCGTACATAGCGCAGAGCAAAGAGCATACACAGAGAAGAGGGTATAGATCCGGCAATAGAAAAAATATAAACCTAAATAAACAGAGGGAACCGAAATAAAAAAAATGATTAATAAATATAATTGCAAAACAGATATTTTATACCTCTAGATCTAAAATGACATAACTTGGGAAACAAGAAACCTTTTCGCATGAAACGAAAGGGGTTCCTCACTGTAACAAATGCTCCGCACACAACAGAGCCATTCTCCAAGCCCAAAAAACTTCAGAAATAGTAGATCTAGAAAATGCGGTCGCATGCAGTCAAACCGGCTTCTGATTTGGATCAACAACGGATGCGACCCTCAAAATAGCTCTGATATCATGTAGGAATTTACAGGGTAAGTTTCTTAGATAAAAAAAACAAAGGTCACCACTCAAAAATAGATCACAAATCAGTACACCAGTATATCACATGGTTAAAACAGTCCACGGCCTGAGCCAACACGGCCACTTTAGGAAATTTATTAATATAAAAAGAAAGTTTACATATGTTTCTCTCATAAACAGTTACCAGAAAAATGACCCTCCATGCTCTTTAAATAGAGATCATGGACCAATCGGGTGTTAAGCCATGGATCAAGTGTTGTTAATACCTAGGAGAGAGTGAATCGTCAGATCACTACAAATCGTGACCGTCGGATTATAAGTTACAAATGTACATATTAAAAAAACAAACTTTACCTAACTCTACACTAGACCAAGCTATACATAAGTATTTCCTATGTGTCGAAATATCCTAACAACCCTATCCCCCCAAACAATTTGGGTTCACAATCCTTGAATACTTTACCCAAGGGAAAACAAATTTCTCCAAAGTACCTTCCCACAAGAATTTAAAACATATCCTTCGAGCCTTTGTCAAATTTCATTTTGGAATCCACCCCAGTGCCATCTAGTAAACGTGAATTTCTTTTAACACTGGTTTTTCTAAAAGTAAACGATCGAATCTGGAGAGCCATCTGTGACTCCAAAAATTTAATCTATTTTCAAATTTTGTAATCAACCAAAACCAATCTTCAATCTGATAACTGTTGGGCTTCATGTAAATATCTAACTACCTTAGGCGAGAATAAAAAGTCAAAATTTCATATGGAAAAAATAGTCTGATGTTGTTTATATCCTTCTCCTTTATATTATGTATAATGATAGTAGACTATGAATCATTAATAATCATGCATGTAGCTCTACTAAATAGAATCAAAATGTGATATAAACATTGTAGTTATTGTAAGGGACTATTAAAAAATATTAATATGTCATCTACAAAGAGAAGGTGACTAATTTCAAGTGTTTGAGTGACTTTTACCCCCTGGAAATCCCCTCTTCATCATGCAACATATAGCATTCTACTAAGCCCTTATGCTACCAAAAGAAACAATAGTGGAGACAACAGGAATGCCTGTCAGAGGCCCCTCTTCACTTTGAAGAAAGGCAAGACCACCCCAATGATGAATACCACAAATTATACAAACATAAGGCAACACAAGATCTAGCCTATGAATGGAACCTTAAAAACCAAATGGGTTAGGAAAAGGAAAACAAACAACCAATTTACATGATTATATGCCTTAGAGAGATCAAGCTTGATGATTTCCCCTTTAAGATTATTCATATTTATGTTATGAAGTCCTTCATGTGCCACCCCAATTGCTTCATGAATTTTCCTTACATCTAAGAAGCTAATTTTTTCACTGGAGATTGATTTACATAGGATGCGCTTGATCCTCTAGGCGATCACCTAGGAAATAATTTTATATACACAATTGCATGATGATATTGGATGAAACTCCTCAAATGAAGAGGGGATGTCAACCTTTGGGATTAATAATATGAAGGTAGAATTGAATTCCGGTAGCATATGACCCTTCTCTTTTGATTTTTTGACTACTTTCAGCAGATCTCCCCCAACAAGATCATAGAGCTCAGAGAAAAATTCAATAGTCCATCCGTACAGACCTGAACCTTTGTCTCTTTGAAAGCTAATTATTACTGATTTGAGCTCTTCTTCCTATAAAACCTCCATCAATGATACACTTTCTTCCTCATCCAGAAATTAGGGAATTAAATTTGCAACAGTGATAATCTCCACAATAGTTGTCCCTTCTGGAGTTTTTAACAAGTTTTGGAAATTATTTCTGCCCATATCATCCAATCCATAAAAATTTGAAACCTCTCTACCAAGAGAATATTTCATCCTCCAAATTGTATTGACCAACTTCTGATTTTTTGCAAAATCTTGAAAAAATTTAGTATTTTCATCTCCTTTCTTGAGCCAAATGGTCTTGCTTTTCAACCTCCATTCAACCTCCCTAGCAACCAAGATTTCATATCTTATAGTGATTAGCTGCCTGTTGAGGCCTCGAAAATCCATTGCAACAACATGGGGGAAAACCACCCAGTCCGGACCTTAGAGCAAGTCCTTTTCCATTTGGTGTGGTGGCTCTGACTAGGGATAAAGGGACTAGTTTTCCAATAAGGATGATTTTGGGGTGTGTTTTGTTTATATAACATGCAAATGGGAAATTATTTTAATCTATCATATACATTTATATAAAACTATCTATTCTACTATATACCTAAGGTGTTCCTTCTTTTATGCAATCTAAAAAGATATCTTCCAACTATTAGTAATGAAGATTATTTAACAGTTGAAAGAGATGGAAATTATGTAAAGATAATTCTTTTAACAAAATAGTTTAATTAAAATAATTGTGAAATGTATATCACATTTATATGTGTGATTATATATAAGTTAAGAGATCATAAAAAATATCAGTACATAAGTGCATTTAATGTTCATTTATGATATTAGTTCAAATATATAATGCAGATAAAAAGATAAATGTTAATATAAAAATCAAAACTTAATATAACGTGTAGAAGTACCATATATACAAAGTCCTACTCATATAAACTGACATTAGTTTTCTACTCCTCTTCACTTTGAAGAAATTTAAAGAGTACAATAGTGCAACATCATTTAAACAGCTTCAAATGTCAAAAGATAACAAATTTTGTTCCATTAATCCATCAAAGCATTTACAAACTTATAGAAGTGCATTCTTTGCAAATGTTTTTAACAAATTTCTGGACCCTTATCTAAATGCATGAGAAGGGTTTAAACACTAAACTACAAGATGTTTAAAAATAGATTATTACATAAAAATAGAGGAGGTTTCAAACAACCATCCTTGTAAGGAGCAAACTTAAACTACAATCTAGGAAAATAAAATAACAATATGATTATGTGTGTTGATCCTCTTTGCGCATTTGATCTGGAAGCTAAAAAATATCCACCATTGGATTTAGCTGACCTGGTTGTGAAATTCCTGATCTAATCTAGCCTTTGAACACTGCATTTGAAAGTGCTGGTTGTGAATTCTTTGTTGAATCAGTTAATGACTGAAGAGTTAAGCACTGATGATAAGGTTTGATAAGAAAATTCCAGTAATTTTCTTGATCAAACTTATTTATCTTTTAAATCATTTCTTCCTGCATCTATGTATTTTTTTTCCACTGTGCTTCTAATGGTTTGAGCTCTGAGAGCACTTCAGTTGTGGATTCTTTAATAATTTCAAATTTCACAATATGTTCATTAACAAATTCAGTAATTTCATTTGTTAACCTTGATGCCTTTGTCGTTGCCTTTCTGCTTGTCTCAGATCTACTTCCCAATCCCTAAATAGAATTTCTTTGTAAAATTTGTCTATCTGAGGTAGGTTAGCTTTCTTTCCTGAGTCAGATCCTTGCCACTAAATGAACTCATTAATCTTATTTTCAACTTCTCACACTCAAGTCTCCTATTAGCCACTTGTTGGATCGGGATTTTGTTTGCATTACAATAAGAGCTGGTGATTAAAGCTTGCTGACAAAATTTTTCTTGTTGTTGATTTAGCTTTGCATTAATTTCAAGTGCTTCTTTTATTAACAACTCTACTTGAGGCCGAATTTTCAATTTGTCCATTGCTGCTTCAAGTTTTGTTTCTTTTTCTGTAATCTGCACCTAGTGTTGCAAATTCATTCTTTCAAAATCCTTTTGAAATTGAGACATCTTCATTTCCATCTGCTTGCTAGAGTTAAACTTTTCCTCCTCTAACAGTCTCTCTAACTCTTGTACTTTGTCTTCTTTTTGCTTCAGTAGAAGTTGTACCTCGGTGGCTTTATCAGTGGTGGTAGTAGCATATGCTCCTATGTATTGTGATAACTTGGATATCACTCATGGTGGAGATTTGTTTCAACATTGTTGCGGATTCCACGATACCGAGGCGAAAATTATGGACCCGATTACTTCAAGCACTGGAATGCAGTATAATTCTATCCACAAATTCCAATAAGAAATTTCTCTACAATTTCTAATACGCCTTCAATCAACCACGGCAATTATCGAATAACAGATGTTCCGATGCAATATATCTGCACTTATTGCAATCGGCGGTTACCAGGTTCCAATGCAATTAAATCACAACTGGCAATTTCAACAATTGAATGCCGGCAATAACAATTAGAATCCGGAGAGTCGTCGGGGGAAAACGGTCGGTAGCTTCTAAGTGACTTTCCCTTTCCGTTGATCAAAGTTGATCCGATCCAATTTGGAATCGAGTGCAAATTTGAATTATAATTGAGTTATCGCCGGTTTGAACAACGCCTCTTGCCACTCTTGGTCGGTTTCAACTGCGTTCCACACTGTAATTTTACTCAATACAAAACCTTCAACACTAATAAAATGAATCACCATACAGCCAAAACACTGAATGGTCCACAATTCGACTTGGCATTATAAACAGATTTCATCCAGCAGACTTATACGATTTTACAACTACCCAATCGATTTCTATTCAATTGCATACCACTCAATCCTGAAAGCTGTGTTTTATTAACTTGGTTTAAAAATCGATACATAACAAATTGAATGTTTAAAGAGTCTGTGTTTGCCATGAGACTTTACTGACTTAACAATTCAACACACATCGATAAAGATCGATTCTTCCCACAGGTATGCCATCAAATCACAGATTGACATGAAACAATCGATTCACATAGTTCTGAAAAACACAGTCTTCAATATTAACAATGAAAAAAAATCTTACACAACAAAAAGCTACTGTTTTCACAAAAACCAATCCTCTCTGCCAATTCGAGCTTTCGCTCCACACAAGAAAAACCTCCCTCTCTGCAAAGATCTCCTCGCTTATTACAATTTCCTCTCATTAATCCTTCCACTAATTCTGCTAACAAATTGATAACATAATCTTCTATTTTTAAAACTCTAACAGAATTCCCTATTTAATAGCTCTCGTGCACACTTGTTTAACAAACCTTATATCTAATTTAAAATAAGGAAATCTCATACTTATTTCAATAACAAACTGTTTGAGAAGTTTTATCCTTCTCAGTAATCCCGAATTTGACCAAACAGTTAATGAATTTTACTATGATTAGCCGCAACATGTGGACAATCTTCCACATTGCTGGCTAATGCCAATGCTCCTGCATTAGACTCCCGAAGTTTAAACTAACTATGATCTCCTGATCATGAAATTCGGTTCTGTGTCCTCCCGGATCCCATATTTGGTTTGATAGTTTGTCCTTAGTTACTGCTATTGTTGTTTGTCCCTCAAGTCTCTGTCCACTATGCTGTAATGCATCACTATCTGCTACTGTCCTTTTCACATATTTTGCTGCTGTTTTGCTCACTTTAATTTGCAATTTTCCATTCCCTTCACCTGTACTATTTCTTCCAGCCAATCTTCCTTTCCTTTTTTGTCCTGCATTTGTTTTACTCGAATGTTGTAGTATGAGTTTCCACAACTCATCCAATTCTTTGTCCATTTCACTTCTCGTGTGCTGAATACTTTTCTGCTGCAACTGATTGTGTTCTTGAATTATAACATCATAATCTTTGTGCCAATAATCTTCCATATACATTTCTGAAATGTACAAATGCCTTTTCCCAGGTTCTTCTTCTGGTTTCTCATTCATGACTTCATCATTCCTTGCTTCAAATTCCAGCATACCTTCCATTAATCCGAGCTGTTCTTCTTGGTTCAAATTGACTTCACACTGCCCTTTTCCTGCATGTAAATCTTCATCAAAATTAATCAACTTAATAAACACAAATGCTTTACCTGGCTTCCTCATCAAAATATTCGACTTATACCATAAGTCTGCCATCTCATCTGGAAGTTCTCTCAAAAGTTCTGCACTGTCTTCACTAACTACATTGTCTGCAATATCTGTCTTTAATCCTTCTTTACTCTGGCTTTCTTCAAGGTCAATAATCCTCAATGACTCAGTGTATCCTTTGATTTCAATAATTCTTTTTCCATCCTCCTTATTCTGCATATGACTATGAGTAGTCATTTCTTCATCTGTTAATACAACAGTCTTCAATAACTGTTTGTCTTTCCTCAAATCGATATGACCTACAAACACACAACAACCTTCAGTTTTCAAAATACAATACCTTCCATTTTCCTTTGATGCTTCAAGCACCAATCCTCCATCATAGATCTTTTGGATTTCAGCAGATCCTTCTTGCGGTGACTTCAAATCAATATGAATTTGTTCAAGTTCCCTGAACTCGTTCATCAGCTTGCCATTCAACCTCCGTTGCAATAGATTCCACTTCACCCTTTTCTTCAGTCTCCATCTGTATCTTCAGTCTTCACTTATCTTTATTTGTACTGCCAGACCAATTTCTGGTTCTTCATTCTGCTGCCAGCTTCTATACTTCTACGATTTAATGCTTTCAAATTCATTCTCATGTAGCTGATCATTCTTTCCAAATTTCTGGTTACTTCCATATTCAGCTTGCTGAGTTAATATTTCTGTCTCCTTCATGTCTCTGAGGACATAACTCCCTTGTTGCTCCTGATCCTTCATCTCACCTTCAAATAATCGCTGCTCGATTTCTCTGATTTCAACATAATATTTATTAATGCTGTCTTCGACACCTTTTCCTCCATCAGGTTCTGTAAGCTTTGTTTCTCCTTTAGGTTCCTTGAGTAATCTCTCCAAGAATTCTATCTCCTTATGAAATCTCTCCAGCAGTTCATCACAATTTCCATTCTCAGCTTCATTCTTTTCTTGGCAATCCTCCTGAGTTGACCTGTTTTCCACATTATCATATTGCAAGAATCTTTCATCAATTCCATTAAACAAATTCATTGGTTTACCTTTTTGTAGTCCCACTATGGAATTGTCTTTAGACTTCTAGCCTATATCAACCTCATCTGACTGTTTCACACCAAACAGGATTTCATCTATGAACTCCTTCTGTTTCAATAGATCAACGCCTTCTTCCTCTAAAAGGGATTCACCATCATACTTCACCTCAAGAGCTTCATTCCTGTTTGTAACAATTTCATCAGACTGTCCATCATCCTCTGCATATCCTGCAAACATACACAAACTATAAGAATTAAAATCACAAGGCTTCATTGCCTCATCTACTTCCCTTGTCAACATATCTTCAAATTGTTCTGAACTATGCCAATAGTCCATGCGATCTTCAGCTGACCTCTCATTATCCTCTTTCCCCAACATTTCACCTTGTTCAGGTCTACAAATGGAAACTTCCAATTCTACCTCTGCTTCTCTGAGTTTCTCTGATTCCTCTTGAGCACTCAATATCTGCTCAATCTTTCTCCATTCTTCTACTATCTCTAACTTCACTTGCTGATTTCTCCTTTCTCGTAGCCTTTGCCACTTTACTCTTTTCCTCATGGTCCAACCATTCTTCTGGTCTTTAACATTTCTCTGCAGCATCTTCATCAATATTCCAATCTGGAAATCTATCTCAGCTTTCTCTCGGTCAAACTCTTCTTGACTCATCCTCATGCCTTTTGCCTTGGCATCTTCCCTTCTGCTGTGGCTTCTTTGTGAACTTCTGCTATGACTATCTGTAGTCATTTTCTGCTCCTCTCCTTTCATGAGCTCCTCACACCTCTGCAACAAGCCTTTGCAATAGTAAGTCCTCCTTACTGTAATCTTACCTCACTAAGCTCTCCTCACTCAGTATTTTGATAAGCATGATCCCCTATCTGGAATCTTCTCTTGAGCAACACCTTTGCTCCCTCTAGGCTTCTGCAATCTCTCACTCTCACTTTCGAGAACACTTCAATTTTCCTCTGTCCAATCTCTTGTTGGATTCTTCAGGTTCACTGCCACTTCTAAAGACTTTCCTTATTCTGCTTTTAAGAACACATTTGGTTCCTCTCTCACAGCTTCTCTTGATTTATATTGCTGCAGTCTTCAATTCAACAGAGCCAAGCTCTGATACCAAAAATTGATGCAGGGAAAACCCTGCAAACCCAGAATCACACTTCAATTGATGCATATAAAATGCATCTCAGAAATTAGCTCTTAAAATCTCAAATCCTGGCAATTTCACAAACACCTTTACACACCAGTTCAGTGAGATTCTCCTTAAAATAATGGCGCCCTTCATAAGATCGACTTATTAAGCTGAGGTTCTAACACTGATTCGAATCGAACTTTCGATTCAATCCTTACTTTTTGAAGGATCGATACATATACAGACTTAAAAAATTGACATTAACTGAAGTCGATTGCAAAACCTCTGTTGCTAATTAGAACTTACCAAATCGATCGCTAGAATTACGCTTTTTCTCCCATTTGTGGACAGCGCCTTTTTACAACCATTTTATATATATATAATATCACAATCTCAGTTCTGAATGAACCGATGATTCATTCAATTCGCCTTTCTCTATTTTCAATATACCACCACTTATATAGTTTAGCAATAACCCCGATGTGATTTCATTACATCAACCCCGATGCGATCTCAATACATTCATCACACTCCAATTACGCTCCACTCTTCAACCGAATTTAACTCGCAATCTTTAAAATTGGATAGTCCACAAGATTCCGATGCTTAACCCGCTCCGATGCTTTAACTATCAGAGATTTTCAATTCGCAGAATCTTCTAACTGTCACCATAATCGCCCTTTTACAACTACTGATGAAATAATTACCGGATATCACTCATGGTGGAGATTTGTTTCAACATTTTTGCGAATTCCACGATACCGAGGCGAAAATTATGGACCCGATTACTTCAAGCACTGGAATGCAGTATAATTCCATCCACAGATTCCAATAAGAAATTTCTCTACAATTTCTAATACGCCTTCAATCAACCACGGCAATTATCGAATAACAGATGTTCCGATGCAATATATCTGCACTTATTTCAATCGGCGGTTACCAGGTTCCAATGCAATTAAATCACAACTGGCAATTTCAACAATTGAATGTCGGCAATAAAAATTCGCAGATCCGTTCCGATTATTTAGAAAACGGAGATCGGTAACTACAAGTGACTTTCCCTTTCCTCTGCTCCAAAGTTTTGATCTTATCCAAATCGGAATCAGGAATTACCAAATTTGAATTGTAATTGAGTTATCGCCAGTTTGAACAACGCCTCTGCCACTCAACAGGTCGGTTTCATTCACGTTCCACCTGCAAATTTTACTCAATACAAAACCTTCAACACTAATAAAATCCATCACCATACAATAAAACATGGAATCGTCCACAATTCGACCTGGCATTATAAACAGATTTCATCCAGCAGACTTATACGATTTTACAACTACCCAATCGATTTCTATTCAATTGCATACCACTCAATCCTGAAAGCTGTGTTTTATTAACTTGGTTTAAAAATCGATACATAAAAAATTGAATGTTTAAAGAGTCTGCATTTTCCATGAGACTTTACTGACTTAACAATTCAACACACATCGATAAAGATCGATTCTTCCCACAGGTATGCCATCAAATCATAGATTGACATGAAACAATCGATTCACATAGTTCTGAAAAACACAGTCTTCAATATTAACAATGAAAAAAAATCTTACACAACAAAAAGCTATTGTTTTCACAAAAACCAATCCTCTCTTCCAATTCAAGCTTTCGCTCCACACAAGAACACCCTCCCTCTCTGCAAAGATCTCCTCGCTTATTAAAATTTCCTCTCATTAATCCTTCCACTAATTCTGCTAACAAATTGATAACATAATCTTCTATTTTTAAAACTCTAACAGAATTCCCTATTTAATAGCTCTCGTGCACACTTGTTTAACAAACCTTATCTCTAATTTAAAATAAGTAAATCTCATACTTATTTCAATAACAAACTGTTTGAGAAGTTTTATCCTTCTCAGTAATCCCGAATTCGACCAAACAGTTAATGAATTTTACTGTGATTAGCCACAACATGTGGACAATCTTCCACATTGCTGGCTAATGCAAATGCTCCTACATCAGTTTACATCTTAAATAAACAACAAATCCAAATGAATTCTTTCCAGCCTCAAAGTCATTTTGACTGAGCTGATTGCATGCATTTTTTAGTACATTTGTGAACTTCTCAATGCCTTGAAAGAAATCATCAAACATATCTATCTCATTTAGGAAAGGTTGCAATTTAAGCTTCGTGGTGAAATTTGTAATCACATCATTGGGGTCGAATGGCCTCTTTGGCATTACAGCTAAATTTAATAAAGTTACATTTGCAACTTCCTTGAATGTATGACCAATATCGAAAAGTGGAAAAGTACCACACAACAAAGGGAAAGTAGGCCAAATGGCCTTCTTGGGGTCTTTGAGTTGCTTAGAAATGCCACTTACTACAAGTTGGTAAGAAATTTCCCTAGCTAGGAGCTTATCAGGAACATAATAGGGCAGAACATGGGGAGAAGCATAACTCCCAAAAACTCTGATAAAGGTGAAATTCTCTTCGGAAAACCATCTAGAAATGGGAAAAATGTCTTTGCTAGCTGTTGGAACGGGGTCTCCTAACAAGCTGCGAAACTGGTCCATTTTGAATATTTTTTATTATATTTAGTCTAGCGCAGGGGTTTTGGGGTGGGTCAAAGCCCCGAACACATTGTAATGGGTCAAAGGGTAAACTAGGGGTCCGAAAACCATGGGCTGCGAACCATAGGAAAGTCGAGGCTAGATTTTTATAAATAGAGAGACATTTTGTATTGTAAAGGATAAGAAATGATGAGCTATTGATGCAATCTGTTGTTTAAGATATCTATTTGGGTTTTGGGGAAAGGACTCCTACTGGCTATGTGCGCAGAGATCCAAGTCCAGCTGTGTGTGGACCTTGCTGCTGTGTGTGCAAGTTGGGAAGGGAATTGTAAGGAAGAAGATGAATGAATGATTGCGGAAGATTGTTAGAGAATTGAATCTGTGAGTACTTTTTGTGTGAATTATTGATAATTGTTGTATTTTACGTTTCTGTCTTTAAGCTGCGAAAGATCTGTGTATTGCGTTATTGGATCTAGATTTGTTATGTTCTATTTATGTACTGTTGTGTTGATGTTATAACAAGCATATAACTATAGATCTAGTACACGTGGATGCGAATAGAGACTTAATTAACTCTGCGCTGAACAAGGTAAACTAGGAATTACAGAATCTAGTGTAGCTCTACTTGCCTTACCCATCCTTTCTCAGGGTGCGGAAACCCGGTTCCAGCACCCACCCATACTACTTCGGGTGAGACTTTGACCTGCACAAGCAGGTCACTGCCAAAAGGGCCAGTAGTATAGGGGTTTGTTGGTAAACCTTGCACACCGAACTTGGGTCAGGACCCCTCAAGCCAACAAATGGTTCCGTTTCCGGGACCGGAAGAAGCCTGAGAGAGGAATCGGGTAATGACAAGAGAATACTGGAAGCCTAAAATAAAACAGATCAAAGATTGGTTCGAAAGACAGATCCAGGAGTTCGCAGTAAAAGAAAATCGCAGTGAGAAGTTAATGGCAGAAAGGTGGAAAAATAGGTACATCCTTACTGAAAGCTATGAAATATTCTTTGTGACCTTTGCGATTGAACTCTAGGAGTGGCTGGCCAGACTGGTGGAATTCCAGAAGTGCTGGAAGGACGAGCGAGTCACTCAGTGGACCCCAGAGCTGCTTGCACAGCTAGAAAAAACTGATAATACTATCACGCGCACGGTGGATCACTAAGTGGATAGTGTGCTAGGAGGATTTGTGACGGAATTTGTGATTGATCAGTTTGTATCATACTCTGAGGCCGAACGACGATTCTTCAAAGGGTTCCGGGGCAAATTTCTAAGAACGTTATCGTTGCTAATCAAGAAATTACTGTGCAAAAAGAGCATTCTGTGTAGTCATACTAATTGAATGACCTCGAATCTAGACAGGAGCATGACGTGCAGCGGTAAATGCTATCGAACCAACCTGGATGGAGGAAGATTCGCTTATAATATATTAAAAGAACCAGTTGCGCAAGATCCCCCAGCTACACTGCCACCCAGGCCGTACAAAGGTAAGAATTGACCCATATCACCACCCCCCCTAGATAGTGATATGGCTGCGCACCTAAAAATGCCTACCTTCAAGGGGGTAGGAGATGAGGATATGGACTGGTTTTGGTTCATTTCAGACTCTGTCTGGCCTGCGCAGAATGTGGCAAGTGACACGATAAAAAGGGCGCAGCTGTCGCTGGCCTTTGAAGACAGGGTCCTGGACTGGTATATGCGCTACATCGCCCAGAACGGAAGCGCATCCATTCAAGATATCAAGGACGCTTTGAAACAACAATTCCGAAAGCCGAAATATTATTCCTAGCTAGTACCAAAAGTGAAGGACTTTAAACAAGGTGCGTCCGAATCAGTATGGGAGGCTGATCAGCGATTAAAGAAGGCAATCAGGGAAGGAGGATTCGAGTATGATGATAGAAAGCATACAGAATGATTCATCGCTATGTTGTTACCTCACCTGCGCACACTAATGAGTCATCAAACCTTTGAGTCATAGGAGAAAGCTGTGGAAATTTCTATGAAACTAGAAGTTGCACCTCGAGAGGATACGTCGGTAGGGGTACAGAAAATCCAGGAACAACTGGGGGCTATGCATATGGAGATACAGAACCTGCGGAAAGAGTGAGGAAAGGAAGGCTGCACAGATCTCTGGTTCATATGATGCTGGGTGTCTGGCCATACGAAGGATCAATGCCCTCTATTGACGGATTACATACAAGCCAGAGGACCTAGTCTGGTACGTCCAGGGGCAAGTAGGGAAATCGTCCTATTACGACCAGGTTCAAGCAGACCTGCGCTATGGTGTGACGATTGTTGGGTAGCAAGATTACATGATACGGACCATTTCCCTCGGCTAGGTGTGTATGTCCTAGAGCTAAAGCAACAATGGTGTTGATTCTGTCGATCAATGGGACATGATGAACAGAACTGTCGTACTTATGACTTAATGATGCATCGTGGGAACTTATATAGAGTACAATCGGACCCTGCGTCGCCGAGACTTTCTGCGCACTTTGGAGGATCACCGGCCAGAGGCAGAGGAGGTCGGGGAGGAAGCGCAGGGCGAGGACGTGGGCAGCTAATCTGTTATAACTGTGGAGAAATAGGGCACTTTGCCAGAGAATGCCCAAATCCCACCAGGCCATCGTGCAAATATTGTAGGCAGCTGGACCATGAGGTGGAGGACTACCCAATTTTAATAGCCAATATGCAGGAAAAGCAGCCCACCCCTACGTAGATCATACAAAGAGTTAAAACCGAGTTGAGGAAGGCAGATCTAAGTGTAAAAGTTATGACACGAAGCGGGCTGGTCATCCAGGGAGCGAAACAGGGGCTTGCCTCTCAGGAAAGAGTACACTTTGAGGAACAAGCACCACTGGCTACCCCCGCACAGCTGCCAACGCAACCTCAAGTAGAGGAAGGAGTTGAGCCCTTTTTGAAAGCATTTCTGAAGCTACTACGAAACCCACAGGCTGTAGGAAATCTCCAAGCACTACTGAATACTTGTGCAGCTCGACCCAATTTGATCCCTGAGACCAAGGATGCACACAAATTATACAGCTATAAGAAATGCATCGGAAGAGAGATGCGATTAACTGCGCAGATCGGTGACTATGAGATGGATCAGGTTATCTTAGATCTTGGGTCGGATGCGAATGTATTACCAAAGCAGACATGGCAACGAATGGGAGAGCCTAAATTGGAATGGTCCACCATCCAACTGTGAATGGAAAATCAACAGAAGATCATCCCTCTGGGTAGGTTACCAAAATTTATGGTTGACATCGTAGGGGTAAGGGTCCTAGCTGATTTTGAAGTAATAGAAATTGTGGAAGACGCAGACCCCTATCCTACACTCCTCGGACTAGACTGGGAAATAGACATGGGAGGTGTCATCAATCTCAAGAAGCGCAGCATGGTGTTTGAAAACAAAGGTATGCGTGTCATAGTGCCACTAGATCCAACAGAAGGTGCGTGGTATACAGAGACAGCCTATGAGGAGGAGGACTTAGATCACATTTATAAATTAACTGTGTAGGATGAAGGAATGCTCTGCTGGGAAAAGGACAATGAATGTTTTTCCGAATTTGATGAGGAGCTGGAAAATTGGCAAGGTTGGTTGCATGAGGTTTCGACGCTTCACTGTATTCAGACCTTCAGGAATTTTCGTTGCATCTCTACTAAGGAAAGAAACCTACCCTGCCAGGAGGACACAAGTGATAGTTAGTAGACTGTTGAACCTACGATTCCCATGCAATGCAAGCTAGGAGCACTGCCACTAACACTGTGTGAAGCACCTACGTAAGGAACGGTATACTTCACTCAGGGGAAGTATTGGAGTAAGGTAATCCTGCGCATAGGGACCCCAGTTGCCAGATGGGCTTCGAGGTCAGTCGACCTACGTAGATGCTTGCTGACGTACAACACTCAAGGGTACGATCAAACCTTCCCCGAACAGGCTTGCCAGGGTACCGCTGACATAGGCATGCGTTGGATTACGGACCTGCCTAAACCCACATGTAACTGGGAGAATTTGCGAACACCTCAAGTAATAACTGGCATGAGGATGTGTGACGCGGGCCTACCATGCAGGAATGTCCCGACCGAGGGCAGAGTGCATGGCTCGAAAATATTGATGGCCAACTTGTAGACCCACCTCGTGTCGACCTTAATTCAGGGTATGCGAACGACACGCAGACGTCATCCATGGTCTAACATTCTGTGGAAGCGGCCTCAGGCATGAAGGAAAACCGTCCGCACATCCAGATTTGATCAAAAAGGAATCTTACAAGTACGCAAAATAGGCGGCAGATCATCAATACAGCCATTTATGGTAAGATTGATCCACCTGATCGATGTTCAGTCTCACGAAAGGGCTACTCCACCATTAAATAGCTCCGAAAGGTGTTCGATTGGCTGGGTAACTTCCCACCAGGCTATTTATTCACCCTACAACATGCTCCTACTATCTGCATACTGGTTTTTTGCGCTCATTAACATTCTCTAGGATGCTCGTTTTCTTGTTGCTAAGATGGACCCTAACCCGTCGAATGACCTAGTCCCAGGCTACTCGGTACATGCAGATATCATCTTAAGAGGGCCTGGGAATGTTGAGTGCAGTCACAGGAGTGGGCATTGGCTTCCTGCAGAAAGGATTGTCTGCGAGCCACACACAGAAGGAACGCTGAGATACAGGGACATGCTGTGACTTCTCTGCAACTCCAAAGCACCGCCCAGCAGAAGAAATGTGTGTTCACTCCCTCGCACTGCCCTAGTTAACATTCATGATCCAACTACTGGGGACATCCAAATTGATTTAACGTAACTATCTTGCACAGAGCTACAAGGAATTTCCACCAGAGTGTTGTGAGAGGTTCGCTACTGATACCAGGCCGCACAATAGCAGTATGACATACCTCCGGAAGTATGGGCCCAACGGATTGCAGTAGTCACGGACGCAACGTGTATTATTCAGGAGCAGCTGATGCAGGGCGCTCAATTGGTCGAAAAAGCTACACAACTATGGACATCAGTGTGGCACCATTCCACGCTTCAGCATATCCAGAAGGAATTACAGCAAGCAGAAGCTGCTCTGGACTAAGTCAGAGCCTCCTCTCCCCCCACCTTCTCCGCGCAGCGTCTAGCCATCTAGGACAAGATTGAGAACCTTCACCACAACAAGCATGTCATCCGAAAACGGTTGAAACCATGGGCCGACACCACACTCCAGCTCGCCGAAGACGCTCAGTCTGCCATTGCGCGCCTCCAACGGCTGTTAGAATGGGTTACCGCGGCTCCACCCACCTCCCTGACACTGGTCAACATTACGCAATGAGCAGCGGACTAGCGTAAGGAAGTGCTCCCACTTCTCCTTCGCACTCTAGCTACCTTGCGTGCGCAAATCGAAGTCGCACCACTGCAGTGACTTGAGATGAGTCACAAGATTGTGTTGGGGGACTGTTGGAACGGGGTCTCCTAACAAGCTATGAAACTGGTCCATTTTAAATATTTTTTATTATATTTAGTCTAGCGCAGGGGTTTTGGGGTGGGTCAAGGCCGCGAACACATTGTAATGGGTCAAAGGGTAAACTAAGGGTCCGAAAACCATGGGTTGCGGACCATAGGAAAGTCAAGGCTAGATTTTTATAAATAGAGATTCATTTTGTATTGTAAAGGATAAGAAATGATGAGCTATTGATGCGATATGTTGTTTAAGTTATCTGTTTGGGTTTTGGGGAAAGGACTCCTGCTGGCTGTGTGCGCGGAGATCCAAGTCTAGCTGTGTGCGGACCCCGCTGCTGTGTGCGCAGGTTGGGAAGGGAATTGTAAGGAAGAATTGATGAATGAATGAATGCGTAAGATTATTAGAGAACTGAATCTGTGAGTACTTTTTGTGTGAATAACTGATAATTGTTGTATTGTATGTTTATGTCTTTAAGTTTTGAAAGATCTATGTACTACGTTATTGGATCTAGATCTGTTATATGTTGTTTATGTACTGCTGTGTTGATGTTATAACAAGCATATAACTATAGATCTAGTACACGTGGATGCGAATAGAGACTTAATTAACTCTGCGCAGAACAAGGTAATCTGGGAATTACAAGATCTAGCGTAGCTCTGCTTGCCTTACCCATCCTTTCTCAGGGTGCGGAAACCTGGTTCCAGCACCCACCCATACTACTTCGGGTGAGACTTTGACCTGTGCAAGCAGGTCACTGCCGAAAGGGAGAGTAGTATAGGGGTTTGTTGGCAAACCTTGCACACCGAACCTAGGTCAAGACCCCTCAAGCCAACACTAGCCTCTCTAGAAATCCTAGGGGCTTTTTCATTAAAGATAATTTGATGCATAGGTAACATGAATCCACTGCAAATTTTATAAAAATGTAAATGAAAATCGGTTTCCCAAAGGGCTCTGTGGCAAATATGGATTGGAGTGGGGTATTGGTTTTTCCATTTCCATCCCATGATAGTAAAACTCGAACAAAAACAAATTACACCCATAATATAAGCACTCTTGTAGAAGGAGGGTATTGCCCTAAAAGAAACACTTCTTTTACTTCTATAATCTATGATATTTCTGGCCGAATTATCAGACAATATGTTCGCCCAATTCATAATAGAATAATTGACGATTGCGTCAATTAACGAGACCCAGTCTACGAAAAACCTAGTGGTATCTTGATTTGCAAACAATCTACATAACATTCTAGCAACATAGCAATAAGGGGAGGGTAATTGTGCTATTGGGTACATACCTAGTTTTTCCCGTTTCAGCTTGCCTTGGTCATCTTTCCATCCCTTTATAACTTTCACCAGATCTATATGCTTCTTTGTAAATATTTGGACAAAAGCCTTGTCATAATTCTTTTGCAGCATGGGCAAATGGTATATTGTCCTAAAATATTCTGCAGTGAACGAACCACTATTCTCTAGCTTTGAATTATTAAATTTCCTATCTACTATGTTAAGGTGGTAAATTACCCACTTTACCATATCTGTGTAGGGGAGAATCTTTGGCCTCATTGCTACTTTGTGAAGAAATGAGCATGCAACGTCGAAGTAGGACAGGTTGAGGAAATTGATGCATCTGTTGTAGCTATTTTGAATATTACCCTTGGATGTTCATCCTTGAAGAGTTGGTACATTGCTTCCCATGAGGAACTGCCGCAATCCTTGTTACAGGTCATATCTAAGAACAAAGGAGGCATGTCTGAGTCTTCAGTGACAGATGTTTGGGCAATTTCCTACTTTTCTTTGTCATTCCAGCTATCCTCACTCCGTTAGGCGGTTTCTTGAATTCAAGTGAAAAGCGTAACCTCATATCTAAGATGAATGGAGAGAAGGATAGAGTTAAAACAATATAATAAAAAATTCGGCGCTCAATTATTCAAAACATGCTGGAAGTAGATATCAATCTTTCGAACCTTACTCCCATTAAATGTCATTAATAACCCATAATGTTTCCTATCAAATATCTTACACGCCTTTATGTAATATGTCTAATCTATCAATTTAAGATGTTAGATCGTATATCCGGTTGATTAGATATGAATCATTTCGCGCACTTGAGCAATAAGTATTAATATCGCATATCACAACTTTAAACTGTTACCATTAGTTATGTTTTTCGTCATCGATGAATTTCGCGAAATGTAATCTGCGCAAATTGCGGATCACAATTTTCATGCGGTAACAAAACTTTACATTTGGTTATCTACTGCGAAATGCGAAATACGCTAAGGAATCATGCCGATGCGCTTTATTGGACCTTTGGAGCTTTATAATTGTTGCTTTATTGATTCATCGGGTCTGACCCATCGCAATTTTTTACCGAATTGCCATAAGATGATTCTTTTTAAAGGCCGCGATGCGATTTCTTTTTTAAAGGGTTTTTAAAGAATTTGTAATGGGAATTCTATATAACTCGAAAAGGGTGCATATCAAAATTCACAACACTTATATATGTTTACTTATTTGGCTTGTAAGTTATGTGATTTGCGATGAGCGCTTTAAAATCAAAGCGAAAAGGGAAAAACCTTTATTTCCTAAAGTTTTAGACTTAGGCTAAGATAAAATCAAGCTCATAATTTCTATTTATTTTTAAACGGTCCCAACAATTGGCGGTTCACTTGGGAGAACCAACTATCTCTAATTATTTTTTTTTATTTTGTAAAAACTTTTTCGAAATCAAAATAGTTGCAGGAATGAATTTCAATAAATAATATCTAACTAAGCAATAAAATCTCTTTTGATTGTAATTCATAAGAATTCCTCTTTTTTAAAAATAAAAGTATGAATATCTATATCAGTCTTTACTAAGTTAAAAAAGATGAAGCAGGTGGCTCTTTCAGATTAGCTTTATAAATAAATACTCTTTTATCACAGCTAGAGCCTTTGATCCAATAGCGGCAATTTAAGCTTTTGGCAGGTGTTGTTGTGGATTAGTCGCACAGGTGTAGGAAATCGCACAAGCTTAGAGAGTGTGGTCTACTCTCTAAACTATTGGTAACAGGCAGAAAGTGGGGGAACTCAAAAGCATAAAACTTAATGGAAATAGTATGCTGAAGTATGCTATGGTTAAACTAAAACTAAAAAACACAAATATACAGAAGCTATATAGAGAGTTCCAAACAATAATAAGGCAAATGATGGCTCGATGGCCTCTTCTTATTAAATTTTCGAAATGGAGAAGAAATTTTACCCACTTGCCAAAGGGCACCTAGGCAATGGCTCTAGGTCTCGATGCAAGGATGTTTCCTTCCAAGCTCTGCCTCTGATGCAGTCTCACTCTCTCTCTATGATGTGGTGGACCAAGATGTTGGGTGGCCAACTATCGAGTCCTCTTTAGCTCTAGCTCCGGGTCACACACGATGCTGGTGTTGCTTGGGCAACTTGGCCAGCATAACCTTATGATCACCATTTGTTCATCTCTTGGTGGGTTTATATAGGTGAGCTTCAAATCCTCCTTCCCTCCCTTGGTACATGATGGATGGTGACCCAAGGGAGAGGTGTGATTCCATTGTGTGCTTAAATATTCTTTTGTGTGCTCACATAATGTCTAAGGAGGCACTGGTGGCTGTCCTTAGGGGGCTTTCACATAAGGAGTAATTGTCCTTTACTTGTTGTGGTCCCGGAAAGTGGATTTTTTCCATTTCCAGGAATGCGCGCTTATCGGGCAAAAAGGCGCACAAATGGCGCTCTTCTCAAAGGAAAAAGCACGCATTTGTGCATTTATGACTAGTTCAAATCTGATTTTCTCAAAACCTTAGAGATTTTAAATACTTCTTGATTCCATAATGTATTCCTATCCTGTAAATCCTTGGGCTCGACATTAATTTATGTCATCTTCTATTGTACGATTTTCCAGTGTTAACAGTTTCCCCCTAATGTGTGAGGTCTAGGAAGAACTGTATAGCCGAAATACATTATAGTTTCTTTTTTGTATCGTACGCAGAGAGAGAGAGAGAGAGAGAGAGAGAGAGAGGCTTGCGTGTATTTTTGGAATTGACAACACGTTGCACCATTTCTGAGATAACCATGGCCTACGGACCCCCTGCAAGCAGACAAAATATACAACATATTTACAAAATTTCAATGAGGCGGGCATGTCCCATGCTCATGATGCTATGGCTCGTTAAACAAAATTGACAGATACATGTGCTGTCTGTGCCACTACTATGGTAGTGATACTGGTGGTTGTTGAGGATGACTGTTGATGCCCTCAAGGGTGTTTTTTCTTTGACGAGAGGTGGAATGTGGTACCCATATGCGTAATCCTGGTATGGCATATCACTATGCTATATACGCATATGCACTGGCTGGGACCTTCCCATGTAAGCATTGTTGTCAGAGACGCTTATGAAGGCACGGGTCTTCGACGAATCTTGATCAAAGTGAAATGGTTGTAAGGTACGATACCATCGTGACATGAAATCTTTTGTTGTAGTTGAATTTCAAGAGGATCAATGACATCTGTGGACAATGATGTCTCCCACAGTGCCACTTGAGGATACCCCTTTGTATGGGGAGGGGTCATCCAAGGTACCA
The DNA here is from genome assembly GCA_034641835.2 of Pinus albicaulis. Classification (NCBI taxonomy): domain Eukaryota; kingdom Viridiplantae; phylum Streptophyta; class Pinopsida; order Pinales; family Pinaceae; genus Pinus; species Pinus albicaulis. Next base: position 1,188,281,270 of record CM076583.1, read on the forward strand.
CTTCCTTTTTGGAAAAGAGGTGTTGAGGTCGACAAAAAGGAAGCCTTAACCGAACCATGAGTCACCGACCTGAGGGGTCAGGGATCGGGATATGATGGGTTTAACATAGGCATGTTGGTGAGTGGTGGCTGAAAAAGGATGATGGGGATTCAATGGCCCGAGGTCGAAGTATACTTGAGCATCTTAGCGATAGTCATAGGTATTTATGAAGGAAAAATCCCTGGAGTCGGTAGGATTTCCAGGGCGGGTGTGAAGCGGCTATGATTTTCGTAATGGTGCATGCATGGGGGGTGAAATACTTCGACCAAGGGAGATGGGGGACTGTTGCCATGGGATAAAAGGTGAAATATGAGGGCGAAGTGGCGAAGGGCATCGTTTGTGGTCTTTGTACACTTACCAAAATAATAAAATCATGGTTTGTACAAAACACAGAGACGGGTAGCCCAAAACATGAAATAGGGTCGCTCACTGAAGGTGTGAGGATGGTGTTTTGTTGAGGGTAGGGGTCCCATTGGTTGGTCTCCTGTGCGGGGTTGATGAAGCAGAAGATGTTGCAGATGGGATTATGTTGATGGAGGTATGGCGGGACAAATGCGGTGTGCAAAGGTGCGCTTTCAATCTGCTTGTACAACCTGATCGTCCGAGAAGGGGGTTGAGTTTGAATGGTGAACTTGACCTTATGCATGACATGTGGATGGGCATGAGGTGCTTCCCAGACTAAAATGGTATGGCCATGGCGTCACTTTTGGGGTGATGTATGGTCTACTTTGGATGACGATCGCCATGGAGGGGAGGCTCTACTGACCATCGCGGACGTTGATCATATGCAGGGTGAGGTGATGATAAATGTGGTCAGGTATGAGGACCCTATGGTTTATTTCTAATGGAGAAATGATGTCAGGATATGCAATTTTTTCTTGGAATCTATCATGCTGAGGGTAGAATGATACCTACTCTGGAACTTTCAATGGATGGTGTTGTGAATGGTTTGCGGGTTATTCCTGTAAAAAACAACTACCTCAAGTGAAAGCATCTTCTTTTAATCCAATATTATTGAAAAACATGAATTTTGGAAAGGAAGATGGGAGGGTGCATACCTGCCGGCACGTGATCATGACTGGTGCAAATGGTGCATGGTATCACAGTGCTGACAGAGTAGATAGTGTGAGATTCTACACTACTCGATGTTCCTGATGTGGATGCTTGGAAAGGGTCGGTTGTGGACCAAGTCGTCTTCTGCTTCCATTTTTGTGTCATAGGTTGATACTTGCCTCCCTTTTTGGTGGGTGGTAGACTTAATGCCGCTCTAGCTACTCTCAGCTTGGGGAGATGTGTACACTTAAACATATGATGAAAGTGTGAGCAAATTCGGCAATAAGTGCGTGTGATCTTCTCTTGATTAGAGAGAAGTTTTTTAGTAACAAGCAAGATTATGGGGAGACTGTTTGCAAGGGGTTTGAGTTCTATGCATTGGTTGACTCAGTGTTCGTTTAGATCACATAGGCCGCATGTTATCCTAGAATTGGCCTGGGGTATACGTGGTTGGTGTGTGGTCTTATCAGGATTGACACACCACTGCGGTGGTGGGGACGTTGAGCTGGCGATATATCTTTTATGCCATTCTTGGAGATCGCTCATCCTCTTTTCTACCACATTAATCATGTTGATAGTGGGACGGATTCGTGAGACATAAGTACAATGTTGGTCATAGTGATTACCCTGACATATCAGGAAAAATATCCGTGATATGGGGGTCCCATCGTGCTTGGTCTGAGGTTAGGTGGGGTACCAATGTCGCAATGCTACTAAATCAGGGTAGTGGACTACTATATGGTCCGTATGCTTGCATAACGTGCATGTGGGTGGGTTTCGTGAAGTGCCTTTAGTGGTAACTATGGGTTCCCCGCTAGGTCGTTCTTCGGTTGACAAGAACATGATAGACCCGCTCATCTCCTCTGCTTGGGTCATGGAGTTGCCAATAGATTCAGCATCCATATCGTATTCTCGGGAAAGTCAAACTATGGCTGAGAGAAGGCTAGCAAGGGCTAGTTGGAAGCGAGGTATGTAGTGGCAATCCTCCAAGAGGTGATTGTCGGCGCATAACGGGCATGTGAATTGTGTTGCCCGTAGCCCCACGTAGTAAACCCTTTCGATTGGATACCATCTGTGAATGAGTTCCAATGCGGCACACTCTTTGAGGTAGTGGCCATGTTCATTGCATAGCGTGCAATGTATAATGGGCATTACTGGGGGGCACTCTACGAAATGGTGCTCCTCTTGTAAGTATAGGATGGTACGCGGCTCATTATTGATAGACTGGAAGGAGGGATCCTCTTGATAGGATCGCTCAACCACATGTAAGGTGTCCCTATATCATGGTGTTTCTAGAAAATGGTGGGTATAGTGCCCATAGGTGTCACAGAGAGCGCATGCGTGATTGGTACGCAGCGGTTTGCCTGTACTTTTGGTGGCAAGTTCCTTTTTATGGGAACGTCGTGTCGAGGTGCCTGCCTCGCAGCCGAGGAGTGGTTTTAATTCGTCCAACTCCGGGCATATGTGGGTAGGGTGTCCTATGACATCACATATAGCACAGGTTGATGACTCCCTTTGCATGGTGGGGGTCACCACTTTCTTTCCTTTCTTGGCGATTTTCTTGGTTGTGGTCACCGGTTTCGCAATGGGAATTTCCCTTGCGGTGGTGGTTTCGACTGCTGCCTGGGTAGGTTGGGGCTCCCTGGGATCGGGGGGCTTTAACCAAAATGCAGTAATGTTGGTAGTTGTTGTTCCTAGAGGGGGAAAGAGATACCGCATTGGGAATGCCAATGATATACTGGGTAATACCAGTGTTGCCAAGACCTGCTGGGAGGTAAAGCTAGGAGGTGGGTAGAGGAAAGGAGTTTGGGAGGCAGCGTAGACTAGGGAGGCTGCAGTAGCTGATGCCTTAGTGTTGTTACTTCTTGAGTCTATGTCCTGACTAACCTCAGTGCTTGATGTGGAAATCATGCATACCGGGGTCCCTGTAGCATCGGGCGATACCTCAGGGATAATGGGAGAATCTCCTAGGAATGACCCTAGGACGGACGACAGTTTGAATTGGCCAAGGCCATATTCTTGATACCGTGAAAGACCATCTACAACTATATCTACATAGGGTATAATTACATCCGTGTTGGTCAAGGGACGCTTTTCACTGTGTGTCAGCTGGTCTACTGTGATGATTCGATCCTCATGGGGGAACATCATGATGTGGAAAACGAAGGATGCTATGGCAGACATGGCGTACATGTAACTTCGCCCAAGGAGTATATTGTAATCCAAGTGAGCGTCTAAGACTTTGATTTTTATGTGGACCATCTTGCTGGCTAAGAAGACAGGTACATTTTGGAAGAGACCGATGGGGGTTGAGGGACAACCGTCGTATGCTCTGAGTGCAATGATGGAAGGTTTGAGTTCGGGGGCTCCTAACTTCTGCCATACATTCTTTGACATGATGCATGTGGATGCACCCTCGTCAATGACAAATCGGTGAATAGTGATATTCTATACCGATACTGGTATCTGGAAGGCGACCATGGAGGGAAGCCTAGGGGTGGCTTTGTCTAAGTCAAAAGCCATCCTGCGCATGTCGGCGGGGTCGACGACGCCTAATGTGGAAAGTAGGGCTTTTCGTTGCGTTGGGCATGAATGCAGTACTTCCAATGCAGACATAGCAGCGAGTGATTGAGCTAAATCGTCTACGATGCTGTAATTGTGGGCCGCTTTGGAGTATTTACCTACTCGCCTATTAGGCCCTTTTACCATTTTTGGCAATGGTTCCAAAGGAATCTTTGGAATGGTTAAAGGTGCTATCGGTGCGCTCGTACTAACCCCTGACATACTAGTGTTTGGTGGGGTGTCATCGCTGCGATTCCAAGTTTGGAAAAACATTTCTTCCCCGGCCATGTAAATTTCATGGTTGTTTTTCTCGGAATCGTCGGGGTTTTGCTGCTGAGTGCTGACCGTTCCTTGATGGGGGGAGGGTTCTTGCATAACCTCAGTGGTCTGGGAAGATCCTCCTTGTCCTCGGTTACTCTAAAGCTTTTTAAGCTCAGGGACTTCGGGACAGTGGTGAGTATAGTGCCCGTACTCACCACATACTCACCACATATTGAGCAAGAATGGTTTGCTCGTAGAGGTGGCCTTTTGCCTTGCCTTTGGGCATTGCTTAGCTCCTAGTTCTAATTCCAGTTGGAGTTACCTCCAACCTGGGATCGTGATGGGTGCTATTGGTTGCTGCCCCCTGTCCAAGGTTCCCTTTGGGCTTGTTTTTTTACCTTTCTCTTAACCACATTAGGAGGATAATTCTCCTGATCATATTGGTGTGGTTGATTTTGGGATGGCTGCACAAAGTTCACCTATGCATTATTTTGCATAGGTGGGTTATGTGCTTGGGACTGAGCATATTTCTGTCCCATGTTTGCACCTGGCTGTTGTGGGGGAGTTCTTCCGTCAGTTTTTCTTCCTGCGTACTGGGTACCCTCAGCCAGAGGATAAGGTCCTCCTTGGTGATATGCTGGCGCCCTATTAGTCAAATTTTGCTACTACATATGATGACTTTGAAATCCAGGTTGAGACATGTTTTGGGTAGACCCATCTGTGTAACCGGGATTCTGACTGCTGCACCTAGGTAACCTTGGGTCATTGACCCAATAAGTCCGTCTGCAAAGTTAAACGCACCTGGAAATTCTTGATAAGATTGCAGGCGTGGGACGTTGGGCAGGATATTGTATATGTATCCTGATTGCGTGTAGATTAGTTCAAGTTGTTGGGCTTTACTGATTGAGTCCTCTTCAAATGTGGGGTTACATTGCGCCACATCCTTTGAAATCTCCGCCGTCAGAGTTTTCAAGGATAAATCTAAAAGGACTCAGTCGTCAAGTTGTGCTCTGCATAAACTGCGACGCCACCTCCACTCATGGAGATGTTATAAAATATGGGTAGAGGGGGATTGTCTGAAATGAGTCAATAACTCCATTCCCGAATCGTGGTGAATGGGTAACTGAAAGTATGTGAGGAACGTAGTAGTGAGGGCACTAAAGGTTCCATGTGAAGCAGGAGGTTTCTCCATGTACCATTTTGCGGCCACTCCCATAAGAGTGCGCTGAAATAGCCTCAACCGAATAGTATCATCAATGATTCTATTCGATGATCACCACAGGTGAAAGGTCATTAGATGATTTCCTGGGTCTTCTGCTTGCTTTCCTTCAAAATTTGGTATGTCTGAAGGGAGCTTCGTGGGCATGGGAGGCCAATTGGGGTCGTGTGCGATGGGGTCATTAGTGAGCTTGGTCAAATCCGGTTGATTCAACGCCGCTAAGAAGGGTGACAGAGAGGTTGACTCCATGGCAACATGTGAAGACACGAAGTTCTGGTTAGAATGAGGGTTAGTCTGTGACGTGCCCTGTTGTGAATTCAGTTGGCTTCCCGTATGGGATGCACTCCTCTGCCCCCTAGGGGACGAGGGGGGAGGGGTGTGCGGTGTGGTGTTGGGATACCGACTAGGGTTCCCAACTAAGGTTGCTCCAAGAAAGGAGGAACCAACCACTATGGCAATGTTATGTCTTTGACGCCTAAACGGCGAAAGACCTGGAACCCCTCCTGGTAATGGGGGGAGGTCCAAAATATGCCTAGACCGACGAGGTTCCATTGGAACCATTTGAGTGTCGACCAAGTTGGGTTTTGGAAAAATTTTGAGGGGATCGAGTCTGTGATCACGACAAATTTATGGCCACATACATAAAACAAAGCGAAAATGAAATGAATTTCCTTTAACTTAATCTATGTGATCAATCAAGAAAAAAAAATGGTTTTGTTTGTTTGCGCGTGATACTCAAAATCATAGAAGACTTAATACGTCCTCACACACTCAAAAGTAACTGGGCCTTGAGGATTTCTTGCGAGTGCTAGCATAACATCCTGTAAGAGCTAGTGACACCCCCAGTCAGCCGAAGAGAATCAACCAAGGTAAGGGTAGAGGGTCTAGCGCTTGCCTGCACCGTCACTTATAGGGTAAAGGATGCCCTAGTTTTGGCCACTAAGAACTACTGTCCCATGTGAGTGTTCGAGTCTTAGGCTTCTTGGTAGTCAACTAACAATACCGAGTATCATCCGGGTCAGGTAGCCCCAACTGATACCGCACGCACTGCGCCTAAGCCTAACCCCCTCTGAATCGGGTCTCTGCTGCGCTCGGGTTTTCTTTTCCGTGGGCTGATAGGTGGATTTTAAAGCTCCATAAATACAAAACTTCTATGTTTCAATGTGAAGTGTGATCATGGTTGCTTATTGGATATCTACCCCTTGATCCTAACTTAATCTATAAATTCTCTTGTGGCCCATGTGGGGAGAATTTAGTGAGTTGGTTTAATTTATTTTTAGGTGGCTTTCTTTCTTAGTGGGTGAATGTGTGTGAGCGTGTGGTGAAAAATCTCATAGTTTGAACATATGGATATCGGTGATCCTTTACAAAATTCCCCTAGTTAAACTATGTGACGTTGTTCCTTGTTCAAATAGAAAGCATTTGCGGATAATGGGCTACTTCCAAATCCTCCTAGTTAGTCTATGTGAGTGACTAAAGGGAGATGGAGAATCATGAATGTAGAGCATTCATATGCTTTTCTAGGGTCACCAAATGGTGAAAAGACAACAGAGATTACTTGCTCTAATTGGTGATTCAATCCTAGTCCCGCAATTTCCTAAATGCAAAAATTGAATTTAAACTAAAAAAATTCTACACTAGCTTATGCACATGTGGCCTTGAGCCACTTACTTGGACTAGTTAAGCTAAGTGTGCATACCAAAATGTTCAAAAAACATAAATTGTTTGGAAATCAATGATTAATTCACCCCCTACTTAAACTATGTGAACACTTTTTTTTGCAAAAACCAACTTAAATGAAAACTAACTAAATGCCTACAGAAAGCAACAAAAAATGAGTTCTTAGAAGTTGTGGGGTATCAACACAAGTGTTGGAAGATACATTAGGAGCTACCCAACACACTTACAAGTAGAAAAAATGCAGAAAATAGGGAGAAAAAATCTCTCTGCAATTTGTGCACAAAAGCCCTTGACAGGTGCGCCTTCCTGCGCGTAGGTCACTCCTGAACGTGCGCAATACACCTTTGTGAGGAAAAACTGCACGCAAAAATCCTACAAGTAAAAATATTAGGAGCTACCTTCTTCAGTATGTCACCTTAGTGAGTCTAGAGACTGCAAGATGGGTCAGAGGACTGTCAGCTCCACTCCACCATAGACAAAGGGTCTCTTGCAAAAGATGGCACAACCACATAAACTTGAAACATGTCAGTGGAGTCGCCAATCCTGTTGTTGTGGATTAGTAGCACGGGTGTACGAAATCACACAAGCTTAGAGAGTGTGGTCTACTCTCTAAACTATTGGTAACAGGCAGAAAGTGGGGGAGCTCAAAAGCATAAAACTTAATGGAAATAGTATGCTGAAGTATGCTCTGGTTAAACTAAAACTAAAAAACACAAATATACAGAAGCTATATAGAGAGTTCCAAACAATAATAATGCAAACGATGGCTCGATGGCCTCTTCTTATTAAATGTTCGAAATGGAGAATAAATTTTACCCACTTGCCAAAGGGCACCTAGGCAATGGCTCTAGGTCCCGATGCAAGGATGTTACCTTCCAAGATCTGCCTCTAATGCAGTCTCACTCTCTCTCTCTCTGATGTGGTGGACTAACATGTTGGGTGGCCAACTATCAAGTCCTCTTTAGCTCCAACTCTGGGTCACACACGATGCTAGTGTTGCTTGGGCAACTTTGGCCAGCATAACCTTGTGATCACCATTTGTTCATCTCTTGGTGGGTTTATATAGGTGAGCTTCAAATCCTCCTTCCCTCCCTTGGTACATGATGGATGGTGACCCAAGGGAGAGGTGTGATTCCATTGTGTGCTCAAATATTCTTTTTGTTGGGTATGTGTTATATTATTTCCATGACCAGACCCAGGATATGTACGTTGCGCCGGGCACAGCAGGGGGGTCACAGGGGGGGCGGCAGCGCCCCGACAAATTTTTTTTTTGGTGTGCGGTCCCAATCATAGGCGAACCCACGCATGTTTTGTGCATGAGTTTGCCCATGGTTTTAGGGTACGATGGTTTTCGGCCCTTGGTATTTTTGTAGATCCGGTCAAGGGAACTACGGTTATGTTCTAATCCAGGGTTAATGGATTGGGGTTTATGTATGGTTCGGCATGTATATATATGTGTTGTAACACTAAAAGGAATATAATGAAAAATCAAGCTGGTCGTCTCAATTTGGGATCCAGGGGAAAATATCTATGTTTATCTGTTTTATGTTTTATGCTCTCGCTATTGTTTATTTTCTATTATAAGATTCGTGTGTAGATAATTTTTGTTCAGGGTTAAAACCTACATTTGGTATCAGAAATGTTTTGGCTTCAAGGGGACACCTTTGCTGCTGAGGGTTTTTTCCTTGGGCCTGAGGTAGACCCTGTTCAGTGGGAGATCTGCGGGATCGATTCTTGCGGTGAAAGAATATGGCGAGCGACGAAAAGATAGAGATCGAGAAATTTATTGGTCAGAGTTTTGAGTTGTGGAAGCTCAAGATGGAGGATCTGTTGGTGGATAAAGATCAGTGGATCGTGGTAGATCCAGGTACTAAACCAATGACAATGTCATATGAAGACTGGAAGAAACTAGATCGGAAGGCTAAAAGCACAATTCGGTTGTGTGTCTCAGATTCAGTATTGTTGAATGTATCTGGGGAAGCTACGGCGAAGAATTTGTGGGAAAAACTTGGGACTTTGTATCAATCTAAGTCTCTGGTGAATAGGTTGTTCCTGCGAAAAAAGATGTATAACCTGAGGATGAAGGATGGAGACTCGGTGACAGAGCATCTGAATGCCTTCAATACTGTGGTAAGTCAGCTGCCATCTGTTGATATTAAAATCTCAGATGAAGATAAGTGCATCAGTTTGTTGTGTTCTCTACCAAACTCGTGGGACAGTCTGGTTATTGCAATAGGTAGCAATACAACTACCTTGAATTTTGATGACATTGTCTCAGCCTTGCTGTCGGAGGAAATGAGACTGAGAAATATGGAGGGTCAGAATGGAGATGCCTTATCTGTACGAGGAAGGTCCCAGAACAGAAACAAGAATAAGGTTTCGAGTGGGAGATCTAAATCTAGAGGGAGATCTAAATCTCCTGGAAAGTTTGTAAAGGTGTGCTGGAAATGCGGAAAGGAAGGACACTACAAAAGGGAATGCAGATCTAAAGCTCCTGAGAAAGGAAAGGGATCTGATGAAGCTCCTTCTGCAGAGGAAAAAACCACCTCAGATGAAGGTGGGGATGTGTATTTGGCTTCTTCTTCAAATACATATGTAGATCATGAGTCATGGTTGATTGACTCAGGTGCATCCTTTCACTTCACTCCCCATAGGGAGTGGTTCTGCGAGTATGAGAAATATGATGGTGATGTCTTCCTAGGTGATGATAGGAAGGCCAAAATCGTCGGATGTGGAAAGGTAAAGCTGAAGCTACAAGGTGGAAGGATTAGAACACTTCCTGGTGTTCTGCATATTCCTGCATTGGCCAGAAATCTGATTTCTGTAAGCAAGATGGATGATGCAGGTGTAAAAACAGTGTTCGAGAAAGATGCCTGCAAGATGGTTTGGGGAGCACTAGTATTAATGCGGGGAGTTCGGACTGGAACTCTGTACAAGCTACAAGGTAGCACTGTTATTGATGGGTGTAACAGTTATGTGGTTCCTGAAAGTGGGACGGAAAGTCTAGCTGTCTCTGGAGAAAAGACCATGCTATGGCATCAAAGGTTTGGACATATTGGAGAGAAGGGCCTTCGGATACTGCATAGAGATGGTATGGTAGAAGGTATGTCTAATTGTTCTCTGGATTTCGATTTCTGTGAACATTGTGTATATGGGAAGCATAATCGGGTGAGTTTTCCTTCTGGTGCTAAGAGGGCAAACAAGATATTAGAACTTGTGCATAGTGATGTGTTTGGACCTGTGTCAGTTCCATCACTGGGAAAGTCTGTGTACTATGTTTCATTCATAGATGACTTCTCAAGGAATACATGGATATATTTCTTGGGGAAGAAATCTGAAGTCTTTGACAAATTTAAAGAATTTAAGGCTTTGGTGGAAAACTAGACAGAGAAGAAGATAAAGGCGCTGAGGACAGATAATGGTGGGGAGTTCCGCAAGAAGGAATTTGAAGAGTTCTGTAAGAAGTGTGGTATAGCACAGCAGAAGACTAATTCATACACACCTCACAAAATGGAGTTGCAGAAATAATGAACATAACACTAATGGAAAAGGCAAGAAGCATGCTCAGTGGTACCAGGTTAGGACAAGAATTCTGGGCAGAGGCAGTGGAGACTGCATGTTACTTAGTTAACAGATCACCTTCATCAGCGTTGGAGGATAAGACTCCACATGAGGTATGGACTGGTAAGAAACCATTTCTTTCACATCTAAGGGTATTTGGATGTGATGCATATGTACATGTTCCAAAGGAGAAAAGGACCAAGTTGGATAATAAATCTGAAAGGTGCATCTTTATTGGGTATAAGTATGGTTTAAAGGGTTACAAGATTTGGAAACCTTAAACAAGGAGGGTTGTGATCAACAAGAGATGTGGTGTTTGAAGAGGTGAAAGATGTTGTTACGTATGAATTCATACCAAATGAACCTGAGAAGATAGAGTTTGAGCTAAAGGAGTATGAATCAGACTCTACAGCAGAAGAAGATTCAGAAGAGGAAGAGCCACAAACTCCAGCTTTGAGAAGATTAGTTCGAGAAAGAAGGCAACCAAAAAGGTATAGTCCATCTTCTTTCTATTCAGGTTTTTCCTTAACTATAACTGATGATGATCCCAGAACTGTCAGGGAGGTAGTAGATTCAGAGGATGGAAAACTCCGGAAGGAGGCCATGGTTGATGAAATGGCATCCTTGCACAAAAATGAGGCATGGGATCTGGTGGAGTTGTCGGCTGGAAGGAAGCCCATCGGGAGCAAATGGGTGTTTAAGAAGAAGATGAATGAAGAGAAAGGAGAATCATTGTGCTTGCTGGAGTAGTGTAGTTGGTTCTCAAAGTCGTGAACATTTATGATATTTTTCCAGTTTGCTGTAATACTTCTATTAGATTAATTTTATCTGTTGCTGCTGCATTTGATTTTGAGATAGAACAGATGGATGTGAAGACAACATTTCTTCACGGGGATCTAGAAGAGGAGATCTACATGAAGCAACCCGAAGGCTTTATGGTGAAGGGTAAGAAAGAACTGGTATGCAGGTTGAAGAAGTCTCTGTATGGGTTAAAACAGTCACCAAGGATGTGGTATCAGAAATTTGATACCTATATACGGGGACTTGGCTTCACCAGAAGCAAGGAGGATCACTGTGTTTATTTTAAATTGATTGGTGACCGTGTTATTTATTTGGTCTTGTATGTGGATGATATGTTGTTGATTGGAAATAACAAAGAAATTATCCAAGATTTGAAGACCCAATTGTTCTCCAAATTCGACATGAAGGATCTTGGTGCTGCAAACTATATTTTGGGCATGGAAATTAAGAGAGATCGGGCAAAGAGGAAGCTCTGGTTAAACCGGAGGAAGTATGTCAAGACTATATTGCAGAGGTTCAATATGCAAGATAGTAAACCGGTGAAAGTTCCTATTCCTATAGGTGTAAAGCTATCTGCTGAACAATGTCCCAAGACACAAGAAGAAGAGGAGGATATGTCCTGTGTTCCATATGCAAGTGCAGTGGGTAGCCTGATGTATGCAATGGTCTACACTAGACCATACATTGCACATGCAGTGGGAGTATTGAGTAGGTTTATGTCAAACCTAGGGAAGGAGAATTGGACAACAGTGAAGCGGGTTTTCAAATATTTACGTGGCACTAGTGATTATGGCTTGTGCTACCAGGGAAGACCAGGATTGGAAAGAATGTTGGACATTCGTGGTTTTGTTGATGCAGACTGGGCTGGAGATCTGGACCAAAGAAAATCTACAAGTGGGTATGTGTTTAGCCTATTTGGAGGTGCAGTCAGTTGGATGAGTAAAAGACAGTCTGTAGTGGCACTTTCAACTATAGAGGCATAATACATAGCAGCCACTCATGCAAGCAAGGAAGCAGTTTGGTTGCAGAGATTGTGTTCAAGTATGGGGTTGGTACAGAAAGCTATAAGGATAGACTGTGATAGCCAAAGTGCAATTTTCTTGGCTAAGAACCCTGCTTATCATTCAAAGACAAAGCACATTGATGTTCAATATCATTTTTTTAGAGATATGGTTGAGGCTAAAAGGGTGTTGTTGGTAAAGGTGGACACTTTGAAGAATGTTGCACATGCATTGACGAAGTTTGTGAGCACTCAGAAGTTCTCTTGGTGTAGAGAAACAATGGGTGTTGAAGAATTGGCCCAATGACTAAGCTCTCTTGTGGCCCCCTGTGGAAAGAAAACAACAAGTGGGAGAATGTTGGGTATGTGTTATATTCTTTACACGACTAGCCCTAGGTGTTTTACATTGCGCCAGGCACAGCAGCCCCCCCTGTTGGGGTCCGAGGTAGTGCCCCGGCAAAAAAAAATTTTGGTGTGCGGTCCCAATCATAGGCGAACCCACCCATGTTTTGTGCATGAGTTTGCACATGGTTTTAGGGTACGATGGTTTTCGGCCCTTGGTATTTTTGTAGATCCAGTTAAGGGAACTACGGTTATGTTCTAATCCAGGGTTAATGGATTGGGGTTTATGTATGCTTCGGCATGTATATATATGTGTTGTAACACTAAAAGGAATATAATGAAAAATCAAGCTGGTCGTCCCGATTTGGGATCCAGGGGAAAATCTCTGTGTTTATCTGTTTTATGTTTTATGCTCTCGCTATTGTTTATTTTCTGTTCTAAGATTTGTGTGTAGATAATTTCTGTTCAGGGTTAAAACCTACACTTTTGTGTGCTCACATAATGTCTAAGGAGGCGCTGGTGGCTGTCCTTAGGCAGCTTTCACATGAGTAACTGTCCTTTGCTTGTTGTGGTCCCGGAAAGTGACTTTTTTCCATTTCCAAGAATGCGCACTTATCGAGCAAAAAGGCACGCAGAAGGCGCTCTTCTCGAAGGAAAAAGCACACATTTGAGAATTTATGACTAGTTCAAATCTGATTTTCTCAAAACCTTAGATATTTTAAATGCTTCTTGATTCCATAATGTATTCCTGTCCTGTAAATCCTTGGGCTCGACATTAATTGATGTCGTCTTCTATTGTACGATTTTCCAGTGTTAACAACAGGGTTACCTTTTACACAAAAATGATTCATTTTCCCATCTAGTCACTCTTACAATCTTCAAAAATAAGTTCAATTTTATATACTTTATCTCTTTTGGAATTTGTTTTCTTTCCTGTAGATATTTTATTTTTATTTTTAATCACTTAAAAGCCATTGTCTTGGCTTGGTAACCAAATATTGACAATGGCAGTCACTGGTTGTAATTAAACTGATCAAGCTGGCTCTTGATGAGACCCCTTGTCCTTTTGATATAATCTCAAGTCATTAAATTGTTTTGGTAGGCAGTATTGGTAATGCTAGTTCAATTATTTCCCTATGAACATGGTAAACAAGCTCTTGATCAGACTTATTATCTTCTAAGCTTTTTAGCATAATTTTTTGAATTTCTTTCTAAAAATTGATAAGTTTCCTAGATCGCGTGAATCATTGTTCCTTTTGAGAATTCTAGATGATAATTTTTAGAGTTTTAAGATTGCTTATCTGTAAAAGAGTTTTTACTATGTTAAAGATTCTTTTCTTGAATGATAAAAAAGTAACAATGAATTATAAAGATGAGGGTTCATCAGAGAATAAATAACTTTAGTGAAATTTCATCTTTCAGTAAAATAGAATCTATTTGATATTTGAATCTTTAGATTGTTTCCTTAACAATTTTTTATTTCTATACGTGATAAATCAAAAATATTTTCTGAGATGTTTACTTGAAAAGCCAAAAATAAATACTATGCAACTTTTATTTTCCTAAGGAAAAGAAAAGACAGTAATATACAGGGAATAGAAGGGGTTACCTCATATGAAAAACATTTTTTTTAAATCTGCTCATTAACAGGCAAAGAATCTCTTTTTCCTAATAGATCTTGCAATAAAAATTTTGATGCGCCTATTTCTTCAATGATTTGAAATGGAACTAGCCACAGTCTTTGGAATTTGGTGTGTTTACCTTTTTCATCATGTGCTTTGTCCCATTTCAATACCATATCACAAATTGGGAAGTTTTTAGGAGTGACAGAAGTTGTATCAAATTGTAGTGTCCTATTTTTCCTAGTATAGTTTTGTCACTCCTATTAAGGGTGATTTTTTATGAGTTATATATATATATGGAATAATGATCATTAGATTGAGGAATAATGTTTTATATACATGATTATATTTCCTCTTTATGTTTATGTATGTCATAGTGATCACTGGATTGGCTAAAAATGTTTTATATACATAGTTATATTTCCTCTTATGTTTATGTATGGAAGATTGACCAATGGTTTGGGAAAAATGTTTTATATAGTTGTATTTTCCCTTATGTGTGGTATATTTGATTATGTGTTTTATATGATGTTATGCATATGTTTCTCTTTTTGCATCTGACTTATGTATCAGGTGTATGACATGGATGGAGATCCTGGATTGAGACACATAGACCCATGGATGCTCATGGTTATGTGGAACAAAATGGTTAAATTATGATTTATGGATGATACATTACTTGCACGATTATATATATGTCTAACAGTGTACTGAGCAGGATGTGGTAGGGGACCTAATCATTTTCCAACAAGGATGTTCAATTATGAATGACTTTGGAATTCATTTCTTCAAAACCTAAATGACTGTGGAAGTCATGCACCATTCTTGGAAAAATGTGGTTAAGTTAATTTCATTATGAAATTCATATGATTCCTTTGATGTATGAGATTGTGATGTGTGTAGGTCTTCGTAGAAGGCCTTACCAACGAACCATCAAATGGGTAAAAGCTCACAATCAATACCATAAGGAGAAATGCGGAGTTTCAAAGCATAGTAGATGAGAAAGCATGGAAATTAGGGCGTGGAGTCATAAATCTAAGAAATATAAAGACGTGGAGTCTTGTATATTTAGGGTGCAGAGTCCTAAATATTTAAAAATATCAACTTATGGAATCTTAGATCTTTGGAGTAGATCAGGGCGCAGAGTCCTTAATCTACTAAGGCACGGAGATGCATGAAATAGGGATACGAAATCCCTATTCTCCGAAAGAAAAATACCACTCATGGATAGATTTCCTTAAATAGAATCTCAATCTAACAATTTTGGAATGACTTTCTAAAAATATAAAGTCATGTCTAGCATCTCAAGCATGACTTTCCAAAAATAGTAAATCTCCTTGCATAAATTGGTAATCAAGCATAGTTGAAGGAAATTAAATTAACTTATCATTAATCAATCCTAATAGTTCAATATTGACTTAATCCTCAATATTAAGAGTATTATAATTATCTTTTATGAGACTATAATATTTTATTAAAAGGGAATTACAAATTAACTTCATCTATTCAATCAATCCATACCTCTCTCCTTCATGACTCTCATGGCTCTATGTAACTCTCTCTATTTTAAATATTACATTACACTCTCTTTTATGCACTCATCAAGGAATGGCATATTACTCTTACACTCATTAAAGATATGTCATAAAATATTCCTCTTACACTCTCTTTAATGCATATGTTACACTCTCCTTAAATAAGGCATGCATACCTCTCCTTAATGGCATAATTTATACTCCTCTAAATGGAATACACTGCATGCATATTACTCCTCCTTTATGACAAGAATTTGTTGCTCCTCCTATATATGAGTCTCATGTATTCTTACTTGAAAATGGAGGGTGATGCCAAGAGTGGAAGAGACTTGAGGAAGATTGTGAGAGGGAGAGATATGGAGAGTATCCAATTGCTTCCAAAACAAATCTGAATTCCTTACTAATCTACTAAGTATCTATTGAGGTTGAACATGAGTGGTATTTAGAGGAAGTGAAAACTATCTTCCCTAGTTTGCCTTGCATATCTCTCTACTATTGTATTATGGTATTGGTTGTGAGCTTTTACATCTCGGGGGTTCCAGGGGGAGAAGTTGTTCTTCGATATCATTGGGAGGAAAACTGGGTGGTTCATGATGAGTTGGTAAGGATATTGGCGTTGGAGCATACTCTTATTGGAGCTGGAGCATACATCCATCCTTTTGGAGTTGTACAAATTCACTGTCAGGTATGTGGATCAAATTATATTATGTATTTTTGTAGTTTATTTCATATTTTTTGCTTGTTTGGTTGTTTGTTGAAACTTACATGTATATGAAGTGTTGCACACCAAATGTGAGGAAATTTTGTAATGGTTGTTGAAGTATTTTCTTGTATATTGTTGAATCGATTGACTACAAGTACTAATGGATGAAGCATGTAGGCTACCATGAATTAGATGGAAAAATTTTAATGGCTTAAATTTTGTTTTTCCTCCTCTTTGTACAACTCTAGATAAGTTTTCATACTATGTATTTGACAGAAGTCATAAATGACATTGTAGGATTTTTGGGTTGTTGTTGTTTTGAAGAATCGCATTTCTGGGCACCCCTATTGCGATTCAGCTTAACTTCAGGGGGTATCTATACCAATAGACTATTTCACCCCAAATTTTATTTCAAAAATCAATTTTTTGGACACCGATTCCCAAATCTGCTTTGTTTTGCAGATTTGTTGCTGCATGTAGGAACCGCCTGTTGTTTTGTTTTTCTGTTTGGTTCTTTTTATATTGGATATGCCTTATAATTTATGCTAATGAATCTAATATAGTCTAAGCACTTGTAAATTGTGTTTAAATTCTAAAATGGTTAAAACATTGAAAATTTAAATAACTTTATCGAAACTTGTTGTATGACTGCCAACTGTTTGTGAAAATTCCTCAATGGCTGTACCTTACAACTTGTGAGCTATGTGAAAAATTCATAAATATTTATATTCATTTATTGGCATAGATTCAGCAATGAATATGGTTGATAGTCTACTTATATCTCTAGTTCAATTATTGGCATTACTCACAAAAAGTTGAAGTCATGTAATTTTGGATTCATGTTAGCTAATTGTTGTGAAAACACCTTAAAGAGATAATGGTTATAAGTGTTTGACAAAATGCCTTGATGGTTGTACATTTAATGCTTGTAAATTGTTTTTCATAATGTTTCAATGGTTGCATCTAATTATGTTTATGAATTGTCCATAAACAAAGGGCTTAAGTTAATTTAGGATTTGCAACCAAGGTGTTTCTAGCGTAATAACTCCATTGAGTTATAGGGTCCTGCTGAAAAGTCACAATTAGGGTAAGTAATTTGTTGTAATATTACCTCACATATGAATTCCTAATTATTGGATACCAACCCGATATAAATTTAATTATCCTTTTAAAAAAATAATTCATAAGCATGTTATTTAGAACAAAATCAAATTAGTCACTCTTGAACACATTTAATTACAACAGAATTAACAATTGGCTTATTGCAAATTGTGGTTCATAAAGGTTGACAGTTATTCATCCCACTAAATACTTTATATTTTTAAGGTGATTTTAGTCTTGAAAAGCAAGTATTATGGTTGTATGTTTTGGATCTTGATAAAACTTGAACCTTGTAGCTTTGAGGATAAGTTAGTAGAATTTAGGGTGTAGTGTAAAGGACACCGATAACTTTTATGTCCTACAAAAAAAATTATCGCATTTTGATTCAATATAATATTTCTCCATAATAATTATGGTAGGTAAGGTGGGACCTTACAAAAATGAAGCTTTAACTATCTGCTGATGATGTGCATGAGTAAATTAGCATTTTCTCTTTCTTCTTCAACCTTAAGAATTTGAAATTGTCTTACTTTCAAGGAATAAGAAGGGGATTCATCAATAAATTGAACTAAGGCAAGAGAAGGAATAACTACATTGGTAGGAAGAACAACTTCTTTTCCATAAAAAATATTGAATGGGGAAGTGCCAATGGAGGCCTTCTGAGTTATTCGATCTGCACAAAGAGAAAATGTCAATGACTTGTGCCAATTTCGTTGGTTTTGGTCAACGGTTCGTTTGATGATTCTAATAAGGTTTTTATTTGTGGATTCTGCTAAACTATTTTCTTGTGGATAATAATTATCAGAATACTTAAGTTTGAAACCTCTTTTGATTTCAAATTATATCATAGCAGCTCCTGAGAAATAAGATGCAGTTTCGAACATTAAAGTAGTGGGTAAACCAAACCTAGTTATGATAAACTGATCAATGAACTCAATAATATTCTCAGAGTTGGATACCTTTAGTGGAATTGCCTCCACCCATTTAGTAAAATAATATGTAGATGTGAGAATATATTTATGCTATTTGGAAGAGTTAGGAACGATCTCACCGATTATATCTAATTCCCATTGTTCAAATGGTTGTTCGATATTAACTGGTTGTAATGGGAAAGCTGGTTTCCTTTGTCTTCCAGATGCACTTTGACAAATTTTTCATTTCCTTGCATATTCATGAGCATCTTTGAAAAGTGTTGGCCAATAGTAACCTGCATGCAAGATTTTATGTGTTGTTGTATTTCCTCCAAAATGTCCTCCAGCTGGTCCATCATGGAGTTCCTGCAAGACTTTTTCTGCTTCAGATTTCTCTAAGCATCTTAATAACAAAGAATCAAATTTTCTTCTAAACAATACATCATTGATAATTTAATATTGCTTGGAATTTAATCTCAAAGCACTTTTTGTTTTATAACTAAGTTGAGTTGGGGCATATCCATTTTTCAAATAAAACTTGAGATCAGTGTATTGATACTGCACATCGTTGAGGCTTACCTCTGTTATTTGCACATTATTACCTGAACCTACCTCTGATGATAAATGGGATGATCTTGTTAGCATTCTATAAAAACCTTGACCTATAACAATTTTAGAAGGTCTAATTTCTACATCATATTATTGTAAAGCACTGACCCAGTTAGCCCTTTTCTCTCCTAATTCTCTTTGCATCAATAATTGTCACTGTAGAGAATGGAACTATTATTTTGGTGTGAATTTTGAGGATAAATGGCCTAAAATGCTTTATAGCTTTAAAGAAAACAAATGCTTGTTTCTCAACATATGAATAATTTAGTTCTGCGCCTTGCAAATTGCAAATGAAAATTGATATTGGTGCTTCAATTTGTTGGTCATTAAGCTGTGTCAGAAAAACAACATAAGATGTATCTGATGAGAAGGTATATAAAGTAAAAGGATTAAGAAAATTGGGGGTAGTCAGAAATGGAGCATTGATAATGGATTTTTTGATTAAATCAAATGCTTCTCTTTCATTATGTCCCCACTTAAAGACTGAATTTTTCTTAATCATGGTTTGTAAAGGTAAAACTATTTGCGAAAAGTCAGGGACAAATATTTTTACAATATTTATCTATCCAAGAAATCACTGCATGGTTTTATTATTATGAGGGAAAGGAATTATTTTAATCTCTTCGATTCTT
Organism: Pinus albicaulis; assembly: GCA_034641835.2. Classification (NCBI taxonomy): domain Eukaryota; kingdom Viridiplantae; phylum Streptophyta; class Pinopsida; order Pinales; family Pinaceae; genus Pinus; species Pinus albicaulis. The sequence continues at coordinate 1,188,300,901 of CM076583.1, forward strand.
TCAGGATCAATATAGATACCTCTCTTAGACACAATGAATCCTAAATTTTTTCCTTCATCTAGAGCAAAATATGACTTCTTCGGGTTTAATGAAATTCCATACTTTTTACATCGCTCAAAGAATTTTTTTAGATCATTTGCATGATTGAATGCTTATCTAGAAAATACTGTAATTTCATCTAGATAAATAACCACTGAATTGTTAATGAGTCCTCTAAAAGCTGTGTCTATGGCTCTTTGAAAAGTGGCACCTACATTGATTAACCCAAATGGCATCTTTTGATAGGCATAAGTTCCCCAATTAGTCCTGAATGTGGTCTTTAATCTGTCATCTGGATGTACCAGTATTTTAATATATCCTGAAAATCCATCTAGAAAAGACAAGCTCAGAATGAGCTACTGTTTGTAGTACTTGTTCCATGGTTGGTAATGGAAAATTGTCTTTCTGACATGCTTTATTCAAATTTCTAAAATCAATACAAATCCTAATGTCACCATTTTTCTTCCTGACAGGAACCAAATTTGAAACCCATTTAGAATGTCTAACTGGAAAGACGATCTTATCTTTGAGGAGTTTGTTCAACTCTGTTTTGATTTGATTTTCAAGATTCGGGTGAACTTTCCTCAACTTTTTCTGTATTGGTTTCTCATCTGAAATCATATGAATAGTGTGTTGAATAACATAAGTGTCATATGTTTCGAGATTAGTGTAATCCCAAACAAAAACGCTTTTGTAAGTCCTTAATAACTTGAAAAATGATAATCTTTCATCAGAAGATAGACCCAGACCTAAATTGACATTTTGTGGTTTATCATCAATTCTGAGATTTACTAACTCAAATCTTAAGGTTGAACTTTGAGTTTTAGAATTAGTAACTCTCTTAAACCTATCGTTTAGATCATAAAGGTCTTCTAATTTGACAACTGACTTAGGAATTGGATTTTCATCCTATTCTTCCTTAATCTAAGTATCGTGTTCATTTTCATCTAGAATTTGATTATCATAAGATCCTTCAGATGTAAGGATATCTATGATATCATAATCATTATTAAATACTCTCCAATTGGTAATATTGTCAGGAACATATAGTCTAAAAATCAATTCAATGGAAAATCTATTGAGACTAAATTCTTGAGATGGAATTAATTTTGAAGCTACATTAGCCAATAAATCTGCACTAGCATTTTGTATTCTGGGTACAGAAGAAATATTGAAAGCTAAGAAATAAGTAGTCAGTTCCTGAACTAATTATTGGTAATGCTTAAGATGTCCATAATGAAAATGGATGGTATTTCTTACTTTTTTAATAATGATTAACGTAAATGACTACTATAGTCCAATAATTAAAATATGACCAAATAATAAGTATAGAAAGTATATGAATTAGTCATTTATGCTAGTAATTTTTAATTGTGTCACTTTGGAAATGAAAAATTGCAATTTTGATACTGAAGTGTGAGTTGGCTGAATTTTATTGGTTGCAATGTATTTTTTTGGCTGAATGGGAAGCTGCTACGTGGCCCAACTGAAGGCTGCCACGTGGTGCGTCCACTTTGGCTAAAATTTTGTTAAGGGTCAGAAGGCCTTGGTAGGAATTGAACCAACGACCTGCCACAACAAACTCCAAAGCCTTACCATCTCGCATACGGGTGGTTCTCAACCGCAATTCCTGCCACTTATATTTGAATGGCATGTATGGGCACATTGGGAGGAGGGGTCGAGTGGTGAGCCCTGACCCCTGGTCATAAAGCACCCACAACACCTATCGTGGAGCTAGATGGAGCAAAGGAGTGTGGACCAACCACAACTCCTAGTCATGTTCACAATCCAGAGGACCAATCACATTCCAGAGAGGCATTTGGTGGGGGGGGGGGGGGTTGTTTGGCTTCAGCCTGGCACATGGCACTGCATGTAACCACAAGAAGAAAGATAAAGGGCTAATCCAACGAGGGTAGAGTTTGAGGCCTGGCCCTAAGTCACGGTGCCGACGCGTAACAAATGACTAAAGGTCTGGCCCTAAGTCACGAGGCATGCGGTTAGCCCTGACCCCCGACCACATCATCCCATGCGACCATGAGCCAATAGAAAAAGTGCCAAGGCCAGCAGGGGTGGATCTTTGGTCCCAATCCCTGGCCTTATGGCATGCCACGTGACCCTATTTTTGTGCCTACGGGGTTATTGGGAAAACTAATTAGGCAACAAAATGTTTTGAATGCAGGTGAAATTGTTGCCTCTTGAATGGTTTAAAGGGCGGATTTTTCACTCAGTTTTTAGGTTCAACAAATTGGGAGGATGAATAACATAAGAAACTTGGGAAATTTGTAATTTGACGAGTTTTTTTTCCTTTTTGAGCCCAAGAAGAGCCTAGATAGGAGTTTTTTGACATTCTGAATCTAATGGAAGCCTATTTTTTTTACTGGAGCACATTTGGAAGGACTTTTTATAGGTTTGAGTCTACGAGTGCCAGGGACAATCAATGGTTTGAAGTAGTTTTGAAGGCTTTTTAAGCATGGAGAGGACCTTGTAGGGGTTTTCCAGCCTTCATATGTTATCTGCAAAAGTTGTGACTTCTATGGTGCAACTTTTGTTTGACCTTTCTCTTTATGTTTTTTTAGGAAAGCTCTATTTTAGTACTTCAATGTGGAATTTTTGTACATGTTATGCTCATTTTTAGATGGAGTACAAGGTATTGATGTGAGAGTCTTTTTCATGTTGATTATAGGTGTTCATGATTTTTATTTCTTTGCAGGAGAATGTTTCCTTGAAGGGGAAACAAGCCACTCATTTTGTAAAAATATTTAATGTACTCTTTTATCATTGGAATCTATGGAGCGGCCTAGTTGCATTAGCAGGCCCGAAGATGTAGCCCAGGAGGGGTCAACTCCGTCAAAAAATTATGTTTTGTCTCTCTTCTTGTTTGCCTTTATGAGTTACATGTGGATATGTTTCTTGTTTAAAGTTCATATTAAAACTAACTCATTATCATTGAAGAGACCATAAAATTTGTTTACATAAGACCCATTTGTTTACTTGCAAAGCGTCAGAGGATGGTTAGTTTTTAGGAAGGGGAGGTTCTCCTCCAATTTCAGATCATATATTACTCCACATAGCCATCAATGTTATGCATCTCCTTGAACACCCATTTTCATGTAAAGGCCTTCTTTACTTTTGAAAAATCCTACAAATACCAAGCATGTTTCCGTTTGAAGGTATTCATTCCTCCCCCCATATTCTTCCTTTAGTGAGCTAACTCTTCACCATTAATATTGTCTTTGACATTTCTTGGTTCATCATCCATCAATATAAAGGAAAATAATTGAAATCAATTGGATTTTCGTAGTACTCACAACTTCAAATTTTGATCTTTGATTAAGTTGGTCATGTTTAAGACACATATTTTTTATTTGGTCCCTGTTAGGTCCCTATATTACTATTTTAGCCCCTTATTGTTATTATTATAGCCCCCTTATTGTTATTATTGTAGCCCCCTCTAACCCCAATATTTTTATTATTTTTCCCTTACATTGTTATTGTTAGGTCGGCCAGGATTACATTGTGGCCCCATGGACTCCTATATATAGAAAGGAGGTTTTGTCATTTGTATCATCCAAGAATTGTTCATTCATGTAATGTATTGGAGGTTGCCCCCTCGAAGTGGCTTATTTATAAGGCGTTGATATCCCTTTTCTTCTATTTTTGGAGCTGGTTTCACAACATTTCGTATCAGAGCTTTGGATTCTAGGGTTTCACTGCTCTAAACAGGTCATCGTGGAATTTTCGCTATAACTTTTTTTCTACGAAGGTTCAGAAGCTGAAATTTTTAGAGTACGAATCTAAAAGTAGGAGGAACATCGTCGCAAAATTTCATAGCTTGGTTCGCAATATTTTCGGGGATAGGATCTGTGGAAGTTAGGTCTTTTTGCAGGCTCCTCAATTTAACCTAAACAGGTCATCGCGGAATTTTCACTATAAAATTTTTTCTACGAAGGCTCAGAATCTGAAATTTTTAGAGTGCGAAGCTGAATTCCTAAGGAACATCTTCGCAAAATTTTAGATCTTGGTTCGCAATATTTTCAGAGATATGGTTTGTGGAAGTTAGGCCTTTTTCAAGCTCCCGAATTTCATCTCAAAGAGGTGATCGTGGGAACATATTCATAACTCTCTCTCTCAGCATCGGATTGGAATTCTGTAAAAAGTGGACACAAGAACACGGAATTTAGTTTCCTATCTATCAATTTCAGAGCCTAAGGAGGAATCAGTGACACGTGGCAAGTCATACAAGTTTTCTCTACTGAACCAGTCGATAATTAGGTCATCGTAGGAGATTGGGCACAACTTTGTCTTCAAGAATCCAAATCAGGTTAGACTTGTGGCATTCGAAAGAGGATTCAGATGGCTACCTCAGTACCAAATTTTAGATATTGAAGATCCGAAATCATAGAGATAATTCAGTTTCAATATCACACTCAAAAGCAAGAAAAAGGTGTGTATTTTTTTTCGAATTAAATAAGTCTCGTTTAAAAAAAAAATAGTTGGAATTTATTCCAAGGGCATATTGAAGAATAGATATCAGTATTGGGTTCTAAAATGGCCCCTAAAAATAATTCAACACCCATTAAGCCTTTAGAAGGCTCTACTATGACTCATGAAGATGAAGAAACACAACATGAGATATCAAAATTACAAGAGCAAGTGCACCAAAATTTGCTATCGCAAAGAGCAACAAAAAATGAAATGGAAGTTTTGAAGAAAGGCATGGAGACTAAGATGGATGGTTTGAAGAAAGGTGTTGAAGCTAAGATGAATGGTTTGGAAGCTAAGATGGAAGGCATGGAAGTGGACATGGAAGCTAAGATGGATGGCATGGAAGCTAAGATCGATGAAAAAATGGAAAACATAAAAGTAGACATCAAAGGTTTGGAAAAGTTGATACAAGAAATGTTTCCTAATGGCAAAAAGATAGTAGAGGAAACTCATGATGAGAACAAAATAAATTTTAATCATGATTTCATAAACTCTAATGTTGGACAGAAGAACCACCATATTCCAAAGATGGATATGAGGAAGTTTGATGGCAAGGATCCCATAACATGGATACTACAGATGGAGCAATATTTTGATCTCAATAATGTGCAAAACACACAAAAGGTACGCATTGCAACTTTACATTTAGAACAAAATACATTTGTATGGTATCGATGGCTTTGCTCCCGTAAAAAATTGTCACTTGGTCAATTTTTACGGAGGAAATGATAGCACATTATGAGGATACAAAGAGCAACACCTTCTTTAGCCAATTGATAAATCTAAAACAAAAGGGTTTAGTGGGGGAGCACATTGAGGACTTCCAAAAATTGAATATAAGGGTAACTGATATTCCAGAGGAACATAGGATTGATCTCTTCATAGGTACTTTAAAGGATGACATCCAACATGAAGTTCACGTTTTGGAACCTGATTCATTGGAGAAGGCATTCAGGTTGGCAAGAAAAATTGAATGTAAAATTATGGTGACAAGGAAGCCTACCACTCACTTCTATAAAGAGGGAAGTGTTGCTACTCCTAGATTTCCACAACCTACAAGGTTGACACCACAAAAATTGGAATAAAAAAGAGAAAAAGGGCTTTGCTACAGTTGTGATAGCAAATACACTAAAGGTCATAAGTGTGCTGAGAAGAAATTATTTTACATAGATTGTGAAGAGGAAGAAGAAAATGAACAAGAAGAGGATATACACCAGGAACCAGCCCTAGAAGAGGAAGAAATGAATCCGACCATATCGTGTAATGCACTGGCAGGAATTACCACACCTCAAACTCTCAAGATAGAAGGACATATCAAGAAGAAAAAGGTAATAGTGTTGATTGATTCAGGTAGCACCCATAATTTTATTCATTGTAAGGTAGCCAAGGAATTAAATTGTTTCCTATACCCAGCACCAGAATGTCAAGTGATGGTTGAAAATGGAGGAACTATAAAATGCTCTGGAAAATGCCATAATATCAAGCTAACCATGGGGGAATATGTATTGACTAGTCCAATGCTTTCCATTCCTATGGGAGGTGCTGATGTTGTACTAGGAGTACAATGGTTACAATCTTTGGGGATGGTAGCTTTTAATTTTCAAGAACTTTTCTTGAAATTTTTTTCAGAAGGAAAGGAAGTCGAATTAAGGGGTATTGCGGGGAAGCCAGGAAGGATAATAAGCTCTAATGTCATGACAAAGCTTCTAAAGAAAGAACAGCGAGGCGTAATTGCACAATTATGCTCACTTGAAGTTCCAACATCAAAATCATCTATTTCTGCAGATCTCCAACAAGTCTTGGACAATCATTCCAAGGTGTTTGAAACTCCCAAAGGACTCCCACCTATTCGTGATCATGATCATGCTATTCATTTGATTCCAGGAATTTTTCCTCCAAAAATCAGGCCTTATAGATATCCTTATGTCCAAAAGAGTGAAATTGAATGTATGATTGCAGAAATGTTAGAGGATGGTATAATTCAACCTAGTCAAAGTTCCTTCTATACTCTAGTAGTATTGGTGCACAAGAAGGATGGATCATGGCGCATGTGTCCAGATTATAGGGAGATAAATAAGCTCACCATTAAAGATAAATTTCCCATTCTTGTGACTGATGAATTATTGGATGAATTACATGGAGCAATTTATTTTACCAAGTTGGATCTTCGTTCAGGATATCATCAAATTAGAATGAAGACTGAAGATATTCCAAAAACATCACTTCGAACTCATGAGGGTCATTATGAATTTTTGGTCATGCCTTTTGGCCTTACCAATGCACCTTCTACATTTCAAGGGTTGATGAATTCCATTTTCAAACCCACCCTTAGAAAATTTGTGCTAGTATTTTTTGATGATATACTAATCTACAGCAGGTCTTGGAAGGATCATGTTCAACATGTTGGCAGGATGCTCAAACTATTGCAGGAGAAACAATTATATGAAAAATCATCCAAATGTTTCTTTGGAGTACAAGAGGTGGAATATCTGGGTCATATTGTATCTCACGAGGGTGTTAAGGTAGACCCTAACAAAATTAAAGCCATTAAGGAATGGAAAGTCCCCACAACTATAAAGCAGTTGCGAGGATTTCTCGGTTTAACAGGGTATTATCTCAAGTTTGTTAAGAATTATGGGAGAATAGTAGCACCTCTAACAACATTATTGAAGAAAGATGCATTTTCATGGACTCCTGAATCAACTAAGGCCTTTGAACATCTTAAGGAGGCAATGTTCCTAGCACCGGTCTTAGCTACGCCAGACTTCACAAAAACCTTTATTGTGGAATGCAATGCCTCGGGAAATGGAATTGATGTTGTTTTAATGCAAGAAGGAAGACCCATTGCTTTTGAAAGTCGTCCAATCAAAGGAAAGTATTTACAGAAAGCTATTTATGAGAAGGAAATGTTAGAAATACTACATGCACTAAAGAACTAGCGACCTTACCTAATGGGAAGACACTTCAAGGTAAAAACAGATCATGATAGTCTTAAACACTTTTTGGAACAAATAATGTCTTTAGAAGAGCACCAAAAATGGGTCACAATGATGTTGGGTTATGACTTTGAAATAATATACAAAAAAGGGAAGCTAAATGTTGTTGCAGATGCACTCTCAGAAAAAATGAAGAGGTGGAAGCATTGCTTTGTGCCATTTCTATTATCCAACCAGAGTGGATAACCGAAGCAAGGGATGAATGGAAGAGGGATGAAGAAGTGTGGACACTCATTCAAAATTTGTAGAAAGATCCTAGTACATCTGATACATTTATTTGGAAAAATGATTCCTTATGGTAAAAATATCGCTTATATCTTTGTAAGAATTCCAAACTAAAACAAAAGATTCTTTTGTAATTGCACACTTCTCCTTTAGGAGGACACTCAGGATTTTTAAAAACTTACCACAGGGTGAAGAAATTTTTTTTTTGGGGTGGCCTTAAATCTGATATTCAAAAGTCTGTGGTGGAATGTTTGGTTTGCTAGCAAAATAAAGTTGAGACAATTAAGACCCCGGGTCTTCTACAACCTTTATCCATTCCAAGTCAACGTTGGGAGGAGATTTCAATGGATTTTATCACAGGTTTACCTAAGTCTGAAGGAAAGAGTGTCATCATGGTGGTAGTTGATAGATTTACCAAGTATGCACACTTTTGTGCATTATCTCATCCATTTAAAGCAAGTACAGTTGCTACTACATTTATGGACAGAATTCAAAAGCTACATGGAAGCCCAAGGGTTATTGTGAGCGACAGAGATCCCATTTTTACTGGAAATTTTTGGATGGAGTTATTTTCTTGCTTGGGTACTCAATTAGCTCATAGCTCATCTTATCATCCTCAATCTGATGGTCAAACTGAGATAGTAAATAAATGTTTGGAAGGATATCTTCGTTGTTTTGTATCTCATAAACAAACACAATGGGTCAAGTGGTTACCTCTCGCTGAATGGTGGTATAACACTTCCTTCCATACTGCAGCAAAAATGACCCCATTTATGGCACTTTATGGATATCATCCACCATCCATCACATCATCTTTAAGAGAAAATTCTAAGGTTCAAGCAGTGGAAGATCACATCGAGCATCAACAATAAGTTCTCCAACTCTTAAAGGATAACCTAAATTTGGCACAAAATCGAATGAAACAACAAGCAGATCAACATCACAGCGAGAGAATTTTTGATGTAGGAGACTAGGTATTTTACGGCTACAACCATACAAACAAATGTCCCTCAAGCAAGCTAAGAAGGATAATAAATTATCACCAAAGTACTATGGTCCGTACAAGGTATTGCAAAATATTGGTACTAGGGCATACAAATTGGAGCTTCCTGCTTCTTCGTGAGTGCATCCAATTTTCCATGTTTCATGCTTAAAGAAGGTTATAGGAGAAAATCTTCCAATTCAAACAATATTGCCAGAACTTGATGAGGAAGGAAAAATCATATTGTAACCTGAATCGGTCATGGAAACAAGAACTCGACAGCTACGAAATCGATCAATTTCAGAGTATCTCATCAAGTGGAAGAACTTACCCACTAAAGATTCTACATGGGAGGATGAGAATTTTATACAAAAGCACCCAGAGCTACTCAAGCATTGAGGATAACACTTTTTTGAAGGAGAGGGGCATGTTAGGCCCCTATATTACTGTTTTAGCCCATTATTGTTATTATTATAGCCCCATCTAACCCCAATATTGTTATTATTGTTCCCTTACATTGTTATTGTTAGGTCAGCTAGGATTACATTATGGCCCCATGGACTCCTATATATAGAAAGGAGGTTTTTTCATTTGTATCATCCAAGAATTGTTCATTCATGTAATGTATTGGAGGTTTCCCCCTCGAAGTGGCTTATTTCTAAGGCATTGATATCTCTTTTCTTCTATTTTTGGAGCTGGTTTCACAATAATCCCCATGGCTAATTTCATCATATTTATTATGATCTTCTTCCATCAAATTTCTATATCTAGCCCCTATGAAAATATTCAAACTTAATCATTGTGTAGCTTTACAACATTACCATGCTTTGTGATCCAAAAAAATTTGATAATCCAAAATTAAAATGATATTTGGAATACTAGGGTTTCTTTGGAAGGAAATTAGAAGCCATCATCAATAAAAGCTACAAAAAATTTCAAAACAGGCTACATGAATCCATAGATTGTTGGGGATTATTTGAGGATTCTAACAAATGAACCTAAGTAAACAAATGCACAAGCTTAGTTCATTTCTATTGTTCCTAGATAGTTATTTTCACTTTCAACCTAGTTTTATTTTATTCTTTCTGCATCCTTATTAATTAATTCATTATTTGTATTTCCCTATTTTGTTTTTTTAGGTTCAAGAGGAATGATTTAACCTATTTTATGGAAAATCATAGGTAAAATATATGTGTTTAAAGTGAAATTATCTCCTTTCCTCTTCAAATTTATCTACTCTCCATCTATATCATTTTGAATTTATTATTTATATATAATTTTAAAACACATAAACATTACATTATTGCCATGGGTACGTCCCTTTATTTTTTCAAATATTAGGCCCTTATCTATGTTCTATAACCATTTACAAGTATTAAGGGTTCATGGAAACTATCTTCATATTGAGTTGTTTAATTGATGGCTCCAACGATTGCAATCATTTTGTGGGTGCCTCCTGTCATGGGGTGGGAGTAAAACTCCCACTAGCTCCTTTTTTCTCTTTCATTTCATCCTCAGGAATGGAAACTACCTTATAATATTGAATAAATAATATTGAAATCCACCTATTAAGGAATCTAGAATGCGCGTAGGCAAGACTCTAAAATGAACATAACAGTAAGATAAGATCCATGGTTCTTTCCAAGGATTTTGTGAAGCTTTGCTGATCATGGGTGCTCTTTGGGATAGTTTAATTCACCCATAAGTGACTTCCATCCACAACCCCTTCCCATGAGGTTTGAACATGAGACAAATTGGGGACTAAACTCCACTCAAACCAATTGGTCTACACCTAATGGGTATAATAAAATTTTACAAGGGTTGTCATACAACAAATTGGTGTTTGTCTTGATAACAACCCTAAAAACATATTATTATTATTATTATTATTATCATAAAGTTTGAAAAACTTGTTTGAAAATATAGAAATATAAAAATTATCTAATACCTAATAGATAAACTAGAAATATAGGTGCAAAGAAACTAATCACTACCTCATAGAACAATTAAACAATTTGTAATGTTTTATAAAAACAAATCAATCCTTTATTTATATTTTGATAGTGAAAATCCCCACAACTCATCAAAGTAAAACACTGGAAGCTCCATCAAATTGAACAATTAAACAATAAGCAACTAATCATCCCTTTATTTTTTGACACCTACAAAAAAAATATTAAATTAGCAAAGCTCATGAGTTTAGAATATTTTATCTAGTTACTTTAACTCCAAGAGAAATCACTTAGTGATCCTAAAAAAATGCAATAATTATAGCATAAGAAGCAACTGTAAGGTACATATATAACAACAAACATATGATGATGATATTTTCTCTACAAATAAAACCAACAATAAAGGTTGTTCCATAGCATTTGTCACCATATTGATAATACAAATATAATTTTATTACAAATAAATACATATATATGATATTTTTTTTAGATGGATGCTAATGTAGGGACTCTTTTAATCCCAATTTTAATTACGAGGTAATTTTTACATGTTAGACCCATTTAACGCTATTAATCCTCTCTAAATTATAAAAAAAATTCCTAAATTTTCCTAGCAACATAGAAAATAAAGAGAACTATAAAAATAAATAAATAAACATAAAGATATAGGAAAAAGGAAAAGGACTAAAAAAATTAAATAAATAAAAGTAAGACTATTTAAAAATAATCTAATGTGTGATCTCTTGCTTCTTAAAACTTGTGCCATGAGATTCAAAGAACCTAATTTTTTTTTAGGTTCAATGAATTTAAACCTCAAGGGTTAAGTTTAGCAAACCTTGTGACACAAATCACATATATAGTGAGTAAAACCAAGAGGTGGACACCATATCAAGCAAGCATGTAGAAGAGAACCTGGTTCTCTACAACTCCAAGTTTCAACAAATAGTAGGGAAACACTTCCACCAAAGCAGATCAACTTCTGATATTAAATCTCTTCCGACATTGAATGTATATGTAGAAGAACATTTTTTGTTGATATCAGTTTGTAAATTATCCTACCTTGAAAACAGAGCAACCCTCAAAATGCCCATGTGCTCTTTTTTTTTTACAGTTGAAACAACTTTGTAAATGCTGATTGATTCTTCTGCATGTGGAAATGCACTTCCAAATAGGAAACCTATCTGTTATCTGGATAGAGCTTAAATGGCCTAGATCTTGCATGTTATACTTATGTAGAAATTGGCCAATTGTTTTTGGAGTGAATTAGAAAGAATGGTGACCAGAATATTTACCTTACTAAATTACAGTCAACAAAAAAGTTCAATGTCATTACACCATATGATTGTTATGAGGTCAACACGTCACTTATGGAAATTGAAACTGGGTGGGAAGGATAACGATCATTCCTCACAACCGCCAGAGATAAACCCAATTGACAACTTTTTTTGTGGATCTTATACTTAATATCATGATGACCACAATTTTTTTGTAGAAAATTTATTCTACTCTTTGAATAACTTAAAGCACATTATTTTAACAAGGCTAGGAGATAGATATGGATAACTAGGAAAGGAAGGTTTGGCATTGTTTGGGCTATTTAGATTCTCATCTTTCTATTTCACTTCTTTAGAGAAAATTAGATATTCAAATACAAACTTAATTCAAATCAAACTAAAATAGAGAAGCCTAATTATGAAGATGTTTCTCTCTCCACTACCTTTCTTTGACATATTTTTTTTGAATTATATTTGAATTTCACTGATAATAACCTGGATTTATATATTTATTTTAACACCAAATTGGCATCACAGTAAAAATACGAATACCCCATTAAGTATGACCTAAAGATGGTTCAAAGAATCTCAACTTTATCCCATGCACGTGGCAGAGTAATTTCTGAGGTGTGAAGTTTTATTAGAGACACTATTTATTTGTGTGTTTTGGTTAGAAAAAAGGTTTTCTCTTGGTTTTAAGTGACTTTCAATTTATCATTTGTAGCACGTTGAGAAATGGAAAAGAATAATGTGTGACATTTATCTTGCATAAATTGATGTTGAATGAAATGTATAGAGTTTAACCAAGCTACACTCTGCTTTGGTAAAGACAGAAGAACATATTAAAAAGATGCTTATGAATACACCATATACGGAGTTTGAACACAAGTAATATATGGATTTTTCTTTTGTAGATATGTGATTTTTTCTACCCAAGATATTACAGCAAGAAAAATACTGATATTGTAGGAATTGTTTGAGGACCTCATTAAGGTTTATTTTTATGACGTCCTACTTGATTGATACCTTCTCATGATAGGAAGGATTTAAATATGAATTAATATGTTTCTGAAACAAATCAGATTCAAATTTTATAGATATAAAAGATAAAAAAAATATCAATGCCTTAATTTGATTGTTACTTGACTATGGTGTGGACAGGTTACATGAAATGGGATTGGAAAAAGGATGGGGAGACAATGCAAAGCATGTATTGGATATGATTCGTTTGTTGTTGTAGATCCTTCAGGCACCTTAGCCATCGACTTTGGAAATGTTTCTAGTAGGGATTCCTATGGTTTTAATGTTGTCTTTCTTTCACCTGATGGTTATTTTGGGCAAGAAAATGTTTTAGGAATGCTAGACAAGACATTGGTGGACAAGTAAACAAATTTCATATAATTTCCATGTTCATTCCATGATATACTCTCTCTATTGTTTAATTGTATTTTGAATGTTTCTTTTGATTATGTTTTGTCTTTTAAAATACTTGGTATCATGTCCATTTAAAAAACATCCAAAGCTTGAGGATGATTTTCATATTACACGATATTAATTGAAATCCTTTTAGTTGTTTTGTGTTAAAATATTTTCATGACTATTAAAAAAGTTTACTTTCATGTTGTTATTTGAGCACAGGTTGTCTATATATGTAACCAAATTCATGCGTTATATAATGAAATGTTGCTGCGAATAAAATGACAAGTGTTAAACATCACACCTTAGATTATTTGTTTTAACAAGTTATTTACAACTTTTTAACATGTAACTTAGTTCGCATGATTGTGCCTAAGCTTTATATGAAGGTTTAATATAACTAAGTTACTAAGTATTTCTTTTCTATGGTGATGTTTTTTTTGTTTTGTTTATATAGGTCATATGGCGACATAATGGCCACTATCCCCAACTGAAGAAAACTTGTTCGAGTTTCTTACTTTTATGGAGAGAAATGGCATTGACATTGTTGATGTTGAGGTATATGTCGTATAAATATTTTATAGTCTACTTTAGTTTATATTCAAGTATTCATCGACTTTCATGTCTTATATTTTGCATTGTATCTTCTTTCATTTCCAGGAGAGGAACTCAATATTGATGGTAAGAAGCAAGAATTGAATAAAGAAGAGAACAATAACACTAAAGCGACAAATGCAAAATGAGAGAGAGAGAACCGGTCTAGTGATACCCTTAGAGCCAATATCTTTCATAAGACACACACATAGAGACTGATAGTCAAGTCTTTAGAGTAGGTGAATTCACTTGTAATTCCTTCACAACACAACAATACTATTTTGAAATGATGAAACAACATTTCATGTGTAAATTTGAGTCCAACCAATAGTAAGTTGGAAACTCATATTGTAATACTTGACATTTTATATAATAAAATTTATGTGGTTGAAATTATTTTTATTTGCACTTGATATTATTTAGTCTGGTAATTTTAACATATGTAAATTTACTTTATCATATTAGATGAACATGTACATTGTATGAAATTTTTTTAAAATTTAGTCGCAAAATCATACTAATTAATTTATGTTGATTAATAGTGAACACCTAAAATCAATCTAAAACTACTAAATTAATAGTTTATATTGATTAATGATGAACACAAATAAAATAAATATATGACTAAATCAGTCATTTATAATGATTATGAATGAAATTAAAAGAAATGAATAGAAATGACTAAACCAGTGGTTTATTAATGAATATGGAAGTACTAAAAAAAGATAAATGACTACTGCAAATGATAAATTTGTGATTACAAATAATGACTAAATTTTGCATATACACGTGATCCGGATTTATGCAGGAAAGCAACAGAATATACAAATAATCATAAATGCAAATATGCATCGAAAATAACACTTCATTTCGTTAATATCAAAGAACTGAAATTTGTTTACAAACAAAATGGAAATAAACTAGTTAGGTGTTGGTAGCTTATCTCTGAGAAGAGAAGTGGTGGCTACAGGCCTATAAACTATGTTACAATGAGGCTCGAATGCCTATTTATTGTTGAGAAACAATGGAAAACCCTAAACATCCAAAAACCTAACCCTAGGAGATGAAGCGCCAAAACTGTGGGCCCTGTTTAGGTAAATTGGTAAATCAATCTTCCCGGGGACGTAACTTTGGCATACGATCTATGTTTGACGCGCTCCATACCTCGTTATAAATATCTATCCGAGGACTACAACTTTATATAGAACTTTTATGTTGCTCCCGATTTTCCCAGCAAATGTCATTGAGGGCATCAAAACGACTCTAGAAGTTTAGGACCTGAAAAATTGCTAAAAATAGTAAGTTGTGCTGAAACTGAAAAACTGAAAGAACCAATGGTTGGGGTCCAAATGGAATAGGTGGGTGACAACCAATATCCACCTAGATCATTCCTCTCCCCTTAGGAAGAAATGGTCCTCAATGCGTTAAGTTCCTCCATGAGATGAGGCAAATTCTGCTGAACTTGGTATTGGATTTGTCGAAGATGTCATGGACCTACTGGCGGACATGCTGGATGCATTCAATAAATTTGGTTGCTTTATCAACCTTAGATAGTATATATGTGGATTCTATTTTTGTGGTCACATGAGGTATGGCAACATCAGTCGGCAGCACGCCTGGGGTTAGATCAATGGAGTGCTTGACCTGACAGTGTAGAGGAACCTCTGTGGGTGAGGACAAAGTTAACGTCCTCGTATTCCTCCACGACTTTGTTCATCTGTTGCTGTCGTGCAGGGGAGCCCTGTTTCAAGGTTGCGGCCACAATATTCTTCTTGCCTTGTGGGCAAATTGCAATGCAAATAAATTTCCTGGTTTGGGAAACAAGCTTATTGCATTGTTTTGTAGTAGTCAAAGAGATGGCAGGATGCGGTACTACCTCCGGTATCCTATACAATTTATTTCCCAAATTAATAACAACAAAACAAGGCATAGACTCATAAAAAACATGTTTCTTCCACAAGTATGGTTGGCCCAATAATACATCAGACACATCAAGAGGAGCAACATCACATAGTACCTCATTTGTGAATGGCTTGATGTTGTACGGAAGGTGGCATTATTAGCGAACGCAAAGGTATCTTCCTTGGTGAAGCCACCCAATGGTATATGGATGCGGGTGTTCTATAGTCGGTAGGCTGAGCCGCTTCACGACCTCTACTGAGATGAGGTTCTTTTGGCTTCTGCTATGAACAAGGAATTGCAGTGGAGAACCCTTCACCCACATCTGCGAATGGAAGAGGTGCTCCCCCTCCTCTGGATCCTCAAGATCCTCCGTCTGGAGGTTGGTGGTGGAAACAATGGCACTATGATCCACATCAATGATCTTCTTCCCTTTTTCATCGCCCTTCTCTGGTTCTGACTCAGGATCATAACATGCATCTGATTTGGGTGCCTTCAGTTCGGCCACCAGCGACTGTTTGGCCCGACACT
The DNA here is from genome assembly GCA_034641835.2 of Pinus albicaulis. Classification (NCBI taxonomy): domain Eukaryota; kingdom Viridiplantae; phylum Streptophyta; class Pinopsida; order Pinales; family Pinaceae; genus Pinus; species Pinus albicaulis. The sequence goes on from CM076583.1 coordinate 1,188,317,294, forward strand.
CGTTTGTGTTGTGAGTGGAGCTATTATGAAATTCACACCACTTACCCGTGTCCTTATTTGGATTTATGGTGTTGTTCTTTGTCACCCCACTTTGGCTTTTCCCTTTGTTCTTTGGTTCAAGGGCGCCTTTCTCTGACTTCAAATTCACAGATCCAAAGTCTCGCTTCTTCTACTTAAATTTCTTCTCGGATACCACTGATCCAGATTTATGAGGGAACGCAACATAATACAAAAATAACCATAAATACAAATATGTATTGGAAATAACACTTCATTTCATTAATATCAAAGAACTGAAACTTGTTTACAGACATAATGGAAATAAACTAGCTAGGGCGTTGGTAGCTTATCTCTGAGAAGATATGTGGTGGCTACATGCCTCTCAACTGTGTTACAATGAGGCTCGAAGGCCTATTTATTGTTGAGAAACAATGGAAAACCCTAAACATCCAAAATCCTAACCCTAGTAGATGAAGTGCCAAAATTGTGGGCCCCGTTTGGGTAAATTAGTACATCAGTCTTCCCAAGGACGTAACTTTGGCATACGATCTCCATTTGACGCGCTCAATACCTTGTTAGAAATATCTATCCGAGGAATACAAATTTTGACATGAGTAATATTAAAAAGACTTCTATGTTGCTCCCAGGTTTCCCAAAAAACATCGTTTAGGGCCTCAAAACAACTCCGGAAGTTCAGGACCTAAAAAACTACTAAAAATAGTAAGTTGTGCTAAAACTAAAAAATAAAAAAATAAAAAAAAATAAAAAAATAAAAAATAAAAAAACTGAAAGAAACAATTGTGGGGGTCCAAATGGAATAGGTGGGTGGCCACCAATATCCACCTGGATCAACAAGACTATTTGTAGCTAATTTACAGTATCTTATAACACGACTAAAATTTAGTCATATTTCTTTAGTCATTAATTGGTTTCAAAGGATGACTAAAATTTGCATATATGTGAATATAAGTAGCTAATTTACAGTATCTTATAACACGGCCAACATTTTGGTCATTTATTGGTTTTTATCATGTAATCATATAGTAATATATTTGGTTGTTAATTGCGACAATGAATGACTAAATTTATGACCAAATTTATGACTAAATATACTACTAGATGATAAAATTGAGACAACCAATTAATGACTACGCTAAAACCGACTAAAAGTTGGTCTCGTTATAAGATACTATAAATTAGCTACTATTGGTCACCGAATGAAAAATGGTCGTTTATATGCAAATTTTAGTCATTTTTTTAGTAACTAATTAGTCATTTTCTACTAGTGAATAGGAAATGTAATGGGAGAATAAGCTAGAGAGAACATTTGTAACTACCCCTCCCACATTTACCCACTTTTACAAGCTCTCTAGGGTAAACATGGGATGAAATTCACTATGATATGACCTGACCTCTAAGTTCCAGTTATAGAAGTGGGGCCTACAAACTGGAAGTAAAATGACAACCCTCAGAGACTACATATTACTCAAGAGCTTACAAACCACCCCAGGTGATCAATCCTGTAGTTGGAACTATTTTTCACTAGGTTTAATCCAAAAAAACACCCATAACACTTCATACATGCATTTGGGAGGCTATAACTACACCCATAGGCTTGTCTCCATGCGATTATGACCCAAGTTTCCTTGTTCATTGCATGCGATCATGATATCTATGCCACTTTTTCAGGCTAACCTCTAGACCTCTTCCTTGATCTACCTATAAATTTCTAGAATCATGACAATGATGATAACAATGTTAAACAATCAAGGCTTGAAAAACATGTTGAGCTATACATGTCTAATGCCAGATAGACATTTCGTCAAAAAAATAGTAAACATATAAGCTACAGGTCATGAATGCATATATGATCATAAACTTCTGAACTTCATCTGAAAATCACTAAAAAGGCTCTCTAGCCTCTTAATATAGCTACAACAATACTTGTTAGCCCATGCATTCATCAACCATTCAATAAATTATCAAATCATGAGAGAGATCCATATCTAGAGCACATTATAAAACCATGCATATAACATAACCAGAATAGGAACTATGCCAAATCTGTTATGAAACCAACTCCAAAAATAGAAGAAAAGAGAGATAAATGCCTTAGAAATAAGCCACTTCGAGGGGAAACCTCCTTTACATTGCATAAATTAACAATTCTTGGATTATACAAATGACAAAACCTCCCTTCTAAATATAGGAGTCCATGGGGTCACAATATAATCCTAGCTGACCTAACAATAATAATGGAAGGGAAAAATAATAATAGTATGGGGACTAGAGGGGTAAAAAAATAACAATAAGGGGGCTACACTAACAACAATAAGGCTCTAAATTATTAATATAGGGCCCTAACATGCCCCTCTCCTTCAAACAAGTGTTTTCCTCAATGCTTGATTATTTCTCGATGCTTCTGTATAAAATTCTCATCCTCCCATATGGAATATTCAATGGGTAAGTTCTTCCACTTGCTGAGATACTTTGAAATTGATCGATTTCGTAATTGTCGAGTTCTTGTTTCTATTACTGCTTCATAAATTCTTTCGCTGCGATGTTGATCTTCCTGTTGTTTTATTCGATTCTGCACCAAAGTTAGGTTATCCTTTGAGAGTTGGAGAACTTGTTGTTGATGTTTGATGTGATCTTCCACTACTTTATCATCCACATTATCTTTCATTTTATCCTTCAAACCGTCCAACTTAGCCTCCATTTTTTCTTTTAAACCATCTATGTCATCTTTGATTGCTGTTTGTAAGATCGAAATTTGTTGCACTTGGTGCCGTAATTTTGATATATCATAATGTAATTCTTCTTATTCATGCATCATAGTATATATATTTCTGAGGGCTTAATGAGTGTGGAATTATTTTTGGGCATTTTAGAACCCAATACTGATATCTATGCTTTAATGTACCCTTGGAATCACTTTAAACTATTTTTTCAAACAAGAATTATGCAATTTGAAAAACAAATACACACCTTTTTCTTGCTTTTGAGGAGCTCAATATTGAAACTGAATTATCTCTGTGATTTCAGGTCTTCAATATCTGAAATTCAGTCCTATAGAAGCCCTTTGAATATTCTTTTGAATGCCATAGGTTTGACCTGATTTGTAGTCTTCAAGGCAAAGTTATGCCCAATATCCCACAATGACCTAATTATGGACTAGTTCAGTAGATCAAACTTGTACGACGTGCCACGTGTCAGTGTTTCCTCCTTCGGCTCTGAAATTGATTCAACGAAAACTAAATTCTGTTAAATTTCAGCCACTTTTTATAGAATTCCAATCTTATGCTCAGAGAGAGTTATGACGATTTTCCCAAGATCACCTATTTTAGATGAAATTCGGGAGCCTGCAAAAACCTTAACTTCCACATATCATATCTCTTAAAATATTTCGAACCAAGTTCTAAAATTTTTACATGAAGTTCCTCAGTATTTATTCGAAATGGGTTTTTGGTTTTAGTGTCTGAAACCTCGTAGAAAAAACTTATAGTGAAACACTCCACGATGACCTGTTTGAAGCAGCGAAACCCTAGAATCCAAAGCTCCGATACCAAATTTTATGAAACTAGCTCCAAAAATAGAAAAAAAGTGAGATCAACGCCTTAGAAATAAGCCAATTCGAGGGGGAAACCTCCTTTAGATTACATAAATGAACAATTATTGGATTATACAAATGTCAAAAACTCCCTTCTATATATAGGAGTCCATGGGGTCACAATATAATCCTAGCCGGCCTAACAATAATAATGTAAGGGCACAATAATAACAATATGGGGACTACAGGGGTATAAAAATAACAATAAGGGGGCTACACTAACAAAAATAAGGGACTACATTATTAATATACGGCCCTAACAAAATTGGCCACAAATCACCATAATAAACAATACAAGTTCCCATATATCACAATAGTAAAATATATCATATTAACATATGAAAATACCAACCAAGTTAGGGACTTCCACGTACCACCCGACTATAGATGGGCTGAACCAAAATCTGTATTTCATCCAATCATCCTTGTGCCATATTCCAAGAATGAATGTGGGATCATAAGGGTTAAACTAAAATAAAACCATCCTTCCTCATCCTCAACATATTGTCCAATGTGACATGACCATTTGTTCTCCAGCCTTCAAGCATGACAAAACACTCTATTCAAACCATGTTGAACTCCAATCCAGATCTTAACCCTGTCGTCCCTTGCATAATCACTCACAACCATACATTCTCCGCCCCAATGTTCTTCACTTTCGACCAAACGTTCTCCGGTCCAATGTGATATTACCATATGTTCTCCGATCCAATGTGATGGGTGCGAACATGATAACACACTCCATTCAAACAATAAACACATTAATTTTACTTCATCCATCTTTCAATATTGACAACACTTATAACAAATTAATTCAATTAATCCTCCTTTTGATATGAATCCCCATCCCCTAAATGAAATGGTATTAATAACCCCTTCCTTAGTAGTGATATTAAACATTCTAATATCATTAAACCCTATAAAAACCTTGTTATCAATCACTCTGACATCCAATTGGATGAACATACATTGAATCTCTTAAAAGAAGGACTAAATTTTTCCATTACTCCTTGTCACATTCCCATTGAAGACATCCTTTGTCACATATAGTATGGAATTAAATAACTTCCAAACAACATAAAATGATGTATTAGACAATATTTATCCATTATCCTTAGAAACTCGAAACCCCCAAGAAGAAACGTCAGTAAACATGAATACCTTGCACTAAAATCTTTAAAATCTAACCCTAACAATGTAATATTAAAAGAAGACAAGGGAGGAGATGCAATTATCATGAATAAAAAGGCTATAATGAAAAAATGCTTGATCATCTTAATAACAATGGGTGCTACAAGAAGTTAAATATGAATCCTTTAAATAAAATCAATAAAGAAGTATGCAACTCAATCAAAGCAAGAAATGAACGTGACAATAAGAACCTTGTAAATGCAATCCATATACTCCTAGGATTTATGGCACTCCTAAGATCCACAAAGACTGTATCCCTCTTAGATCCATAGTGAATACCATTTTTGTACCTACATATTATATATTAAAACACCTCACCAAAAAATTGAAACCCCTTGTTTGAAATATTTCTTCTTTTGTTATATATTCTACACATTTTATCAATGAAATTAAAAATATTAAGCTTGATCAAAATGACATATTAGTTAGTTTTGATGTAAATTCACTTGATACGAATATCCCTATTGAAGAAGCCATGGATGTTGTTCGAAAGGTAATTGATATTGACACATATGAACTTATTGAAATATTCCTAAGATCCACATTCTTTAGTGTCATGGGGTGGTACCTTAGAACAAACTTGCAATGTAACTATGTGCTATCCTCTATCCCCCATTATTTCCAATTTGTTCATGGAATAATTTGAAACCAAAGCCTTCAATTCCTCACCCCTAAAACCTAAATTATGAAAAATATTTTTTGATGACACTTTCATCATATGGCCTCATGGATGTGATACATTAAAATTTTTCAAGCAACACCTCAATAGTCTATCTCGTTAGAGAAATTTTGAGGTATAAAATGGGCCTCCTAAGAAAAATGTACAACCAAAATAAAATTTATAAGAACCAATAGGATTCAAGATGATGATGTCAAACATGGGGGATGATCCACCATTTTTGGGGTAAAAAAGTAAAAAGATTAAAAAATAATAAAATAATAAAATTACTTTTTCAACGTGTATCAACTTATCTCCCTAAGGTTTTACTCAAATTTCAAGTGAGAATACTCATTGGATTCAAAATTTAATTCCTCATCCAAGGAGTACTCATGTTGCATACTTTCGATGGGCCATGCTACACGAAAAATTAGAAATACATGAAAAATTGTGATTGAAATCATGTTTTTCATGTATTTCTCATTTTTAATGTAGCAAGGTCCATCAAAAGTATGCAACGTGGGTACTCATTGGATGAGTAATCAAATTCTGCATCCAATGAGTGTCCCCGCTCAAAATTTGAGTAAACCCATAGGGAGATAAGTTGAAAATACGAGTTGAAAATGTAGTTTTTTCTTTTTCCCTTTAAAATTGATGATGTAATCTATTCTTATTTTATTATTTCCATTATTATTTTATAATTTCCTTAGGAGGCCCATTTTAGACCTCAAAATTCCCCTAATGAAGTCCATAAAATTCAACATGGAAATTGAAATCAATGATAGCTTCCCTTTTCTTAACATACTCATCACCTAAAATACTGACGGGTTCTTGTCCCACCAAGTATACCAGAAAAAGACTCATACTGAGCAATATCTCCATGCCACCTCACACCATCATCCTAACCAGAAACTTGGATTTCTTAACGCCTTAGCAACAAGAGTTGTAAGAAGATCTGACAAAGAGCACTTGGAAATGGAAAATGCACATCTGATAGATGCGTTATTAAAGAATGGGTATAATAGACATCAAGCCATTAAGGCTGTGTGTAATGTTAACAAAGGGCCTAAAATTAAAAATAACAAAGTGATGGATAATATTGTTGACAAAGTTAACATACCATACATTTTAGGGACCACTAATAAGATTTCCTATATCCTAAGATAGAATAACATTATGGCCACCTCAAACCCATGAATACCATCTTTAGTTACCTAAAATTTGTTAAATATCCCCTTGAACCTAAGTGCCAAAAAAGGGTTTATCTAATCCCTTGCTCTTGTGGTAAACCATATGTTGGGGAAACCAGTAGATCAATCAAAACTAGAATCCAAGAGCACTCAACTGACATAAAACATAATCACTCCAAAAATTATTCTCTAACTGAACATTCCAATATCACCAAACATAAAAAAATTATTGAAAATACCTGCATCCTAGCTAGGATTGATCATTATTTTCATAGAAAATTTAGAGAAGCTATAGAAATTAATAAACATCCTAATAGCCTTAACAAAGACAAAGGATGGAATATTAGTGAGAATTAGATTCCCACATTAACCTCTAGAACAATCTCCTCCCAACCCTCCCCTTAAGACTACTAATTTATTATTAATAATAAATTTACATGAATAAACTAATTTAAATTAACACTAGAATAAATATATTACATATAACCTTATTTAAAAATAAACTTAATTTAAAAATGAACCATATATAATATAAAATAAAATTTTATAATATCCCACACATTAATAATACATATTAATATAACATATAACCTTATTTTAAAATTAACCATATATAATATAAGATAAATTTTATCACATTAATCCCACACATTAATAATATAAATATTAATATATCATATTAATATCAATATTATAAACAAAATAATTAATCAATCTTAATATAATTAATGTTAAATACACATGGAATGTGGAAAACCAAATAAGATAAAGTGTGAATGTATTCTCTATTAGCAATGATACACATTTATAATACATTGATATGATTGTTGGATTCATATTCCAATGTCTCTTGGAATCCCTTTGACTGTTCAACTCCCACACCTTAACCCTTAGCGGATTATGTGTCCAACATTCCCCCCTTAATCTGAAGGGGTATGTATGAGTCCAAGAAGAGAGATGTAATATAAAATGTGAAAAAATGCATGACAATAGTAGGTTGAATGTGCTCTCTGAAATGTTGGCATAAGGTGGTGGTTTAAGGACGACCACTAACATTGGAACACCTAGTGAAGTTCCTATAACTCTTCCAAATCTGGCAAGAAGCTGAAGTCTTCTGCTAGAGGAAGTGATCCTTAATGTTTTGAAAAGGGAGACCTTCAACCTGGAAAATGGAGGTCTGCAACCTACGTAAAAAAGGGATAAAATCAACCTAAAAAGGGAGGTCTTAATAAGTAGTGGTTTAAGGATGACCACCAACTCAGGAATTCTTAATGCAATTCCTGAAACTCTTCCAAAACTGGAAAGAAGCTGAAGTCCTATGCTAGTAGAAGTGTCCCCAATTCTTTGAAGAGGCAGAAGATCAACCTAAAAAGGGTGGTCTCAACCCTACATAAATGGTTTAAGGTTGACCACTGAACAAAGGCATGCTCAGGCTACAAATATGAATCTGGTATGGCAGGTTGTGGCTCATGCTCTCTTGAACTTTTGTGTCTCTGGCTATAAGTTTGAATCTAATAATGCAAGTTGTGGCTTAGGCTCGATTGACGTGGCTTTGAAACTTGTAGATGACCATCAATTCCCCCCTATCAGATATAAGGTGAGGTGATGGAGAAAACTAAACTGCAAGATTGTTCAATACTCTAGAACAAATTCGGTCATATGACTGCAATATCTTCTTGGTTGTTGAAGCCCATTGCCAAGAAGCGATCCATCCAAGATAAATCTTTGTTCTTGCAGGAGGCTTGTTTCTGAAGCATATATGTGAAGAATGAGTTGTTTTATGACAATGCTCACATGGATGAAGATCAAAACAATGATCTTTCATATGACCAACTCGGTCACAATGTTGGCATATAAAAATTTGTTGTGGTTGTTGTAAAAGAGGAGAAGAATCTGGAACAATTGAAGGTGAGTTGTCATGAAGAAATCCAACACTCTGAAATTGGATTGGCTTGGAATAGTTTTGAATATGAAAGGAAACATCCTTTTCATATCCAAGACCATTTATGTGCTTGTTATGGACACACTCTTCCCAATGTTTGATGCTGGGCTTGGGAAGTGGATATATTTTTACATCTTTCTGCAAATATGCTCCTTCATTGGGTACTAGATCAACATTATTAATTTGTTGCTTATGGGAGTTTGTCTCAATGTTCTAAACATAAACTATAATTCTTCTTGTTGTAGCTTTGTCTCAAACTGAAGAAAAAAATCAATCTTTTCTTGCGCATCTTGTAAATATGTTCTAATGTCAGCAAGAGAAGCTTTGTTGAATATTATAGTGTCTTCAAGAACAGAAAACATTAAAGTGATTAATAATTCTAACAAATCATCTAGTCTGGCCATCTTTAAATATCAGTAATCAAACTTAGCAAATAAAGAGTCTCAGCTTCGAGTTCTCAACTAATGTTTGAAATATATGTCTTCCTTTCAACAAAAAAAAAAAAAAGGCTAAGGAACATAAAACCCTGACACAAATTTGTAAATCATAGTGCACTAAAAATCTCCACCACTTAAAGTCAACATATTAAAAATGTTTGTAATCCTAATAGGACCCGAACAAATGTTTGTAATCCTAATAGGACCCGAACAAAGAGGTCACAGTGATTGAAATATTTTCAAATATCAAAGCACCTGGAGAAGGTCGAGAGTAACTTTTGAACCATAAACTCCTCTTGCCAAAAGACAAAATTATCACATCTTCTTGCACAAGCATAACATGAACATAATACCAGCTTTTTATAACCAATGGCATTGAATGCAGCAATACCAACATTTTATATCCGCTGATCCTGAAGTGCACCAGCCCTCAACTCTCATAAACCGCTTACCTATGCTCTTGTATTGAAATGATTTTACTTGTAGGACGGTTAAGCATGCACATGTCTATCTAAGTCATGAGCAACGAGATAGTGGGAATCATCATAAAAGACATCAACTTGGGACTATAAATATGGCTCCACTATTCGAACCAAGTCGTATTCCCACGACTTTTGCAAATTAATTCTCTATTCGAATGGTATAACGTACCGATTGACTTGCTCCTTGCACTACACAGAACTAGGGTATACGAGGTCCTAAATTGTTCCGCAGAAAAAACTTGGTTATGGTTGCACTATGCGTCCTGTATTTGGAAACAATGGAAGATGATGGTGTTGTCCCTGTCGCAATCTTTACCTTAGTTAGCTACTACCAATCAACGAATACCATTATCTTTAAACTAGATGACTTTGTCAAAGTTTCTGGTTAATTTGGGATACAGGCAGTTGCTATAGCAATGATCACCTCGAATATTGTCGTTACAGATGTAGTAAACTCAATTTTTTAACGTTTAAAAAAAACCGTGTTACCACCACCCTTCTGGCCTCGCTTACGGGTCGCTAAGGTCCTATTTGGCAGCTCGTTTGGGCTAAACCGAAGTTCGGCCTCCTGCTCATATATTGTATGGATGGGAATGGATGGGCATATATTGTATGGAGAAAGCCTTCGAATTTTGGTTTCAACCGAAGGTCTAAGGAGAATGACAACAATAATGCTGGGAAGAGACTATGAATACTCATATTTAGTTCAATAGTTGCTACTTGAGAATCCACTTGACAACACAGAGACTGATCAAGGCGATGTAGAAAATCCCATTGCAAAGATTGTTCAGGAAATTTCCTCACATGAAAATCCACAGAATATGATTATACTTGTAAATATACAGTTTCTCCGACAATTGCTTATTGTGACAATATAGAGACTGTTCATGCCGATGTAGAAAATTCCATAGCAGAGAATGGTCAAAATATTTCAACACAACTCGATCCACAGAATGTGGTTACACTTGAATATGTTTAAGGACGAAGAGATGAAGAAGATAGTGAATCTGGAATTTTTACTATTCGTGTAGGTCCATATGAATGGGACTCCATGGATGAACATGTTCTTCCAGAAGATTCGAAAGAAGTTGTTTGAATAAGAGGGGCATTTTATCGAAATATTTGTGCAATTGTCAGGTATGGCAAACTACTTCTATTGGGCCAATAGAAATGTCAGATTTGAGTGACAAAGGGCCAGGTCCGACTAACCAACTTGCAAAGAAACGACTCTGAATTGCTTTCAGCACTGTACAAACGAAAGAGTGGTAGAGCGATAGTGGGCGTTATTCAGTAATAATTCAGCAGCGATATCTTGTGGTGAGATTTCTAACAATGAATTGAGAGGTTTTTAATGTGATTGGAAGATCTTGCTATGTTTTTAGTCAAGTCGTATAAACAGATTTGTGACAACCTTTAATAACCAGATTATATTCGTATTTTCATGGGAGAATTTAACTTGCTGCAAAACTGAGGGAATGGTTTGCATTTCGGAATAAAAGTTACAACACAGTAGCAGAGAGAAGCAATATGGCAGCAAATCTAACATGAATCTTACTGAGAGGTCAGTGTGGCAGTGTGCAACAAGAAAATTAATGGTAGTTCTAACACGCATGAAGGAAGAATTGACGTGCAAAGAGAGACACCACAAAACTAGTGGCTCAAATTGGTGCAGGGCGGGAATACTCCTGCAACTCTATGGATAACGTGTGAATGCATTTTCTATTAAAAATGATACAAATTTATAATACATTGATATGACTATTGGATTCATATCCCAACATCCTCCGGACTCCCTTTGATTATTCAATTACCACACCTTAACCCTTATTGGATTAATTAAATTAATCTTAATATAATTAAATTAATCAATATTAATAAAAATAATTGACACCATAATATTGATACATATATCATATTAAATTTAATTTTAATACGGTCCATTTTATCATTTTAGGGTTTCCTTGTCGACTCTTCTCTTTTTTACCCCATTTCACATCTCTTTTTTTCCTAGCGATAAACCATGGTAGTAGGTTTGAAATTTCGATTAAACATATATGAAAGTGATGTATCTAGAAATCAAATTGCAACAATACACATCCAACTACGCTTTTCCTGCATAGCTATAACCATTCTCATTGATATAAGATTCTTCTTTCCTTGCAAAATTCTCCTTTCCCATCATCATCCAAGCACTCAATAACCTTGTCATAGCAGTCTACCTTAGTCCTATGAATTTGCAACCAATCCATGCCCAAAAGCATACTATATGAACCCAAAGGAGGCACATTTAGATGTCTTGATGTAGGTATACCATTCAACTCAAATGCATAAGATCTCACCCAATGATGAACTCTTCTCTTGGTCCCTGTAACCAACTGCACCAACCAAAATTCTACATGCAATTCATTATTCAAGCAACACTTATCCACCAGGTTAGGACTGATATAACTATAATCAAATTTAGGATCAATCAAAATACAAACAAATTGATCATGGAGTTTACCTTCCATCTTGATAATGGACTCATGATGATCAACATACCTATTATCCATTACTCCATAAATCTGAGGAATACTCTAACCAACTTCCCCAAATGTTTGTGCCTCATAAGCACTATAAATCTAAGGCCTACCACCTTAGTGCAATGGGAAATCACTCCTGAGATGCTCTCCACCACAGGTTCAACACCTCAAAGGCTTCCTTCCATTACCCTTATCCTGCTCCCCAGGCTAAAATACATGTCCTCTCTAAACTACATTGAACTTCTTATAAGGTGCTATGTTCTCCTTATCACCTACATCCTGAGGTCTACCTCGCTTCTTAGCCCATTGTCCTTTAGTCTTCTCAGTACATTTATAATCCCACTTAGGCTCAGACTCATGCTTAGAATGCTAATAACAATGCTTCAACTTCCTGATGACTTCCTCCAATGACCAAGGCTCATCATACTTAATCTGATTTTTAAATGCTAAAGGAAATCCACTAATGAACCTATGTACATTTGTATTTACATCCTTGAGGTAGGGCACATACCTCAACAACTCCAGAAACTTGGTCGTATACTCTTCATATGTCATGGAACCCATCTTAAGCTCATAGAATTCCTTGGGATTTCCATCATAATATCTCTCAGAAAATGACTTCTTCCTTAAGAGTATTTTAAACTCATGCCAACTCAACTCCTCTGCATCGATGCCTCTGACACACTTCACATCTTCCCATTAGATATATTCTTTTCCCTTGAGACTAAAGATCTCTATCTTGGATTTCATATTCTCTGAGTAATTATGAAATCCAAAGAAATTTTTCATCCAAGTAGTCATGCTTCTGCATCTTCTGATTTCTTTACATCCCCATCAAAAGTAGGAGGCTTGGATTTCTTGAACTCCTTTGGAAAATACTACTTCTCACTCCTCTTATAAGGATGCTAGCGGTAATGACGATGATGTCTCTCATAAATAGAACTAAAATAAAATCCCATGAGTGCTAGTATGCATGTCAGGTATATCCAAAGATCTGCCACCTCTAATTATGCCATCCCTATCCAACCTGTGTCCTCTGTTGTTTCCCTCACTGCAGGGAACTCGTGTCCGAGACATCTAAATATTGATGAAGAATTGTTAAAATCTATGGTAGGAGGAATAGGACATGATGATATGAAATGAATATTCTAGTTATTAAATCTAATTTTAAAACCAAATTGGCCAAGATAGATGAGGATTGCGGGATTTTATATTAGACAATGGGTTGGAAGAAAGAAAAGGAGACACAACTTTATGTGTTAGGTCCCTATATTACTAGTGTAGTCCCTTATTATTGTTAGTGTAGGCCCCTTACCTTTATTTTTTTACCCCTGTAGCCCCCATATTGTTATTATTGTGCCCCATAAAAAGAAACTATTGTTATTGTTGTGCCCTTACATTATTATTGTTAGGTCGGCTAGGATTATATTATGACCCCATGGACTCCTATATATAGAAAGGAGGTTTTTTCATTTGTATCATCAAAGAATTGTTCATTTATGTAGTGTAAAGGAGTTTTCCCCCTCGAAGTGGTTGATTTATAAGGCGTTGATCTCTCTTTTCTTCTATTTTAGGAGCTGGTTTCATAACATTTGGTATTAGAGCTTTGGATCCTAGGGTTTCGCTGCTTCAAACAGGTCATCAAGGAATTTTCGCTATAATTTTTTTTACACGAATGTTCAAACACTAAAACAAAAACCCAATTGCGAAGAAATCATTTGGAACTTTGTGTAAAATTTCAGATCTTGATTCACAATATTTTCGGAGATTTGATCTGTGGAAGTTAAGGTTTTTGCAGGCTCCCAAATTTCATATAAAAGAGGTGACCTTGGGAAAATCGTCATAACTCTCTCTCTCCAAGCATGAGATTAGAATTATGTAAACAATGTCTGAAAGCAAACAGACTGTAGTTTCCTTTGTATAAATTTCAGATCCGAAGGAGGAAACAGTGACACGAGGCATGCCATACAAGTACCCTCTACTGAAGCAATCCATACTTAGGTCCTTGTGGGATATTGGTCATAACTTTGTCTTGAAGAATCAAAATCAATTCATACTTGTGGCATTAGAAAGAAGATTAATAGGGCTACTACATGACCGAATATTAGATATTGAAGATTCAAAATCACAGAGATAATTCAGTTTCAATATCGAGCTCCTCAATTGCATAAGTTTTATTTGAAAAATCAGTATGAAGTGATTCCAAGTGCATATTGAAGCTTAGATATCAGTATTGGGTCCTAGAATTCCCCCTAAAAATAATTCAACACCTATTAAGCCCTCAGAAGGCTCTACTATGACTCATGAAGAGTAAGAAGTGCAACATGATATATCTAAATTACAAGAGAAAGTGAAACAACTTTTTCTCTTGCAAAAGCAACAAAAAATGAAATGGAAGTTTTGAAGAAAGGCATGGAAGCTAAGATGGATGGTTTGAAGAATGACATGGAAGACATGGAAGAAAAAATGAAATTCAACATGGAAGACATGAAGATTGATCTAAAAGTAGACATGGAAGGTTTAAAGGAAGGTTTGACAAAGTTGATACAAGAAATGATTCCTAATGGCGAAAAGATAGTAGATAAAACTCATGATGAGAACACAATAAATTTTAATCGTGATTTCATAAACTATAATGTTGGATTGAAGATCCACCATATTCCAAAGATCGATATGATGAATTTTGATGGCAATGATCCCGTAACATGGATACTACAGATGGAGCAATATTTTGATCTCAATAATGTGTAAAACACACAAAAGGTACACGTTGCAACTTTATATTTAGAACAAAATACATTTGTATGGTATCAATGACTTTTCTCCTGTAAAAAAACTGTCACTTGGTCAATTTTTACGGAGGAAATGATAGCACATTATGAGGATACAAAGAGCAACGCCTTCTTTAGCCAATTGATAAATCTCAAACAAAAGGGTTCAATGGTGGAGCACATTGAGGACTTCCAAAAATTGAATATAAGGGTAGCTGATATTCCAAAGGAACATGAGATTGATGTCTGCATAGGTACTTTAAAGGATAACATCTAACATGAGGTTCTCCTTTGGGAACCTGATTCATTGGAGAAGGCATTTAGGTTGGCAAGAAAAATTGAATGTAAAATTATGGCGACAAGGATGCCTACCACTCACATCTATAAATATGGAAGTGTTGCTACTCCTAGACTTCCACAACCTACAAGGTTGGCACCACAACAATTGGAAGAAAAAAGAGCAAAAGGGCTTTGCTACAATTGTGATATAAAATACACTAAAGGTCATAAGTGTTCTGAGAAGAAATTATTTTACATAGATTGTGAAGAGGAGGAAGAAAATGAACAAGAAACTTCAAAAGAAGAGGATATACACCAGGAACCAACCCTAGTGAAAGAAGAAATGAGTCAGGCCATATCCTTTAATGCATTGGCAGGAATTACCAGTCCTCAAACTCTCAATATAGAAGGAAATATCAAGAAGAAAAAGGTAATAGTGTTGATTGATTCAGGAAGTACCATAATTTTATTCATTGTAAGGTAGCCAAGGAATTGAATTTCTTCCTATACCCAACACCGGAGTGTCAAGTGATGGTTGCAAATGGAGGAACTATAAATTTCTCTAGAAAAAGCCATAATATCAAGCTAACCATGGGGGAATATGTATTAATAGTCCAATGCTTTCCATTCCAATGGGAGGTGCTGATGTTGTACTAGGAGTACAATGGTTACAATCTTTGGGGACAGTAGCTTTTAATTTTTTTGAATTTTTTTTTAATTTTCTCGGAAGGAAATGAAGTTGAATTATGGGGTATCGTAGGTAAGCGAGGAAAGATAATAAGCTCTAATGTCATGACATAGTTTCTGAATAAAGAACAATGAGGCATAATTTCACAATTATGCTCACTAGAAGTTCCAACATCAAAATCATCTATTTCTCCAAATTCCAAAAAGTCTTAGACAATCTTTCCAAGGTGTTTGAAACTCCCAAATGACTCCCACCTATTCGTCATCATGATCATGCTATTCATTTGATTCTAGGAAGTGTTCCTCCAAACATAAGGCCTTATAGATATCCTTATTTCCAAAAGAGAGAAATTGAACGTATGATTGCAGAAATGTTAGAGGCTGGTATAATTCAACCTAGTCAAATTTCGTTCTCTGCTCTAGTAGTATTGGTGCACAAGAAGGATGGATCATGGCGCATGTGTATGGATTATAGGGAGCTCAATAAGCTCACTATTAAAGATAAATTTCCATTTCCTGTGATTGATGAATTATTGTATGAATTACATGGAGCAATTTATTTTACCGTTTAGATCTTCATTCAGGATATCATCAAATTAGAATGAAGACTGAAGATATTCCGAAAACAACATTTCGAACTCATGAGGGTCATTATGAATTGTTGGTCATGTCTTTTGGCCTTACCAATGCACGTTCTACATTTCAAGGGTTGATGAATTCCATTTTCAAACCCTTCCTTAGAAAATTTGTGTTAGTATTTTTTGATGATATACTAATATACAACTGATCTTGGAAGGATCATGTTCAACATGTTGACAGGGTGCTCAAACTATTAGAGTAGAAACAATTATATGCAAAAACCTCCAAATTTTTCTTTGGAGTAAAAGAGTTGGGATATCTGGGTCATATTGTATCTCAGGAGGGTGTTAAGGTAGAACCTAACAAAATTAAATCCATTAAGGAATGGAAAGTCCCCACAACTGTAAAGCAGTTGCAAGGATTTCTCAGGTTAACATGGTATTATCTGAAGTTTGTTAAGAATTATGGGAGAATAGTAACACCTCTAACAACATTATTGAAGAAGGATGCATTTTCATGGACTCCTAAAGCAACTAAGGCCTTTGAACATCTTAAAGAGGCAATGTGCCTAGCACCGATCTTAGCTATGCCAGACTTCACAAAAACCTTTATTGTGGAATGTGATGCCTCAGGAAATAGAATTGGTGTTGTTTTAATGCAAGAAGGAAGACCCATTTCTTTTGAAAGTCGTCAAATCAAAGGAAATTATTTACAGAAATCTATTTATGAGAAGGAAATGTTGGCAATACTACATGCACTAAAGAAATGGTGATCTTACCTAATGGGAAGACACTTCAAGGTAAAAACTGATCATGACAGTCTTAAATACTTTTTGGAACAAAGACTATCTTCAGAAGAGCAGCAAAAATGGGTCACAAAGATGTTGGGTTATGATTTTGAAATCATTTACAAAAAGGGAAGCTAAATGTTGTTGCAGATGCACTCTCAAGAAGGGATGAAGAGATGGAAGCATTTCTTTGTGCCATTTCTATTATCCAATGAGAATGGATAACTGAAGCAAGGGATGAATGGAAGAATGACGAAGAAGTGTGGACACTCATTCAAAAGTTGCAGCAAGATCCTCATTACATCTGATACATTTAGTTGGAAAAATGATTCCTTATGGTACAAAGATCACTTATATCTTTGTAAGAATTCCCAACTAAAACAAAAGATTCTTTTGCAATTGCACACCTCTCCCTTTAGAGTACACTTAGGATTTTTAAAAACTTACCACAGGGTGATGAAATTTTTTTTTTTTGGATGGCCTTAAATATGATATTCAAAAGTTTGTGGCGGAATGTTTGGCTTGCCAGCAAAATAAAGTTGAGACAATTAAGTCCCCGAGTCTTCTACAACCTTTATCCATTCCAAGTCAACGTTCGGAGGAGGTTTCAATGGATTTTATCATAGGTTTACCTAAGTCCGAAGGAAAGAGTGTCATCATGTTGGTAGTTGATAGACTTACCAAGTATGCACACTTTTGTGCATTATCTCATCCATTTAAAGCAAGTACAATTGCTACTGCATTTATGGAAACAATTCAAAAGCTACATGGAAACCCAAAGATTATTGTAAGCAACAGAGATCCCATTTTTACTAAAAAAAATTGGTCGGAATTATTTTCTTGTTTGGGTACTCAACTAGCTCATAGCTCATCTTATCATCCTCAATCCGATGGGGAAACCGAGATAGTGAACAAATGTCTGGAAGGATATCTTCTTTGTTTTGTATCTGATAAACAAACACAATGGGTCAAGTGGTTACCTCTGGCTGAATGGTGGTGTAACACTTCATTCCACACTGCAGCAAAAATGACCCCATGTATGGCACTATATGGATATCATCCACCGTCCATCACATCATCTTTAAGAGAAAATTCTAAGTTTCAAGCAGTGGACGATCACATCGAGCATCAACAACAAGTTCTCAAACTCTTAAAGGATAACCTAAATTTGGCACAAAATCGAATGAAACAACAAGCATATCGACATCGCAACGAGAGAAGTTTTGATGTAGGAGACTGGGTATTTTTACAACTACAACCATACAAACAAATATCCCTCAAGCAAGCTAAGAAGGATAATAAATTATCGCCAAAGTACTATGGTCCTACAAGGTGTTGCAAAAGCTTGGTACTGTGGCATACAAATTGGAGCTTCCTGCTTCTTCTTGAGTGCACCCAGTTTTCTATGTTTCATGCTTAAAGAAGGTTATAGGTGACAAACTTCCAGTTCAAACAATATTTCCGGAACTTGATGAGGAAGGAAAAATCATATTGGAACCTGAAGAAGTCATGGAAACAAGAACTCTAGATCTACAAAATCGATCAATTTTAGAGTATCTCATCAAGTGGAAGAACTTACCCACTAAAGATTCCACATGGGAGGATGAGAATTTCATACAGAAGCATCCAGAGCTACTCAAGCATTGAGGACAACACTTTTTTGAAGGAGAGGAGCATGTTAGGTCCCTATATTACTAGTGTAGTCCCTTATTGTTCTTAGTGTAGCCCCCTTATCTTTATTGTTGTACCCCTATAGCCCCCATATTGTTAGCATTGTGCCCCGTAAAAATCCACTATTGTTATTGTTGTGCCCTTACATTATTATTGTTAGGGCGGCTAGGATTATATTGTGACCCCATGGACTCCTATATATAGAAAGGAGGTTTTTTCATTCGTATCATCCAAGAATTGTTTTTTTATGTAATGTAAAGGAGGCTGCCCCATCGAAGTGGCTAATTTCTAAGGCATTGATCTCTCTTTTCTTCTATTGTTGGAGCTGGTTTCATAACATTATCACTCAAACAATTAATAGTATGGGCTTAGGCTCTATAAAATGAACAATGAAAAGGGAAAGAATCATGGGTAAATTTCCAGCACATTGGAGCACCCTTTAAAGCTTATTTAAGTAATATTTGGAGGTTCTCTTTGCTGAGGACACCACATTAGTAAATATGCTAATAAAAAGAATCCACCAGCTTCATTACACTCTTGTTGAAAGAGGAAAAGCAATAATTAATTAAATGAAAATACAACAAAAAAAACATTTCTACAATTACCCAAAAACTAGAATCAAAATCGTCTTCTATTCTTCAATTTTAGAGAGTTTTCTTCATTACAAAAATGATCATGACCCCAATAATCTAACTCTCTAAGACTCAAAACCCCTACCATGTCAATGTTTCCACCCTTTATTATTTTCCTCATATTACCTGGCTAACTGTCATGAATCATTTATGAAACTGATTTCTAAAACATATATCAACCTGACTTTTATGCATGACGAACCCCTTTTCAATAGTTTGTGGGGTGTCATTTTTTATATTAAAATTTTGGAATTAATATTATATATAATAATATATATAATATTAATGACTTCCATTTTAAAATAATACAATAATGAATCTCAATATTAAATATACAGCCCACCTTGTTAATAAGTGATACATTCAGACTTTTGAATCACTATAATATAAAAACGATGTTTGAATCTTGAGAAAAGGAAAGGTGGGCCCATATTTCGCTATACTCTTCGCATTCGTCATCAACCCAAAATGGTTTTGAAAAACAGTTTTATGCCCTAGAGGGCACATCAAGGTGGTTTATGGAAAAGTGAAGGGTTTTTATTGGAACAAAAGTAGACCGCTGATTTTTTGAAGGGCAGTTGGAGAAAAACTGCTTCTCGGGATCACTCCACCGTTTAACTTTCGAGCATATAGTGCTGGCGGGATTGTTTTAATTTAGACAAGGAATAATGTGAGCCATCAATTTGCTTGAGAAATTTAGTTTTTTTTTTTCAAGCATTGTGCAATTGGAATATTATCCTCAACGTTAAGTATTATTGCCAATAATTTCCACCATCTACTTTAACCAATTTAATTTCATAGTCTTTCCAACCACATTCATACAAACACATGCATATTTCAGAGAATTTAGGGCACAGTGTGAAAAATTATTTGAAGGCAATTGTGATGTGAACTCCATGGAATTTGTGATGAAACCATTGATAAGCAAAATGATAAATTTACAAAGTCTAGTTTTTAGACTTATGACGCAAATTTCTTATCCATTCACTGGACCTCTTGTTCGACAACAAAGGAAAATGATCATCTTGTAATTTTGACATTCATTTCAATACACAGAGAATCAACCTATTTGATACGTTGAATAATGAGAAATGTCCCCAGAGTATCTTTTTGAATATCTGCTTGCGTTAGGTCACAACCTTTTAAATTAAAACAAAAGATTATCCCACACTTGGCAAACGATGGTGTAAATTAGTGTTTCTATATGTGACTGCCTCCACAAATTTTCGACATATCGTGCAATTTACTAGACCCTGTGGGCTCCTCCTTTGGTTTGATGCCTTGAATAAGAATAAACATTGGCTTTTAAAAGGCCCTCATTTAAATAGATGTTTAATAGATGTCGAAATCTAAAACAAAACCTTCCGTTGTATAATGTATTTTTCTTTGACTAGATAAGAAGCTTGGTCACTTAACTTATGTTCGTTGGACTTCAATAATAAATATCCATGGAAATCTAAAACAAAACCTTCCATTGTATAATGTATTTTTCTTTGAGTAGATAAGAAGCTTGGTCACTTAACTTATGTTTATTGGACTTTAATAATAAATATCCATGGAAAGAAAGGAAAACTTAGAGACTAAATCTTGGAACCCAATTCATAGAAGTAAGAGAGAGTAGAATTTGCAGAATAAAAACAACATTAAAAGAATTTGTCACATAACACCTCAAACTCCCATGGGAACATTATTCTTCTTTACAAGACAATATATAAATTAAAAAGTAACACTTTCTTTTTAGTCATTCTCTAGTCTATGGTTAAAAGCCTTCATTATTTTTTCCAGGTAAGAAATTGCTACAACATCCTTAATGAGATCTATTGCCATATTCCCCATTTGTGTTTTTTATTATCCCTCACTGGTCCTTAGCTATCCTTGCTTCTACAAATTTGAAAGGCTTTGAAATATGACTACGTTAACTTTTGCTTGCTTTTTATAAGGTCCAAAAAGTCTTTATGTGCCTCAATCAATCTATTTTTATCTGCCTTGCAACTTTTGATCCCTGCTTTCAGACTTCTCAGCAAATCTACTAAATCAGGAGAGTATTCTTCTCCTTGTTTCCCAGCTCGCCTTTCCCATTCCATAGAATTCACATCAGGCATGTAAGGGGAGTCATGTGAACTGTAGTCCACCATTATGCTTTTCATCTCTGATCTTCGATCTCCTACAAACATGTCATGTTAGAAAAACCAAATATAGACATAATCAAAATCATACCTCGGTGTGTTTTAGGGGAGGCTATCACATCTGCATAAGCCAGTCTAGATTAACATGATATAGATACATAAGGATATCAACATATCAACATCTCAACATCATGCATGATGACACAAAACAACAATAATTACCACCATAATGCATGAATAATAGACACATATACAAATAGAATTCATACATAACAATATGCATTCATCCCATCTAGTCCAAGAGCTTGAACCTAGAAGCTCTGATACCACTTTGTAACTACCCCTCCTACAGTTAACCACTTTTAACAGCTCTCTAGGGTAAACATGAGCTGAGAGTCACTATGATATGACCCGACCTCTAAGTTCCAGTTATGGAAGTGGGGCCTACAAACCGGATGTAAACTGACAACCCCCAGAGACTACAAATTAGCCAAGAGCCTACCAACCACCCCAGGTGATCAATCCCTAAGATGGAACTATTTTTCACTAAGTTTACTCCCCAACCACACCCATAAGACTTCATGCATGTGGTTTGGAGGTTATAACTACACTCATAGGCCTGCATCAATTTGTTTATGACCCAAATTTCCCTTTTTAGTGTGTGCAGTCATGATAACTATGCCACTATTTTAGGCTAGACTCTAGACCACTACCCAAAATTACCTGTATCTTTCCATAATCATGACAATGATGATAACAATGCTAAACAATCAAGGCTTGAACAAGATCTTCACCTAGACATTCCTAATACCATATAGACATTTCGTCAAACAAATAGTAAACATATAAGCTATAGGTCATGAATGCATATCTAATCATACAGTTTTGAACTTCATCTAAAAATCACTAAGAAGGATCTATGCCATCTTAAACTAGTTGCAAGAACACTTGTTAGTCCATGCATTTATCAACCATTCAATAACTTATCAAATCATGAGAGAGTTCCATAGCTAGAGCACATCACAAAACCATGCATATAACTAGCACATAACTATAATATAAATTATGAAAAATCAACCATAATATCACCATAATAACCAATGCAAGTGCTCATATATCACAATAGAAAAATAGCTAATATTAACATTTGAATGTTAATATCCCAAGCATGAATGTGGGATCATTAGGGTTAAACCAAAATTAAAACAACCAGTGCTTCCAAAGGAAAAACCACCTCAACCCTCAAGCACAATAATATTCTAACTAACATCCCCAACATGCCTCATGAGCACTATAAATACGAGGCTTGCCACCCTGGTGCAATGGGAACTCACTCTTGCGATGATCTCCACCACAATTCCAACACCTCAAGGGCTTCCTTCCATTACCCTTATTTTTCTCCTTAGGTTGAAATCCATATCCTCTATCAATTGCATTGAAATTTTTATAAGGTGCTACGTTCTCCTTATAACCTACATCTTCATGTCTACCTTGCTTCTTAGCCCATTTTCCTTTAGTCTTCTCATTATCTTTCTAATCCTGCTTAGGCTCAAAATTGCACTTAGATTGCTCATAACAATGCTTCAACTTCCTAACGACTTCCTCTAATGACCAAGGATCATCATACTCAATTTGATCTTTAATTCCTAAAGGTAATCCACGGATGAACCTTTGGACCTTTGTCTTCTCATCCTTGAGGTAGGGCACATACCTCAACAACTCTAGAAACTTGGTCATATACTCTTCATCTATCATGGAGCCCATCTTAAGCTCATAGAATTCCTTGGTCTTTTCGTCATAATATCTCTTATACAAGTACTTCTTCCTTAGGATTATTTTAACTCATGCTAACTTAGCTCCTCTACCCTGATGCCTCTGACACACTTCACATCTTCCCAACATATATTTTCTTTTCCCTTGAGACTAAAGATCGTTATATTGGCTTTTATATTATATGAATAATCATGCAAACCAAGGAACTTCTTCATCCTAAGTAGCCATGCTTCTGCATCTTCTGATTTCTTCACATCCCCATCAAAAGTAGGAGGCTTGGATTTCTTTAAATCCTTCGGAAAATATTTCTTCTCACTCCTCCTATAAGGATGTCGGCAGTAATGATGAGGATGTCTCTCAGAACCAGAACTAGAATAAAATCCATGATTGTTAGCTCTCCTGTTAGGTGTCTCCAAATATTTGACACCTCTGACCGTTTCATCCCTGTCTAACCTGTGTCATCTATGAGACATGTTTCCATATGCCCCATTTGTATTTTCTTCCTGTCCCTAACTAATCCTTAGATATCCCTTCTTATACAAATCTAAAAGGGTGTGAAGGATGACTGCATTAACTTCTGATTTCTTTTCCTGAGGTTCGACTAGTCTTTCTTGTGCTTCTTGTTATTGTCCCGTGATTTGGCAGATTGGCGGACCAAATGACAGAGTAACATCAAACCAATCTTTGGACCCCTAGGACCTAGCCTTCCTGGACTCAGAGAGGGCTCTCTCTAATGAAGCGAAGGATGTGAGCTTGTTCGCTTAGTTGGTTTAGATTTTAGGCTAGTTGTTAAGTGTGTTTGTTTGTTTGTTTTTAGTGGTTTGGAGGGAAAACTGATCAAGTGGATCCAATAGAACAAGAAAATGAGATCAAATGGGCTATGGGGTCAAAAGCAAGCCAAGGATGTCAAGACAATGGGTAGGGTGTACTGCAGGGCCGACTTAGTATAGCGAATGGATATTTCAGGTGGTTTATGGAGTGAGATGAACATCAAGTTTGTGTAGGACAAAGGGATCTTAAGAATAAATAGTTTAAACATCAATTATTCATGTGGTATGGCTAACCATTAATCACTATGAATCAAACTCAAACTGATAGATGCATAAAATAAACATTCAGGTGACACATAGAAGTATAAGACCCTCTAACTGTGGGAAAATTGCCTTCAGTGGTTGAGAACACATGTAATACAAACCAACAACTCAAAATGTGGAAAGGAAACTCCTAAGAAACACATTCAAACTGATGAGAACTTTGAAATAAGTCTGCAAGTATAGGCAGAGGGCAAGATCAAAACAAGACCTCTTTGATTTAACCTAGATAGTCAATACTTCAAAGGAGATTTCTTTAATGAGGTTTAAACAGCTACAAGTAAGCAGGGCATACCATAAATCAAACAAGATAGCATGTCATATTAATCATTAAGGAAATAAATAAAAATTTCTTAGTGGACCAAAGGGCAGTTAAGAATCCTTTGACATGACTAAGAAAGATGAAAACATAGAAGCTGTAATGAATCAGGAAATTTGATGAGCCTCCATGGGCGTACCTCAAACTATTCTTTACTGACCTACAACAAGCAAGAAGCATGGATACATATGTGAAAAACTAAGAAAACATAACTGAAAAGAAGCACAATACCATTTACCAAGCCATGGAATCCTGCACATAGATCCTCTCCATCATCTAGGCAAGCAAGTCAAGCTATTCACTCCATAAAACAAGTTTGATCATCAAAACTCATACCATATATTTCTCTAAGCTCAGTCAAGTTCTTAAGATCTTCAAAGTCCGGCTTGTTTACAACTCTTCAACCAAAAATGTTACAATGATTCTCCATGAATTATATAGGAGAATGAGAAGATAAGTTTCACAAAATTGACTAGAAGCTCATAGGCTAAAAACAAATATCTGATTTTGTCCTTAAGGCTTTGCAAATCCCAAGGCACAAAATATATTCTAAATATATATAAAATGCTAAAAAAGGAAAAAATATTGACTTTTCATTACTGACAATGGCTAAAAATGGCCTAGCGCACATTTGGATAAGCCACTTCGGAAAACTTCTTTTTTGACAAAATGCTACAGGAACGTAGTAGCAGAAAATTCCCTGTTTTGCAGACAACTTTTGAAGGACCTCCCGATGTCAAAACGAGGCCCGTGACATCTCGTTGGAAATCCCTGGATGTCTAGTTTCTGAAAATACTTGATTTTCCCCAAAATGATCTATAGAAGTATGTGAAAAACTGAACTGAGTGGAAAAAACCAGAAATTATCCCTTTGCTGATATGAGAGGCAGAAAGTAAAAAAATCACTATTTTTCACCTCTTTGGGGGATCAAAACACATCCTTTGGATTTTAAATTTTCTGCATAGATAACCTTGAATTTAATGTTGATGCAGGGGCATTAGGCCAAAACAAATTTCATGCATTTTGTTAGACTTAGGGGTTTTTTAGCTTCAAGAGAATTAGGTTCTTTTGTAATGAAGTCAGTAGGTTTTTATTAAGTTTGATTAAATGTAGATAGAATTGTAACTTCCCTCGAATGATTAGAGGACAGGAGAAGTCAGTTCAATTTCATCTTGTCAGGCTAATTTTAGGAATTTGGGAATTTGAAGAGTTTTGTTAAGCTGTTAGAGGAACTAAGTCGATTTGTTATTTTCTTGTATAATTTTAAGCCTCAATGGCATTCATAGGGAGTTAGAGACCTGTAGAATTTAGAGAGGCAGAGAAATGAGGTAGAAGGCCACAGACCTGAAGATCTGGCCAAAGCAAGTAGTTTTGTAAGTAAATTCATTGTCTATAAGAATGAAGGAAATTGTTCTTGGATGTATGCGGATAGTTTGATTTAGTTTCTGTGCGAAAATGATTTGATTGACTTAATCCTGTGTGAATGGGTTTGCATTTCAATAAACAACTATGTGGCAATGTGGAATATATATTCTGTAATTTGGGCTTGAATGATTTCCCACATATAATAGGAGAGTCGATGCTAGCCAAGGTCGATATTGTGCCTTGAATGATTGAATGGTGTTCCTGTACGCCCTTGATAGATAAATGGTGATACTGTGGTAGAGTATTATGAATTGGGACCCTATGTGACCAATTTCGTAACAGATAGGTGAAATCTATTGCGCGAAGGAAGAAAACTCTGTAATAGAGCTCGGAGGTGAGGTTCAGTATATAATGGAGGGAACCCATGTATTGGTTGAGACAGGGTTGGTTGAGGTCACACTGAAGGATAATAGCAAGATTATGGTGAATTCTCATCACCTGAGAGGCACGAAGCTATTGTTTTAACCCCGGGTTGATAAGGAGTTAGCTTCTGAAGACAACCTCAGCGTTGGAACGCAAGTCTGCGTAGGAAGTAAGGCCGTGGGGTTATATTAAAGTTAGAAGCAGAAAGGTGGACCGAAGTGAAGGAGGAGCGAAACCTTGAAGAAGCGGGAACCAGAACCGTGAGGGTTGAATAGTAAAGGCGGTTTGGAGGAGAAAACCGGTGGTCTCGCGTTATTGAAAAGTGGTAAGAGACCTCGCTCAAAAAAATGTGATATATGTCTTTGTCTGACATGTGGATATAAGTGGTTTTCGAAAACCATTTATATCACGTTTTTTTTGGGTGTTAACCCTAAGAAGAAAAAAAAACGCGAAACTTCATTATGATCGTTGGGTCACCAAAGCTAAAGAGATAATCCTACGACCGTTGGATGAGAAGGGAATTTTAAGCGCTGGGGCCCAGTCCATCGCGTGAACTTGGAGAATTAAACAACGTGCACCTTCATAGCGTGACTATCGTTGGATTCGTTCGCGGAAGCGCGACGAAAGTTGAACCGTCGGATCCGTTCGACACTTACTGCAAGGTAATCTACTATGGGCCCAATGTTGTTTTGTTGTTTGGCGGTTTGATTTTAATCAAGTCGGGGTTATAGAAGAACGAATGCACATATGTGGTGTGTAAAAATGTGCGAAGGTTCTTATGATATTATTGATTTATATCTGAATGCATTGGTATTAAATCAACTAATCTGAACTTGGGAACTGTGATATGTTACGGGGTTTGCTTTGGATTAAAGTCAAAGTTTGTAAGGTTGAACATACAAGGTTGGTTAGTGAACTCCACGGAAGAGTGAAATAATATGGCCAATATATATATGTATCTTAAGGAAATGTGGGTCTGAATAGTATTCGGATTAATAGAAGCATGTTGACCATTATACAAGGTATATAATGCGTGGAGTGAAATGTTGAGTTCACTTTAATGAGGAGGGGTTGTTATAAGGATGAAACCCCAAGTATAGAAGAAAAAGGAGCTTCCACATTAGTTAAATTGCCAGTCTCACAAGTAAATTATTGAGAAATTGGCCAGACTGAGAATTTGTATTGGATTAAAGGTTGGAGGCACATTTTTATATGCACAGGAACATGGGGACTGTGGGTTTTACCCGGCATAAAGTGGTATCAAAGCTAGAATAGCTCTTTTGAAGATTAATTTTGGAATACATGCTTGGTAGAGGCAGTGAGGTATTTTTGAAGTTCTAAATCTGTTTAAGAGTGACTGCAGGTTTGAGGAGGTGTGCAGTGAAGGTACACAGAGTTGCAGTGAACAGAGAGTTGCAGAAGAACAAGATCATGCAGGGATCTTGCAGGTAAATTAGCTTTAAATCTGATTTGAGATTTATGGTTGCAGAGTTATGGTTGCAGAAAGTGCAGACAAAGTTTTGATGGCAGTGAACCTGGTATTCAACCAAAGGTTGGATAGGGAGAAGATTGCAGATTTGAATAACCATACAGTGAAGGTTGATAACTCAGATTTGCAGAATCTGAGGTTGAAGACAAAGTGTCTTGAAGATTGCAGCATACAGAGGCGCAGTGCAGGTGAAAGAAGAAGAAATATTATACAGAATCTTGAAGGTGAGTTAATGAGCAATGTTTAACTCTGGTTTGAAGTATTGTTTGCAGAACTCAGATTGCAGGAAATTGAGGATATCTCAGCAAAATCAGATCACAGCTTTGAGAGCAATGATGAAAGAGTCCAGCAAGGGATTCTAAGGTGAAGAAGAAGTGTGGCAGAACCTGGAGGATTCCCAACAAAGGTTGGGTGAAAGAAGAACATATGTGTTCTTGAAGAGTTGCAGATTGAAGCCTAGAGAGAGCAGAAGAGAGTGCTCATAAGGTTCTAGCAGAAGGGGACCAGTACTTGCCAAAAGACAGATCTGGAGGAAGGGATTGGTGAGGTAAGTTGCAGCAAGAGAGCTTGTTGTTGCAGAGGCTTAGTGTAGCTTGTGAGTGAATAACTCATGGAGGAGAAAATGGCTATTGATAGCCACAACAAAGATTGCATAGGTTCTGAGAGAGGCCACAACAGAAGAGTGAAGGAAGATGCCAAATCAAATGGCATGAGGAAGAAACTCACTGATGAAGAGTATTGGAAAGAGATAGTTGAGATCGCAAAACAGGTTGAAAAACTAGAAAAGATGATGGTAGAGGAAAGCCAGATAGTTGGGTGGCTCATGAAGAAGGAAGTAAAGTGGCATGGGCTACAGAAGAAGAGATAGCAAATGAAAAATGCTCAGAAGAAGAAGGAAATACTCAAAGTGATTGAGTATTTGGGGAAAGAATTGAAGACTGAAACTTCAAGTGAGACCAAGGGGTCAAATTACTTTACTTCTGATGATTCTTGTATGAATGCAGAAAAGCTAAGAAAGCTTGAACTGAGGAGGAAGGTACAGTTGGAATGTGCAGAACTCAGAGCAACTGATTTGAGAATAGAAGGTTATGTTTGTGAAGCAGAACATAATATAAATGAAGAAGAAAGATCTGCAAGAGATCTTATGAATCATAGTGGAGGTTTGAGACAGCAAGAAGATTTTCTTGCTGAAGAGGAAATTATTGATGATTTCCTGAGTTGTTGGACAAGTCAGGGTTAGCTGGATGGTGTAGAACCTTGTATTTTCGTGACTGATAATTGTGAGGTGATTACAAGTTCTACAGAGGGAGAGGAACTCAAGGTTCTTAAGTCAAGAGTGGAATTTGAAGATTCCCCATACAAACCTGCTCAAAAGGGAGTGCTTGGAAAAGCAACCAAGACTGAAAAGTCTTGTGGTTTTAAAACTAAAGAATTGTGTATGTTTGTAGGTACATCGCAGGGAGATGACCAAACTTTAAAGTTTGTTGAAGAGGAGGATGAGAAATCTTGTGAAGCTGTCACAAGTATGGAGAAGAATCTCTCAAGAGATGAATACTCTAGAGAAAAATGCCATGTTGGAGAATGTCCCCTGAATGAAGGAAGTAGTAATGCATTTTTGATTGAAGTTGTTGCAGCACAGGAAGAAATTCTTGTGGAACTGATATGTGAAATACCAGTTGAGGCTGTTAGAGATCCTGGTCCACAAACTAAAGGTTTGTGTATGAATGCAGGGACTGTAAGTGATGATGAATTTCTTAAAGAATGCAAAATGGAAATTTCATTGTTGGAATATTTGCTGGAGAATTCAGAGTATGAAAGAGAGATTGTTGAAGGTAGAATTCACCACAGTGAACAGGAAAACATCATGAGAGCAGATGATGTAGGAGGAAGACTTGTGGACAATCTTGAGAATTCTTCAGAGAATTCTTTGGAGATTTTGAATCAGCATACTAATGTGCTGATAGGGATGGGGGGAAATTCAGGACAACATACTGAAATGCTGGCAGAAGAAAAGGAATTGAGGCCTTATGATTTCTGTTTTGAAAATTGTTTTATGAATGCAGATTCTGTTGATGCTGAAGATAAATTGACACCATTGGGTAGTCAATTAAAAGATAAGAAAAAGGATTATGTGGAATATTTTAATCCATGGAATGGAGAAATTAGATTTCTGGAGATTATGCTGAATGAACAGAATTCAAAGCAGAGAGGAGAACCTCAATTTTAGAATTGGGGATTGCAGAATGTAAAGACGCAAGGGAATGAAGACTTGGTGATTGAATCATCAATTGAGACCATTGGGTCTTGTAGTGTTGAAACTGATGATTTGACTGTGTTGACAGGCACGACATAAGACAACCCATCTTTTGGATTTGTCTTGAAGGATGATGAACTGTTGCAAGAAGAAGATGAGACAGTCATGTCTCATATGCAGAAGCTTGTTACTGTTGATGACAAAGAAGCAATGGCTTGTCTAATGGGTCAAGAGCAGACTGTAGGGAAAAATTTTGGGACTGCTACAGTGGTGGAAAATCAGAAGTTTATTCTGATAGAAGATGGAAGACAATCACTAAAGATTGTCAAGGAAGAAGAAGAAGAACATGCTGAAACAAGTTTACAACATATTGATGAAATGTTTGAAATTAGATGGTTGAAGTGTTCACTGGAAACACTTACACAGAAGAATGAAATGGTAGAGCAGCGGATTGAAGTGTTGCCTGAGGAGGAAGAGACACAAATACTTTGTAGTTTTGATTTTTGTTCTATGATTGCAGGTACCGAAGGAAGGACTAAAAGAGATTTGGTCCAAGAGGGTAAAAGAGATGATGACAGAGATTGGAAATTTAAATACTAGTCCAGAGAATTGTTGAAGTCAGAGAATGAAGAAGTTGTCATGAGTGACAATCCGGAAGAGTTTTACTGTTGTAGAGAACAAGAGGGTATGGATGATTGGGCAGCAGTAGCAGTAGG
This sequence comes from Pinus albicaulis, assembly GCA_034641835.2. NCBI lineage: Eukaryota > Viridiplantae > Streptophyta > Pinopsida > Pinales > Pinaceae > Pinus > Pinus albicaulis. The sequence continues at coordinate 1,188,348,288 of CM076583.1, forward strand.
AGCTAGGGCAGTAGTAAGAACTGAACAAGTAGAAGTTTAGCAATCAGGATGGAGCATTACCCAGCAGTCAGAAGACATATTAGACAGGGAAATTGAATTTATGAGAAAGCTGATGGAAAGGGTGTCTGAGAAGAAGACAACAGCAAGAAGGCAGAGAAATAGTAGCAACAAGAGAAAAACAGTCATAGACTGTGAAAGCATAGCGGGAAGCAAGTTGCAGAACAAAGTATGGAAACCTGGAGGAATGCAGAAAAGAAATACTGCAACAGATGAACAGTTGCAGAACAAAGTATGGGATCCAGGAGGCAGAGTTTTAAGAGCACATGATCAGGAGATCATGATTCATTTTAACCTTGGGAGTCTGATGCAGGGGCATTAGGCCAAAAAAAATTTCATGCATTTTGTTAGACTTAGGGGTTTTTTAGCTTCAAGAGAATTAGGTTCTTTTGTAATGAAGTCAGTAGGTTTTTATTAAGTTTGATTAAATGTAGAGAGAATTGTAACTGCCCTCGAATGATTAGAGGATAGGAGAAGTCAATTCAGTTTCAGTTTGTCAGGCTAATTTTAGGAATTATGGAATCTGAAGAGTTTTGTTAAGTTGTTAGAGGAATTGAGTCGATTTGTTATTTTCTTGTATAATTGTAAGCCTCAATGGCATTCATAGGGAATTAGAGACCTATAGAATTTAGAGAGGCAGAGAAATGAGGTAGAAGGCCACAGACCTGAAGATCTGGCCAAAGCAAGTAGTTTTGTAAGTAAATTCATTGTCTATAAGATTGAAGGAAATTGTTCCTGGATGTATGCGGATATTTTGATTTAGTTTCTGTGCGAAATTGTTTTGATTGACTTAATCCTATGTGAATGGGTTTTCATTTCAATAAACAACTATGTGGCAATGTGGAATATATATTATGTAATTTGGGCATGAATGATTTCCCACATATAATAGGAGAGTCTATGCTAGCCAAGGTCAATATTGTGCCTTGAATGATTGAATGGTGTTCCTGTACGCCCTTGATAGATAAATGGCGATACTGTGGTAGAGTATTATGAATTGGGACCCTGTGTGACCAATTTCGTAATAGATAGGTGAAATCTGTTGCGCAAAGGAAGAAAACTTTGTAATAGAGCTCGGAGGTGAGGTTCGGTATATAATGGAGGGAACCCATGTATTGGTTGAGACAGGGTTGGTTGAGGTCACACTGAAGGATAATAGCGAGATTATGGTGAATTCTCATCACGTGAGAGGCACGGAGCTATTGTTTTAACCCCGGGTTGATAAGGAGTTAGCTTCCGAAGACAACCTCAGTGTTGGAACGCAAGTCTGCGTAGGAAGTAAGGCCATGGGGTTATATTAAAGTTAGAACCAGAAAGGTGGAACGAAGCGAAGGAGGAGTGGAACCTTGAAGAAGTGGGAGCCGGAACCGTGAGGGTTGAATAGTAAAGGCGGTTTGGAGGAGAAAACCGGTGGTCTCGCATTATTGAAAAGTGGTAAGAGAACCCGCTCAAAAAAACGTGATATATGTCTTTGTCTGACATGTGGATATAAGGGGTTTTTGAAAACCATTTATATCGCGCTTTTTTTGGGTGTTAACCCTCAAAAGAAAAAAAAACGCGAAACTTCATTATGATCATTGGATCACCAAAGATGGAGCGATAAGCCTGCGACCGTCGGATGAGAAGGGCAGTTTAAGCTCTGGGGCCCAGTGCATCACGTGAACTTGGAGAATTAAAAGGCGTGCACCTTCATAGCGCAACTGTCGTTGGATTCGTTCGTGGAAGCGCGACGAAATTTGAACCGTCAGATCCATTTGACACTTATTACAAGGTAATCTACTGTGGGCCCAATGTTGTTTTTTTGTTTGGTGGTTGGGTTTTAATAAAGTCGGGGTTATATAAGAATGAATGCGCATATGTGGTGTGTAAAAATGTGCGAAGGTTCTTGTGATATTATTGATTTATATCTGAATGCATCGGTATTAAATCAACTAATCCGAACTTGGGAATTGTGATATGTTACGGGGTTTTCTTTGGATTAAAGTCAAAGTTTGTAAGGTTGAACATACAAGGTCGGTTAGTGAACTCCACGGAAGAGTGAAATAATATGGCCAATATATATATGTATCTTAAGGAAATGTGGGTCTGAATAGTATTCGGATTAATAAAAGCATGTTGACCATTATACAAGGTATATAATGCGTGGAGTGAAATGTTGAGTTCACTTTAATGAGGAGGGGTTGTTATAAGGATGAAACCCCAAGCATAGAAGGAAGAGGAGCTTCCACATTAGTTAAATTTCCAGTCCCACAAGTAAATTATTGAGAAATTGGCCAGACTGAGAATTTGTATTGGATTAAACGTTGGAGGCGCATTTTTATATGCACAGGAACATGGGGACTGTGGGTTTTACCCGGCATCAAATGCATGCAATGATACCACTTTCAACCTCTGAGGATGCTCCAAACAAAAATGGCGACGCCCATGAATTTCTGCAAATAGGCCCAAAAATGTCAAAAAACAAAATCTTGTCGAAATTCGCTCAATTTTGGCGAGCAAGCCCTTCATAGTTTTTTAGAAACATGTAGAGAAGCGGAGGCCAATATTTCAAGCTTTGATGTGCCTTTCTCCACTTTTTCTACCGGGCGCCTCTTTCAGGCCGCCTCGAGTTTTTCTTCTGCAACCTTCAATTTCCTTCGGGCAAATTGATTTAGCTTTTTGTAGTGCTCGGTCATTTTCTTTTGCAAGCTCAAGTCTCTGTTAGCTCTTTCTAACTTATCCTCCAAATGTTTATTGGCCCTTTAAAGCCATGATTCTCTATCATTCTCAATTTCTTGGGCTAGCAAATGAGTGAGAGGGTAAGATCAGACAAGGGCTGCCTATTCTTCTTTCTTTTTCTCCAAAGCTCTCTTGAGACCCATATTCCTAGGCCTTTTTCTCTTTGGATGTTCTTCTTCTTCAGTATCATTGAATTCGCTCATAAGCTCTTCAAGCTTGGTTTGTGCTTTGGAGGCCTCCCTTTGATATTTGAAAGCCCGTGCCTCAAATACTGCCATTTGACCACTCATTTGTTTGTTTTAAATCTATAGAACATGTATGAAGTCTTTTGAGTTTTTTAGATCAACTTGTAGGTCATGAATTTGGTCTTCTCTGTTTCGCAAGAGAGCCTCAAGGATTCTAGCTTCATTATCACTATCATCATTGTTTATCTGTATGATATCAAACTCCCTTTCCTTCTCATTACTACTCTCCTCTTGCTCTTTCCCCTTGCCTTGGATAGACTTCTTGGTCCTCATATTCTTTGGTAATTCAACAATGCTCTTTTTAGACATTTTGCCTCTACTTCTTAGTGCTCTTGTGACATTGCTAATCACTGCTGGAGTGGTCTTTTTCTTTGCTGATCTAGTGTTTCTAGGCTTTGTCACTTTTGGAGGAAGATTCATGGCCCCTTGCCTAGGAGAGGCAGCTAGCACGTGCTCTTGGCTGTGTGGAGGAGAAGGAGGAGGAATTTTATCTATTTTCACTTGCTCAACTTGGTCTTTTACCTTGCTGCTTCCATCATCATCTTTGTCATTGTTTTCTTCCTTTAGAAGATTGCCTTGTTTGTCTTTATCACTGCTATGCTCATGGTCACTGATTTGGTGTTTTTGTTCTATGCTGCCCTCTTTGGAATGCTCACTGTTTGGTGTTTGATTGTCACCATCATTACTTGTTTTAGGGTTGTCTTGTTTCTCATCATAAGTGTCCTTTTGAGGACTGTCATGATCCTCATCATAAGTGTTTTCGCTGCCGCTTTGTATGTCTTCTTGAGGGCTGCCTTGTTCATCTCTGTCCCTGCTTTCTTCATGACTATTGTGCTCTTTACCTTCACTGTTTTGTGCCTCATTACCTTCATGCTCACTGCTGTGTGGGTTGCCAACATGTTCCTCTTTATGACTGTTGTGCTCTACATCAATTTTTTCAAGCTCTTCATCATATCCTTCTTTATGTTCACTATCATGCTTAGATTCTTCATTTTGTCCTTCTTCATCACTAGTTTGCCTCCTCTCACTTTGCCCTTATTCACTACTAGTTTGCCTCATCTCTTCTTCACTCTCAATTATAGGATATTTTTGTCTTTTAGGAGTGGATTTACTGGAAGAAGGAGAAAAATGATGAGTGGATGGTGAGGAAGGCACATGAGATGAAGATGCAATGGCAAAATCAGGATGAGAGATGAAATATTCCCAAGAAACTCCATTTTTCTCAAGTTGATGGAGGATGATGATCTTGATAAGGGAATGATGAAATAAACAAGCTTGTTGTTGAGAGGAGGGCTTCTTTTGGACAGTAGAGGCCATATTGTCAATGCTTCTATAGAGGAAGAAAGGTAGGTTTAGCAACTAAGCTCTTGTGAAATGCATAAGAAGCTTGATATGATAAGCATAAATCCAGGAAAACCTCCCTTCACACGTTCATGAGAGGGGCATACCTGGTCAACAAGTGGGAAAAAGGGAAAATAGCTTGGTAAGCATCCTGATGGTCTAGTTTTAGGAAGGGTTTGTAGTGATTCAGATCTAGGTATGTTTGCTTGAACCACTTTTCTCCAATAAAGGGAATATTGGTAGCTTTGGAGATAGCCCTAGGAGAGAGTTTTAAATCCAGACCTGCTAGATGGACATGCTTCCCTTGCAGCCTTAAAGCAAATAAATGTGTCAAAGGAAGATGACTTTTCACTTCTTGGACCTTCTGGAAAAATTCCAAGCACCCTACTTCATGAAAATTAAGGAGTACTGAAGGAGACGCATTTACTTCCTGAGTTGAAAAAGGCTCATACCTATTGTGATAACCACTCCTACTATATTTCTTTGGAGGCATTTTTGCTTCTGATATTCTTCACTGACTCACCAAGGCAAACTTGTTTAGATGATTACTGAAAAAGGCCCTCAATCAAAACACTTTTTACTCTTTGTAGAACTAATTTTTTCCTTAGTTAGCCAACAAATTTTTTTAAGTGAAACAAGCTCCCTTTGATTTTGACAATAAGAACTCTTCTCCCTCAATTCACTGCTTTCTGTGGTTATTTGAAGCAAGAAAGAGGTTTCTTTGAAATCAATGTTTCTTTTGATATCACTGTTTTAAGGGACTGACTTGGAACAAAGAATGCACTCTTAGAAAAACACTGTGCTCTCCCTTTGAATAAACTATCCTTCTTTGATGATTATTGTTTCTCTAAAACAAAAGGTAGACTCCTTGTCACTGAGTGATAAGCCTTCAAAAAAAACTCTATTTCCCCTTAATGATTACTGTTTTATTTCTAGGCTAGCAGATAGATAGGATTTGAGAGCAACTGTTTTTTAGCAAAGAGACCTTTTACAAGATATGTTTGTGTTTTTTGAAAAGAAGTCTCCTGTTGTTTTTGGCATAAAAACTCTTTCCCCTCAATCACTGTTTTTATGAAGTCACTGCTAATCTGTGATTTTAATGAAAGGGACAATTTACTTTTGAAAAAAACAATGTTTCCCTTTACCACTCAAAACTCTTTCAAAATGATCACAAAACCCTTATCCCCAACCACTGTTTATATTGGATGATCACTGTTGTTATTTAGGACTAGAAAAACAATGCTTTTTTGATGAAAATCAGTTAGTTTGTCCACATCAATAACTCCTCTTGTTACTGAGTAAAAAGTCCTCAAAACAACTCTGTTTTCTCTATAGACTGTGTGTATTCTTAACCATTCATAGAAAGAAAAAAAACCCTTTCAAAGTGACACTTAACCCTCCTCATTTAATCTCAGTTCATCCTTCTTTTGAAAATTATGATTAAACCCTCCTTTGAAATCAAAACTTGGCTAAGAGACAGTAAATACCTTCATAAAAGACGAGTCTTTGATGCTTTTTGAGTATTGGTCTAGTGGGCAGGAAGCATGTTCAAAACAGTTTGATGGGTGGGCGTTGAACGGAGAACGTGCCGCGCATAGACTTGTCGGGTCAGCCTTGGGCGACGGGCACAGGCATGCTGCGCACCTCTACAGGCGCGTCGTGCCCTTCACAAAAATACACTGACTCTGCCTACAGGCACGCTGCACATTTACACAGGTGTGCCGCGCATAACCTTAAACCCAAAATTATTCAAAATCGCTCATAAACTACTTCTTTCTTTGGTGAGGTTGGGCATGATGCTAATAAACGTTCGGTTCATGCCTTTTATACTCATAAGGTTTTGTCAAAAGAAAAACAAAATCCTCTTCCATATTTCAAAATTTGAAAACCTTTTTAACATCAACACTTTGTGTTTTGAAAAGGTGACTTGAGTTTATGTCAATGTTTTCTAACTATTTTCCCTTTTCTAAACTGTCTTTTCCATAATGCTCCTATGGAGGCCCTTTTTAACTTAAAAGGTAGCCTTGTAAGTTATCACAAAAACTACTTTGCAACCTCTCATAACCATAATGAAAAACTTCTTGTTGGTGAGTTTAAGGAGGTCTTATCAGATTGATCTTCTGCTTGTCATTTTGAATATCCTCAAACAATGGTGGGCCCTCTACTTATTTGTGAAGGAGGCCTATGTTTGACAAACTTCTTGGGTCTCCCAAAACTCTGTCTCTTATCATTTAATGGAGGAGCCTTTTGATTGTGAGTGAAATAGGGCTTCATCACACCTTTTAACCCTTTGGATGAGTTGTGTCATGGTCCAAACATTTGGAGAGCTAATCTTTTGTTCTTTTGTGAAAGAAGGCCCATGTGAATGCTTCCTTATACCATTTTGCAGACAAGACTAGAACCTGAGCTTTGGTCTATCAATTTCACCATTCATAAGAGGCTTGTTTAATCAAAATTGTAACCTGTGATTTATCCTTTGAAGGAGGTTGTCATAAATACAAAATCAGAGTCCTTTAACACCAACATGCTATATTTTTTCTTGTGATATGAAATAGGTTTTTCAACCTATGAACTCCCATTGACTCACCACTAATTTTCAACCCTGTCTTTCAAATAGAAAACTTAAACACAATTTGAAACTCTATTGATGCACCTACTGTTCATCTTTGGAGGAGGTGGCTCACACCAGTTTCTTAATTCACTTAAGAACATGTTGGCCCTCTTCTTTTCTGTGAAGGAGGCCACAACATGTCTTTCAAACCATCTGCTTTTTATGAAGGAGGTTATCATCATTGTTTCAAACCACCTACTTTTTGAAGGAGGTTACACCATACGCATGAAATTTCATCTATTTCAAACCTGTGCTATTTCTCTGCAAGATGTGTCTCTGCTTGAAGAATACCAATAGGAAGCAAAGTGGATTCTGACATTTGTCATTATGAGACATGGTCTAAGATGCATATCCTTTTGTAAAATATCATTGTGAACACTTAGACCAGAAACCATGTGATTTGTATTATGGGGAATGCTTACTGCAAAATATTATTGACTAACCTTCCTTTGACTGTGTTTTCAGAGGTATCTTGAAATTTCCCTTTGACTAATGTTCACATCCCAGGCTTGAGGTAGCATAAGAAGCAACTGTCTTCTTAGGCCCTACATGATGATGCCCTTTGAAAATTTTATGCAATAATGCTTTTGGAGGAGATACTGAAACACTACTGATCAACATAACATCAGTCTTTTGTATTCATGTGACTTGGAGGATGCTCTCTGTTCTTCAGGTAGTTTTTGGGTTTCAAACCATACCTATTAGGTGCCCTTCACTCACTGTATTCCATTTGTTTTAATGATGGAAAACTAATTCAGCATGAAGGACCTGTTTGAACTTGTCCCTTTTCTCTTTTTCACATTGATCATCATTACAATTACACCCCTGCAGAGATGTAAAAACATATGACTTTGAACCTTGGAGAGCTCATTTGGTATTTCAAGGAGATTGTGCCTGAGCGAAGCATACTTCATCAGATAGTGACGAACCTTATCTTTTCCTGATCTGGATCTTTGTTAACTTCTTCTGACATGAGACAAAGTGACCTCTTAGTGGTGTGCGACCTATGGATGGAACAAGACTTGTTTTGCAGAATAGGAACTAATTCAAGGTTGACTAGTACTAAACAGAGGCTTTTGGGTCAGGATATCTTAGCCAAGGAAAAACTCCCTAAACACCACTATCTAACTTAGGAATAATCTTGACATATTCTGAGTGTTTTCTTTGGTATGATTAGATTTTCAAATGACAAGATGACCAGGGATAGGGTTGCAGACATTTTGTCAACAGTTGGATAGTGAATGGCTTGAGAAAAAAGGGTAAATGATGGCAAATAATTTACAGCTATGACAGCTATAGACGGGGATATTTTGCTGAAATCAGATAGGACTTGACAACTGAAGTTTTTTCTCATCATAGACTGATAGAAAGGGTTAGGAGGACAAAAATTGTTTTGGGGTGTTTTCTAGATGACATATTTGACAGTTTTGAGATCAGCTTCTAGAAAAATAAGCTAAGGAAACTAGTCATCAGCAACAGGTAAAAAATATTGATGACTAACAGTGGCTCCATTTGGGGAGGGCAGCTCCTTTTCAGGAGGTGTCCAGAATTGCAGATCTCTGGCTTTTGAAGACCAGTGCCTTATCCATTGGCGCAAAATTCTTCCTTTATTGATGTTATTTCTGAAAATTGACAGCATGATTAACATCAAAGTCATATCTACCTACCCAGCTACATTTCCTAGAATTTTTTCTTCTTTTAGGTGCATTTGGACTAGCAACCATTGACAAGATATTTTTGACAAAGAAAACTATCTAATTCAACTCTTATATCTTCCTGGAGTTCAGATTAAACTGATGAACTCTTTTGATTCTTTATCTATACTATGATCGACTGTCAAGATTAAGCTGTTTGACAGGATTTCATTCTCTAGTCTAAAGCATGAAATTGAAAAATTATCAAATCAGGATTAGACGGTCTGATTTGTCATGTGTTTGTGGCATAAAAACAAGCTACACACACACATTATTTATGTACAAGATGAAACTTATAAAAATCAGGGCTAAGATATACAAATTGTTTTTTCATCCATGTTTTTCTCTTTGGTTTTGTTTTGAGGGTGTGGAACCAGCATTCTTTTGCTAATCTACTTTCTTTGACAAGTCAAGCTTACATAATTTGACTATCACTTCTTTTACTAACTTATCAGCGATCAATTTAAAACATGTCCAGTTATGATTAGGCTAGATAGCTGAACAAGATATCTTTTGAGCACTAGTAGTGGCATTTAGGCTTGCGCACTTTCAACATGACTATTTTTTGGGTATGGGGTTGTACCATTTCTTTTTAGAATCTGCCCTCCTTTTCTACTTTTCTTGTTGTTTTTTTTATTTTCTGTTTTTTCCACAACAATCTGAAAGAAAGATGCTCATGGGGCTGAGATTTTATTGCATGCCTATCTACTCTAATCTAACCTATACATGATAGACGTTTATTTGGTGAAATCTCTTTTCCAACATAGCCAATCCAGCAGATGATTCCATGAGGGATCTTGGTTCAGTTCTTTCATGATGCTGAAGAAATCAAAAGGCCACTTCCACTTCACTTGTTTTCGGACAGTAGTGCTTAAAATTTTTCTCACACTTTGCAACAAATTGTTCATGGTAGAACACACTCCTCCCTCATACTTCTCAAGGAAAACAGAAAATGGATCTTGGAATAATACCTGATCTAGAGGATTTGAGACATAAGCTCCATTCAGGACTACTCCCTCTTTTATTTGGCTATGCTTAGGATTCTCCTGGGAAAGAAACCTTTCCTCTTCCTCATGATCACTTGAACTGTTAGACTCATCATATATTGCAGTGTAGTCTTCTTGCCAAGTTGATATGTTCTGATTAAGTGGACTGAAATATGTGTGAAGGTCATCACGTTCATGAGTAGGGATACTATTTGGCAACAAATCTTCCCGAGAAATAACAGCAGCAACTTTTTTGTGATCATCAATTTTCAAGCCTTCATTTGTTTCCAAATTTTTTGAGCCTTCCTCATCACTGTCATAGCTACTATGTATTGGTTGGTTACCTTCCTCAAGTTGATGAAACTGAGCTTCCTCCCATAAATCAAGTGCTAAGTACTCTGCAAAGTTAGCTTCTATTTGGAAATCACCATCATTATCAACATATTGATCAAACCTTGGAGAATCATCAATATAATTAATGTCACCAACCATACATATTGGACTATTAGATTGTTTTTCTTTGAATTGATCTATAAATCCATTTTCTGATATGTGATAGTTCAGATTAGGAGGAAAATAAATAGAGGTTGACTGCATGTTTATGAGTTGATCTATCTCCTCTTCAGTTAAAAAGGGAGGCATTTTTATCTTTCTTTAGGTATAACTACAATCATCTTCTTTCTCTTGGGAAAGCTGATTTAGAGGATGAATGTCTTTTTGGGCCTCACCTAAGAGAGATGATGAATCATCACTTGTGCCTTTATATAAATCCTGTGGGTTCTCTTTCATTTCTTGATTGTTTTCATCTTCAACCAGCTCTTCGTGATGTTCGGGATAGTTAGCATGGAATTCATGAGTTGTCTCTGATAGATTTTCAGGAGGCCAATTTGCTTGTATAAACTGAAATGACTCAAAGCACAAAGGTAGAGATCCTAAAGGTTTTGATTTTTCTTCTATTTCAGATTTAATTTCATCCTCAACCAACTCTTCTTGATGTTTGGTACAATAAGCACAGGTTTCATGAGTTGCCTCTAATAGATTCTTAGGAGGCCAATTTTCTTGTATAATCTGAAATGAATCAAAGCAAAAAGGTAGAGATCCTAAAGGTTTTAATTTTTCTTCCATTTCAGATTTGATTTCAAGATGGCTGATTGATTCTTTAGAGCACTCCTATATGTTTTTATTTTCAACTTGCTCATTAGGCACATTTTGTTTGTTACTCTTGTCTTGTAATAGTTGAGTGTATTCTTCCCGAGGAAAAAGTGTAGGTTGGTTTGAATAAGCATCATTAAACTTAAATTTGTGTTCTTCTCTTTTGCTGTCAAGTAGATGCATTGGTTTATTGAGTGTATCTATCAACATTTCTAACTTTACCTTTGAATATATTAGTCTCTCTTGATTTTCTTTGTCTTTCTCTATTATTCTTAGTTGTGCCTCCATATTTAGTATGTTGACTTCCACATCAACTGCTATCCTTTTCATTTCCTCCAGGGTCAAAGGATCTCTTTCTCTTATCCAGAAAACCATCTCTGGGTCAAAAGAACTTGAGTAGTGCAAGAGAGCCCATCTGAGGGGTGGCTTTATGTTAGCAGGCATTGCATGGTATACTTTATTGAACCTAGCTGAAAAGTCTCGTATTGTCTCCCCTGGTTATCTTTTTAAATGATTGTATTCCTCTATGATGAGAACTTTATTACCCATGACCACCCACCTATCTAGGAAGATTTGAGTGAACTGATGACAATTGGTAATGCTTGCAGCTGGAAGGTCCTTAAACCAACTCTTAATTTTTCCTTGTAATGATAAGGAAAAAACTCTAATACGCACATCATCTTCTTCTATTTCAAAAAGGTCAAGTAAATTCTCAAGATTTTGGATGTGCTCTTCAACGGTGACTTTTGAGCTTTCTCCATCAAATCTGGGTAATTTATTTTGAAGATTTGCAGGGAGGGCTTGGAAGATGGGAGGTAAAACCAGAGGCTTGTATCTTTCTGGGACCTTTGTGGATATAGGTAGTGTAAAAAGATATTTATGACTGTTTGAGATTTCAGCCAGAGTGGGAAAGGTAGCATGAGGCTCATGTTTCACTAGGTTTACCATAGGTGAATCTGGGGTAAGCACAGGTTTGTAAGTCAGCTCATGGTCTGAAATTTGACGCTTAGTTTTTCAAGGCTTGAGATCTTTCCAATGATCAATGTAGATCTCATCAGTGTATTCTTGATCAGGCTCATAGTAGGATAGAACATAGTTATAGATAAAAACAATAATTTCTTGGATCCAACTAAGGCCTGAGTGCTCTTTCTTTCTAGGATGACTGGTCATGTTTCAGGTTCTTCCTCCAGTGGAGTCTTTAGGTCTGTTGAGAGTTGTGGAGTCACCAGGTGGATATTTTTTGGTTTGTTTTTTAGGACATATTGTCTATGGTCCACCACCAATACTGACATAAGAAGCCAATCTATAAAATAAAATAAAAAATTGGGATTTTTTCTGAGTTTTTATATGTAGCCCTGGGGTTTGTGAGAGTTTCCTACAGCTGATTCATCATTTTGCTAAAATGGTGAAGCAACCAAATTCTACTCTTTGACAATACTTTAGTATTTTAAGTTTTACTGAGACTTTGAGAGTTCCTAAGGGATACCTAGGATGTTTTGACTCAAAGTCCCACCTTGATCGACATTATGTTAGTGTTGGCGATGAGGTGGCGGATTCACTAGATTTTCTTGAAGACAAGGGATTTCTTGAGTCCTAAGATGTACTTAGATTATCACTAACTCAGAAAATTCCCACCGTGTTTCCATTATGTTATTGCCCCGTGTTTTGGCAGATTGGCAGACCAAATGATGGAGTAACATCAAACCAATCTTTGGAGCCCTAGGACCTAGCCTTCCTGGACTCAAAGAGGGCTCTCTCTAATGAAGCGAAGGATGTGAGCTTGTTCGCTTAGTTGGTTTAGATTTTAGGCTAGTTGTTAAGTGTGTTTGTTTGTTTGTTTTTAGTGGTTTGGAGGAAAAACTGATCAAGTGGATCCAATAGAACAAGAAAATGAGATCAAATGGGCTATGGGGTCAAAAGCAAGCCAAGGATGTCAAGACAATGGGTAGGGTGTATTGCAGGGCCGATTTAGTATAGAAAATGGATATTTCAGGTGGTTTATGGAGTGAGATGAACATCAAGTTTGTGTAGGACAAAGGGATCTTAAGCATAAATAGTTTAAACAACAAGTATTCATGTGGTAGGGCTAACCGTTAATCACTATGAATCAAACTCAAACTAATAGATGCATAAAATAAACATTCAGGTGACGCATAGAAATATAAGACCCTCTAACTGTGGGAAAATCACCTTCAGTGGTTGAGAACACATGTAAGACAAACCAGCAGCTCAAAATGTGCAAAGGAAACTCCTAAGCAACATATTCAAACTGATGAGAACTTTGAAATAATTCTGCAAGTATAGGCAGAGGGCAAGATCGAAACAAGACCTCTCTGATTTAACCTAGATAGTCAATACTTCAAAGGAGATTTCTTTAATGAGGTTTAAATAGCTACAAGTAAGCAGGGCATACCATAAATCAAACAAGATAGCATGTCATATTAATCATTAAGGAAATAAGTAACAAGTTCTTAGTGGACCAAAGGGCAGTTAAGAATCCTTTGACATGACTAAGAAAGATGAAAACATAGAAGCTATAATGAATCAAGAAATTTGATGAGCCTCCATGGACATACCTCAAACTATTCTTTACTAACCTACAACAAACAAGAAGCATGGATACATATGTGAAAAACTAAGAAAACATAACTGAAAAGAAGCACAATACCATTTACCAAGCCATGGAATCCTGCACATATATAGATCCTCTCCATCATCTAGGCAAGCAAGTCAAGCTATTCACTCAATAAAACAAGTTTGATCATCGAAACTCATAACATATATTGCTCTAAGTTTAGTCAAGTTCTTAAGCTCTTCAAAGTCCAGCTTGTTTATCAACTCTTCAACCAACAATGTTACAATGATTCTCCATGATTTATATAGGAGAATGAGAAGATAAGCTTCACAAAACTGACTAGAAGCTCATAGGCTAAAAACAAATATCTGATTTTGTCCTTAAGGCTTTGCAAAGCCCAAGGCACAAAATATCTTCTAAATATCTATAAAATGATAAAAAAGGAAAAAATATTTAATTTTCATTACTGAAAATGGCTAAAAATGGTCTAGCGCACATTTGGATAAGCCACTTCAGAAAACTGCTTTTTTGACAAAATGCTACAGGAACGTAGCAGCAGAAAATTCCCTGTTTTGCATAAAAAGTTTGAAGGACCTCCCGATATCAAAACAAGGCCTGTGAGGGCTCGTTGGAAAGCCCTGGATGTCTAGTTTGTGAAAATACTTGATTTTTCCCAAAATTATAATTTAAATTATGTGAAAAACTTAACTGAGTGGAAAAACCATAAATTAGCCCTTTGTTGATATGAGAGGCAGAAAGTCAAAAAATCAGTGTTTTTCACCACTTTGGGGGATCAAAACACATCCTTTGGATCTGAAATTTTATAAGTAGATGCCCTTGAATTTAATTCATCCAATGATACCACTTTCAACCTCTGAGGATGCTCCAAAAAAAAATGGTGACGCCCATGAATTTCTGCAAATAGACCCAAAAATGTTAAAAAACAAAATCTTGTCGAAATTCGCTCAATTTTGGCGAGAAAGCCCTTCATGGTTTTTTAGAAACATGTAGAGAAGCGGAGGCCAAGATTTCAAAATTTGATGTGCCTTTATCCACTTTTTCTACCAAGCGCTTCTTTCAGGCCACTTCAAGTTTTTCTTGTGCAACCTTCAATTTCCTTCAGGCAAATTGATTTAGCTTTTTGTAGTGCCCGGTCATTTTCTTTTGCAGGCTCAAGTCTCTGTTAGCTCTTTCTAACTTATCCTACAAATTTTTATTGGCCCTTTCAAGCCATGATTCTCTATCATTCTCAATTTCTTGGGCTAGCAAATGAGTGAGAGGGTAATATCGGACAAAGGCTGCCTCTTCCTCTTTCTTTTTCTCCAAAGCTCTCTTGAGACCCATAGTCCTAGGCCTCTTTCTCTTTGGTTGTTATTATTCTTCAGTATCATTGAATTCGCCCATAAGCTCTTCAAGCTTGGTTTGTGCTTTGGAGGCCTCCCTTTGATATTTGAAAGCCCGAGCCTCAAATATTTCCTTTTGACCACTCATTTGTTTGTTTTGCATCTATAGAACATGTATGAAGTCTTTTGAGTTTTCTAGATCAACTTGTAGGTCATGAATTTGGTCTTCTCTCTTTCGCAAGAGAGCCTCAAGGATTCTAGCTTCATTATCACTATCATCACTATTTATCTGTATGATATCAAACTCCCTTTTCTTCTCATGACTACTCTCCTCTTTCTCTTTCCCCTTGCCTTGGATAGACTTCTTGGTCCTCCTCTTCTTTGGTAATTCAACAATGCTCTTTTTAGGCAGTTTGCCTCTACTTCTTAGTGCTCTTGTGACATTGCTAGTCACTGCTGGATTGGTCTTTTTCTTTGCTGATCTAGTGTTTCTAGGCTTTGTCACTTTTGGAGGAAGAGTCATGGCCCCTTGCCTAGGAGAGGCAGCTAGCACATGCTCTTGGTTGTGTGGAGAAGAAGAAGGAGGAATTTTATCTATTTGCACTTGCTCAACTTGGTCTTTTACCTTGCTGCTTCCATCATCATCTTTGTCACTGTTTTCTTCCTTTAGAAGATTTCCTTGTTTGTCTTTATCACTACTATGCTCATGGTCACTGATTTGGTGTTTTTGTCCTATGCTGCCCTCTTTGGAATGCTCACTGTTTGGTGTTTGATTGTCACCATCATTACTTGTTTGAGGGATGTCTTGTTTCTCATCATGAATGTCATTTTGAGGACTGTCATGACCCTCATCATAAGTGTTTTGGCTGCCACTTTGTATGTCTTCTTGAGGGTTGCCTTGTTCATATCTGTCCCTGCTTTCTTCATGACTATTGTGCTCTTTACCTTCACTGTTTTGTGCCTCATTACCATCATGCTTACTGCTGTGTGGGCTGCCAACATCTTCCTCTTTATGACTGTTGTGCCCTGCATAAATTTGTTCAAGCTCTTCATCATTTTCTTCTTTATTCTCACTGTCATGCTTATATTCTTCATTTTGTCCTTCTTCATCACTAGTTTTCCTTCACTCACTTTGCCCTTAGTCACTACTAGTTTGGGTCTTCTCTTCTTCACTCTGAATCATAGGAGATTTTTGTCTTTTAGGAGTGGATTCATGGAATAAGGAGAAACATGATGAGTGGATGGTGAGGAAGGCACATGAGATGAAGATGCAATGTCAAAATCGGGATGAGAGATGAAAGATTCCCAAGAAACTCCCTTTTTCTCAAGTTGATGGAGGATGATGATCTTGATAAGGGAATGATGAAATAGACAAGCTTGTTGTTGAGCGGAGGGCTTCTTGGACAGTAGAGGCCATCTTGTCAATGCTTCTATAGAGGAAGAAAGGTAGGTTTAGCAATTGAGTTCTTGTGAAATGCATAAGAAGCCTGATATGATAAGCATAAATCCGGGAAAACCTCCCTTCACATGTGAAATACTTCATGATGATTTTCACGAGAGGGGCATAGCTGGTCAACAAGTGGGAAAAAGGGAAAATAGCTTGGAAAGCATCCTGATGGTCTGGTTTTAGGAAGGTTTTGTAGTGATTTAGATCTAGGTATGTTTGCTTGAACCACTTTTCTCCGATATAGGGAATTTTGGTAGCTTTGGAGATAGCCCTAGGAGAGAGTTTTCAATCCAGACCTGCTAGATGGAAATGCTTCCCTTGCAGCCTTAAAGCAAATAAATGTGTCAAAGGAAGATGAATTTTCACTTCTTGGACCTTCTGGCAAAATTCCAAGCACCCTACTTCATGAAAATTAAGGAGTACTGAAGGAGACTCATTTACTTCCTAAGTTGAAAAAGGCTCATACCTATTGTGATAACCACTCCTGCTATCTTTCTTTGGAGGAATTTTTGCTTCTGATATTCTTCACTGACTCACCAAGGCAAACTTATTTAGATGATTATTGAAAAAGGCCCTCAATCAAAACATTTTTTACTCTTTTTAGAACTAATTTTGTCCTTAGTTAGCCAACAAATTTTTTTAAGTGAAACAAGCTCCCTTTGATTTTGACAATAAGAACTCTTCTCCCTCAATTCACTGTTTTCTGTGGTTATTTGAAGCAAGAAAGAGGTTTCTTTGAAATCACTATTTCTTTTGATATCACTGTTTTAAGGGGTTGACTTGGAACAAAGAATGCACTCTTAGAAAAACATTATGCTCTCCCTTTGAATAAACTATCCTTCTTTGATGATTATTGTTTCTCTAAAACAAAAGGCAATCTCCTTGTCACTGAGTGATAAGCCTTCAAAAAAAACTCTGTTTCCCCTTAATGATTATTGTTTTCTTTATAGGCTAGCAGACAGATAGGATTTGAGAGCAACTGTTTTTGAGCAAAGAGACCTTTTACAAGATATGTTTGTGTTTTTTGACAAGAAGTCTCCTGTTGTTTTTGGCATAAAAACTCTTTCCCCTCAATCACTGTTTTTATGAAGTCACTGCTAATCTGTGATTTTAATGAAAGGGATAGTTTACTTTTGAAAACAACAATGTTTCCCTTTACCACTCAAAACTCTTTCAAACTGATCACAAAACCCTTATCCCCAACCACTTTTTATATTGGATGATCACTGTTGTTATTTAGGACTCGCAAAACAATGCTTTTTTGACGAAAATCAATTAGTTTTTCCACATCAATAACTCCTCTTGTTACTGAGTAAAAAGTCCTCAAAACAACTCTGTTTTCTCTATAGATTGTGTGTATTCTTAACCATTCATATAAAGAAAAAAAACCCTTTCAAAGTGACACCTTAACCCTCCTCATTTAATCTTAGTTCATCCTTCTTTTGAAAATTATGATTAAACCCTCCTTTGAAATAAAAACTTGGCTAAGAGACAGTAAATACCTTCATAAAATATGAGTCTTTGATGCTTTTTTAGTATTGGTCCAGTGGGCAGGAAGCATGTTCAAAACAGTTTGATGGGCGAGCGTTGAACGGAGAACGCGCCGCGCATAGGCTTGTCGGGTCAGCCCTGGGCGCCGGGCACGGGCGTGCCACGCACGTTTACAGGCGTGCCACGCCCTTCACAAAAATACACTGAATCTGCCTACAGGCGTGCCGTACATAACCTTAAACCCAAAAATTCTTCAAAATCACTCATAAACTGCTTCTTTCTTCGGTGAGGTTGGGCATGATGCTAATGAACATTCGATTCATGCCTTTTATACTTATAAGGGTTTGTCAAAAGAAAAACAAAATCCTCTTCCCTCTTTCAAAATTTGAAAACCTTTTTAACATCAGCACTTTGTGTTTTGAAAAGGTGACTTGAGTTTATGTCAAGTTTTTCTAACTGTTTGCCCTTTTCTAAACTGTCTTTTCCATAATGCTCCTGTGGAGGCCCTTTTTAACTTAAAAAGTAGCCCTGTAAGTTATCACAAAAACTACTTTGCAGCCTCTCATAACCATAATGCAATACTTCTTGTTGGTGATTTTAAGGAGGTCTTATCATATTGAAATTTTTCTTGTCATTTTGAATATCCTCAAACAATGGTGGTCCCTCTACTTATTTGTGAAGGAGGCCTATGTTTGACAAACTGTCTGGGTCTCCCAAAACTCTATCTCTTATCATTTTTTGGAGGAGCCTTTTGATTGTGAGTGAAATAGGGCTTCATCACACCTTTTAACCCTTTGGATGAGTTGTGTCATGGCGCAAACATTTGGAGAGCTGATCTTTTGTTCTTTTGTGAAAGAAGGCCTGTGTGAATGCTTCCTTATACTATTTTGCAGGCAAGACTAGAACCCGAGCTTTGGTCTATCAATTTCACCATTCATAAGAGGCTTGTTTAATCAAAATTGTAGCCAGTGATTTATCCCTTGAAAGAGGTTGTCATAAATACAAAATCAAAGTCCTTTAACACCAGCATGATATCTTTTTGCTTGTGATATGAAATAGGTTTTTCAACCTATGAACTCTCATTGACTCACCACTGATTTTCAACCCTGTCTTTCAAATAGAAAACTTACTCAGACACAATTTGAAACTCTGCTGATGCACCTACTGTTCATCTTTGGAGGAGGTGGCTCACACCAGTTTCTTAAGTCACTTAAGAACATGTTGGCCCTCTTCTTTTCTGTGAGGGGGGCCACAGCATGTATTTCAAACCATCTGCTTTTTATGAAGGAGGTTATCATCACTGTTTCAAACATCTACTTTTTGAAGGAGGTTACACCATACACATGACATTTCATCCATTTCAAACCTGTGTTATTTCTCTACAAGATGTGTCTCTGCTTGAAGAATACCAATATGAAGCAAAGTGGATTCTGACATTTTCCATTATGAGACATGGTCTGAGATGCATATCCTTTTGTAAAATATCATTATGAACACTTAGACCAGAAACCATGTGATTTGTGTTATGGGAAATGCTTACTGCAAAATATTATTGACTAACCTTCCTTTGACTGTGTTTTCAGGGGTATCTTTAAATTTCCCTTTGACTAATGTTCACATCCCAGGCTTGAGGTAGCATAAAAAGCAGTTGTCTTCTTATGCCCTACATGATGATGCCCTTTGAAAATTTTATGCAATACTACTTTTGGAGGAGATACTGAAACACTGTTGATCAACATAACATCAGTCTTTTGTATTGATGTGACCTGGAGGATGCTCTCTATTCTTCAGGAAATTTTTGGTTTTCAAACCATACCTATTAGTTGCCCTTCACTCACTGCATTCTATTTGTTTTACTGATGGCAAACTAATTCAGCATGAAGGACCTGTTTTAACTTTTCCCTTTGCTCTTTTGCACATTGATCATCATTACAATTACACCCCTGCAGAGATGTAAAAGCATATGACTCTGAACCTTGGAGAGATCATTTGGTATTTCAAGGAGATTGTGCCTGAGCGAAGCATACTTCATCAGATAGTGAGCAACCTTATCTTTTCTTGATCTGGATCTTTGTGAACTTCTTATGACATGAGACAAAGTGACCTCTTAGTGGTGTGCGACCTATGGATGGAACAAGACTTGTTTTGCAGAATAGGAACTAATTCAAGGCTGACTGGTACTAAATAGAGGCTTTTGGCTCAGGATATATTAGCCAAGGAAAAACTCCCTAAACACCACTATCTAACTTAGGAATAATCTTGACATATTCTGAGTGTTTTCTTTGGTATGATTAGATTTTCAAATGAAAATATGACCAGGGATAGGGTTGCAGACATTTTTTCAACAGTTGGATAGTGAACGGCTTCAGAAACAAGGGTAAATGATGGCAAATAATTTACAGCTATAACAGCTATAGACAGGGATATTTTGCTGAAATCAGATAGGACTTGACAACTGAAGTTTTTTCTCATCATAGACTGATAATAAGGGGTAGGAGGAAAAAAATTGTTTTTGGGTGTTTTCCAGATGGAAGATTTCAGAGTTTTGAGATCAGCTTCTAGAAAACTAAGATAAGGAAATTAGTCATCAGCAACAGGTAAAAAATACTGATGACTAACACTTCTATCAACTTGTTTTTATCTTCCTTGACACTTCTAATCCTTGCCTTCAAATTTCTCAGCATATCTGCTAAATCAGGAGAGTACTATTCTCCTTGCTTCCCAACAGAGCTTTCCCATTCCATAGAATTCACAGCAGGCCTATAAGGGGAGTCATGTGAACTGTAGTCCACCATTTGATTATGAATCTTTGATCTTCTATATCTTGTAAACATGTCATGTTAGATAAACCAAATATAAACATAATAAAAAACATACCTTAGTGTGCTTCATGGGAGGCTATCACATATGCACAAGTCAGTCCAGATTAGCACAATATAGATACATAAGGACATTAACATATCAACATCTCAACATCATGCATGATGACACAAAACTACAATAATGACCACCAAAATGCATGCATATTAGACACAAATACAATTAACGTGCATACATAATAATATGCATTTTTCCCATCCAATCCAAGTGTTTGAACCTGGAATATCTAATATTCGACCTCCAAGTTCTAGTTATGGAAGTGGTGCCTAGAAACGATAAGTAAACTGACAACCCTCAAAGACTACATATCACTTAGGATCCTACCAACCACCCCAGGTGATCAATCCCTGATCTAGAACTATTTTTCACTAGGTTTACTCCCCAACCACACCCATAACATGTCATGCATGCGGTTGGGAGGATATAACTGCACCCATAGGCCTGTATCCATGTGGTTATGACCTAAATTTCCTTATTAATTTTGTGTAGTCACGATATCTATGTCACTTTTTCATGCTAGCCTCCAAACCACCACGTAGAACTTCCTATAACTTTCCAGAATCATGACAATGATAATGAAAATTATAAACAATAAAGGCTTGAGCAAGATCTTAAGCTAGATATGCCTAATACCAAATAGAAATTCGGTCAAACAAATATTAAATATATAAGCTACAAGTTATGAATGCATATATGATCATAAAATTTTGAACTTCATCGACTAAAAATCACCAAGAAGGCTCTATGCCCTCTTAAGCTAGTTGCAACAACACTTGTTAGCCCATGCATTAATCAACCATTCAATAACTTATCAAATCATGAGAGAGTTCCATAGCTAGAGCACATCATAAAACCATGCATATAACGAATACATAACCAAACTAGAAGCTATGAAAAATCAACCAAAATATCACCATAATAAACAATACACGTGCTCATAGATCACAATAGGAAAATAACTCATGTTAACATATGAAAATTCCAACCAATTCGGGGAATTCCATGTACCACCTAACCATAGATTGGGTTGAATCAAAAGTTGTCTTTCAACCAATCACCCCCGCACCATATTCCAAGCATGAATGTGGGATCATAAGGTTTAATCCAAAATAAATTGAACCAGGGATTCCAGAGGCCAAACCACCTCAACCCTCAAGCACAATGATAGTATGACCAACATCCCCAACTGTATGTGCCTCCCAAGCATTACACATATAAGGTCTTCCACCCTGGTGCGATGGACACTCACTCATGCAATGCTCTCCACCACAATTCCAACACCTCAAAGGATTCCTTCCATTACCCTTATTCTGGACCTCCTCAAGTTGAAATATATTTCCTTTGTCAATTGCATCAAACTCCTTATAAGGTGCTACGTTATCTTTATCACGTGCATCCTGAGGTATACCTCGCTTCTTAGCCCATTTTCCTTTAGTATTCTCATTACATTTCTAATCCCACTTAGGCTCAAACTTGCGCTGAGACTGCTCATAACAATGCTTTAGCTTCCTGATGAATTTCTCCAATGATAGAGGCCCATCATACTCGATTTGATCTTTAAATTCTAGTGGAAGTCCATTAATGAACCTTTGGACCTTTGTCTTCTCATCCTTGAGGTAGGGCACATATCTCAACAACTCTTGAAACTTGGTCGTATACTCTTCATCTGCCATGGAACCCAACTTAATATTATAGATTTCCTTGGCCTTTCCGACATAATATCTCTTAGAAAAGTAATTCTTCCTCAAGAGTCTTTTAAACTCATGCCAACTCAACTCCTATACCTTGATGCCTCTGACACGCTTCACATATTCCCACTAGATATCTGCTTTTCCCTTGAAACTGAATATTGTTATCTTGGATTTCATATTATCTAAATAATCATGCAATTCGAAGAAATTCTTCATCCCTAGTAGACATGCTTCTGCATCTTCTGATTAATTCACATCCCCATCAAAAGTAGGAGGTTTGGCTTTCTTGAACTCCTTTCGAAAATACTACTTCTTACTCCTCTTATAGAGATATTGGTGGTAATGACGAATATGTCTCTTAGAACTAGAACTAGAATAAAATCCATGAGTGCTAGACTGCCTATCAAGTGTATCCAAATATCTGACACCTATGACTGTGTCATCCATGTCCATCCTGTGTCTTCTATGAGACCTGCTACTGTATGCCCCATTTGTATTTTCTTCTTGTCACTTACTAATCTTCAATTATCCTTGATTCTACAAATATGAAAGTATCTGAAGGATGGTTGCATTAACTTCTAGTTTCTTTTCCTGAGGTCTGGACAGTCTTTCTTGTACCTCAATTAACTTATTTTTATTTTCATTGCAACTTCTGATCCCTACCTTCAAAATGCTTAGCATATTTTCTAAATCATGAGAGTATTATTCTCCTTATTTCCCAACTAAGCTTTCCCATTCCATAGAATTCACATTAGGTGTATAAGGGGAGTCAGGTGAACTATAGTCCACCATTATTCTCTTCATCTCAGATCTTATACTCCTGCAAACATTTCATGTTAGATAAACTAAATATATGCATAATCAAAATCATACCTCAGTGTGGTTCAAGGGAGGCTATCATATTTGCACAAGTCAGTCCAGATTAGCACGATATAAATACATAAGGACATCAACATAACAACGTCTCAACATCATACACGATGACAAAAAAATGTGATAATGACCACCAGAATGCATGCATATTAGAGACATATAAAATCAGCATGCATACATAACAATATGCATTTAGCTCATCCAGTCCAATTGTTTGAACCTGGAAGCTCCGATACCACTTTGTAATTACCCCTCCCACATTATACACACTTTTACAAGCTCTCCAAGGTAAACATGAGATGAGAGTCACTATGATATGACATGACCCCCAAGTTCCAGTTATGGAAGTGGGACTACAAATCGAAAGTAAACTTACAACACTTAGAGACTGCAAATCACTCAAAAGCCTACCAACTGCCCCAGGTGATCAATCCTTGATCTAGAACTATTTTTCACTAGGTTTACTCCCCAACCACACCCCTAACACTTCATGTGTGTGGCTGGGAGGCTATAATCGCACCCATAGGACTGTCTCCATGTGGTTATTACCCAAATTTCCATGTTCAATGTGTGCGTTCACGATATCTATGCCATGTTTTTAGGCTAGAATCTAGGCCACTTCCTAGAACTGCTTGTAAATTTATAAAATCATGGAAATGATGATGAAAATGCTAAATAATCAAGACTTGAACAATATATTTACCTAGACATTCCTAATACCATATAGACATTTTTTCAAACAAATAGTAAACATATAAGCTACGGGTCATGAATGCATACCTGAACATCAACTTATAAATTTCATCTAAAAATCACCAAGAAAGCTCTATACCCTCTTAAACTAGCTACAACAACACTTTTTTATCCCATGCATTCATCAACCATTCAATAACTTATCAAATCATGAGAGAATTCCATAGCTAGAGCACATCATAAAACCATGCATATAATTAGCACATAACCATAATAGAAACTATGAAAAATAAGCCATAATATCACCATAATAACCAATACAATTGATCACAAATCACAATAGAAAAATATCTCATATTAACATATGGAAATTCCAACCAAGTCATGGAATTTCACGTACCAACCGACCATAGATTGGGCTGAACCAAAATCTATCTTTCAGCTAATGACCCTCGTGCCATATTCCAAGCATGGATGTGGGATCATAAGGATTAAACTAAAATAAAACAATTCAAGGCTTCCAGAAGCCAAACCACCTCAACCCTCAAGCATAATGATCTCACCTACATGGTCGAGAAATCACTAACATCAACTAGATTGGTCTATATCCAAATTTTCTAGGGCTCCATGAACTAGTAACTCAAACGACATCCTCTAGGTAACCCAAGATATTTCATGGCTCCAAATAATTTGTCCCAACCCACAAACTGCAGGGACTAGTAACTTAACCCATAGCCTCCAAGGAACCCAGGATGTTTCAGGGCTCCAGATAATTTGTTCCAACCCACATCCATATAAAACTTGAGAACCAATCAGAAAAATGAAATGGGGAACCCACTACATCTTGGCTATCCAGGAAATGGAAAGGCAAGGTTGAAACCACTATTAATCCAGGAAAATATCCATGTCAATGACATCACATAACCAAGGAATCACATGCATATACCATGCATGAAAAAACCAACAAGGAGACCACACATGCAACCTGTTACCTGCAAAGCAATCATGTTGTAGCTATTTATCCAATTGTCTCATTGTGCTTCCTTTCTTTCCTTTTATTGCTTTCTCCAATCCAAGTGATTTATATAATGCTCCAATAATTTTCTAAGTGTGCAAGAGTATGAGAGAATGAATAAGAGATATACTCCAAATTGTCAAAAAAGATAGAACTAACCAAAATCTGTGCAAAAGCTATCAATTGTTTCTCTGATTCCTTTTTATTATTAATGTCTCGTTTTTCTTCATTTTCCTCTAATTTACCTTGAATGAAAATTTTTGTCTCTTCAC
Organism: Pinus albicaulis; assembly: GCA_034641835.2. Classification (NCBI taxonomy): domain Eukaryota; kingdom Viridiplantae; phylum Streptophyta; class Pinopsida; order Pinales; family Pinaceae; genus Pinus; species Pinus albicaulis. The sequence continues at coordinate 1,188,373,372 of CM076583.1, forward strand.
CTTCCTTTTCTCCTATTTTCCTTTATTTTAATAATTAAATTCCATTTATTGTCTCTTTTCCTTTGCCAATTTCCATAGCCATTAATTAAACCAAAAGTGATGCCCACTATGGTGTATACCCACCATTCAACTTGGAATACATGTCCCATGACCTTGGTTTTATTTAATTTACATGGAAAATCAACCAGAGGTTGTTACAACATCAGGTTTGGCCCTCTTCCCCTAGGATTCAACAACTCCCATAGAAAAATTTAGTCCCCCTCCCAAGATTAATTTTTCTCTCTTTACCAATGACTTCTGGAAGAAATTAGTCAAATAGCCAATTATCTTAGCAGACGGTCCGTAAATTTTTATAAAGGTAAAAAAAAAACCAATTCAATATAAAACCCCTCAATCCCAGTCTGGATGGGATACTCCATGAGCTATGAATTTGATTCTTATGAGTGTCCTAATGTAACACCATACCCGAGAGCACCCTCTGACATCCAAACCAATAAAATTCCATAAAGGAAGATCCATTTCAAGATAAACTATGATATGGTCTCTATCCCCCACGGCCTCTTGAACAAAGATAACCTTGGGGATTTTAGCCTATACAAGTCTTTTGAAAGAAATTTTTTTGGGATTACTTGTTAAACCCTTGGAATTGAAGGATACAACTATCATTGAGGCACCCCATATTGGGCCTTAAATTCTCTAAGGGCCCTAACCACAGAAGATTGATTCTCGGATGCTAGCTCCTCCCTAACTCTGGCTTGTGCAAGGGAAATGTTAGATTTTCTACTCCTTCCTTTCCTTTTCCTATAGGGATGTTATATAAACCTAAACCTCCCAAAAAATTCCCCAGAGACAAACTGATCTATCTGGATCTAAGGTTATACCATAAAAATTTTATATACCCCCCCCCCTTAGATGATTCATAGTCTAAGGAGGTTATAGGGGATGTAAAATACACAACAACACCTGGGAGAGAACAAGAAACATGGCCAAGTGAAAGTTATGTTACAAGAGTTTATATTTCCTCAACCTTCTGAACCTTAATATTGTTATCCCAATTCTTTCCAAAATCAGAAATAATATAAGAGATTAAAGAAACAAAATCTGGGATAAGATTTGTACCCATCATTTCAGTTCCTTCCTCTTGATGTGTTTCCATAGTCACTACTCCCCCTACGTCCTCGGATGATGGCCTCTACTATGGGTCTATCGAGGGTTTTTTTGTTGCATCTATTGTGTTCAGACTAGCATTCACCTATTCACCTGCAACATCCATTATCTATGTATAAAACCCCATGTTGGTCTTCTTTGTCTGATCAGAAATGGATCAAGGACCTAAGGATTAGTTCAAAATTCAAAGTTATAGGATTGGGTTGAAACTAAGATAGTTGCATAGGTCTCGTCTGTTGAGATTCAACAAGATGATGAGCTTAGTGAAAAGAGTCACCTTCACTAAGTGGGCCCGCAGGCTATTTTTGGCGCAAGTCTATTTTTAGACATGGTGATCATATTTCAGAAGTTGCAGGATGCTATTTGTGGATGGTTGATCAAGTTGGAAAAATAGATGAAATTCTATTTTTAGAATATTGGGTGAAGTCTATTTATAGATTGTTGATCTAAATATAAATGCAGGTCAATTATTATTAGATATTAATAATAATCAGACACTAAACAACAACTTATTCTCTTGGAGCACTTTGTTTCAGTGCACAGATGTCGCACATTAGTGGATTGAGGGAATTACACAATTCCCAAGGTTTTATTGGAGCTAATGCATGGAGAACTCAATTAGAACTCAAGTGGCAGAGTTATGACACAGTTGGAAGAAGTAGTTATGGAGTTGTATTCAGTTTAACTCAGTTAGACTCAGTTGAGCTAGTTGTATCTAGTCTAACTGAATGATACACTAGTGAGAGTGGAGTGAATTAATTAGTTAATTAATTCGCAAATAATAACTCATTAATCAACTGAACAATACAGTAGTTAACTACAGTCCATGGCAGTTTCAGTGGAGACCCAGTGGAGAGATAGCTAAAAGGGAAAGATAGACTATCTGTTGTGACTATAGTGATGCATTGATTGCATCACACACACATTGGAGTTGCCAATGAGGATTTCACAGTCAAGGCAAGAGTAATTTGAATTCATTCAGAGCTATTCTTCAACAATGATTGTGCAGTGGAGGCAGGCTAGCAGGAGGGAAAGATAAGTGCATGGATTTGCAAGATTGTTCCTGATTAGGGTATGACGATTATACTGTACTGAGAGCTTGATAAGCTTTGTATGAGGATTTTCATATTATTCCATGATACATAATATATAGTTGGGGTTTTCAGCTTCATGCTTTCCCGGTTAAAAACAATTGTATTATGTGCGATTATTTTTATTTATGCTTTACATGTGTGTGCAATTAATTTTCCACAAAAGATTAACAAGTGGAATAGATTCAGTATCTTGCATAAAGTTAAATAGTGTGAGATCAAGTGTATCTAGGACATATGAATGCTTAGTGCATATAATTTCTACATGGTATCAAAGCATTGTTGATTGAAGATTTCAATTGTAAAGTGAGTTTGTGCTGGTGGACAATTCGAAATACTACGCTTGAAGTTATTTTTGGTGTGGTGTGTGTACATAGGTGTGTATATTTATTTGTCTGCATGTGTGGTGTGGTGTGCGATGTAAGCGTCTTTTTGCTGATCGGGTCTTCCTGATTGTGCAGATGTCCATTACTCTGTTTGTGGGTTTCGCGGATGGTGCCTCCCGCAGTACCAGGAATCTGTCTTCGGCAGCCTGGGTAATCTATGATCCTACTGGTGAGTTGGTTAACCTGCAAGGTGTGTGTCTGGGTCCTGCTACAAATAATATCATGGAATATAGTGTTGTATTGGAATTATTAACCGAGGCTATGGACCTCGGCATTTGTGAATTACTTGCATATCTGGACTCACAACTTGTAGTATTACAGCTTAACAGGCATTATTCAGTAAGAAATCCATCCATTTTACGTCTGTATTTGCATATTCGTCTGCTGGAGAGAAATTTTGACTATATTACATATCAACACATACCCAGACATATGAATACATTAACAGATGCAGTAGCTAATTTGGTTCTAGATAGACATTTGCGCAATTTATAAAACATCACCACATGTAAGAAGATCCATCCAGAAATAGGTATATATATATATATATATATATATATATATATATATATCTGTGTGTGTGTGTGTGTGTGTCGAAATGTTTACATAGTGTGCATCACATAAAATCAAAAATATACATGTTCATCTTAATACAGCCAGAGACGATATGTCTCTCAAAAAATATATGCATGAAAGAATCCCTAGGTGTCTAATCCGCATGGTGCTCGTAGTAACATTCTACCGCGCACACTAAGCGTCTCAAAATTCGGTGGAGGCGACTAGGCACTCCCACCGTATGTCTCTGATATGCCATCGGGACATCTGCCAACCGAGCGTAGTCCGGAATCCCTCAAGCAATCCCCTTAAGGTTCTAGATCAACTCTCCCCCCTCGACACCCTCCGCCTGAGGGTTAGCTGCGGGCTAAGTTCTCCATGCAATGGGAGACATACCGGCAAGTCTCTCTGGGCTGACATCTACATACATATTAACTGGTTTTAGAATGGACATGTATTACCAAAAAAAAAATCATAAAACATAAAAATAAAAAGAGAGGTCATACCTAACTCCTCGTCCCAGTCATCCCCCTCCGGAAGTGGGAGATCTGGGTCTCCAGTGAAAACGGTCCCGGCATAGGGCCAATCCTCGACCACGATCAACTGACACCGTAACCATCCAAAAAACTCCGGCCTCTAGGACATCTATTGGCCTCCTCCTGATCTGGGCATAAGCGCTGCCCAGCAAGCCATCCTCGGCTCTCTTGGTATCGGCTCAACAACTATGGCCCCTTGGCCCTAAAAGATAGGTAGTCGTTCCAGGATGAACGATACCAAAATGGAACCATAGCCAAACTGATTCAGTTTGACTTGCTTGCACTTTGTGAGCTGCCTCTTGATATTTGTGGTCACTGTAGTAGCCCAATCAAACAGTGTTGGACTCATACACTCAGCGGCTAGCAGGATTTTTTCCTTGGTTGCCTCGTGTGGAGCTTGCGATCCCGCAGCTCGTGTGATGGTGTGTAGCACTACTCTCAGTGCTAGATCTTGGACAGTGTGGATGTCCACTTTCCCGCTTCCTGATTCGGTTCGTGCCCCTGGGCACACCCTTGCCATTACCTGCTCCATATTTTCCCCAGATGTTCTGCTACCTGTCACGATGGGCACTGGACCTCTGCGCGACAGTCCGGTTATGAAATAAACATCAAAAACCTCCAGTTCCAGTACTTGGTCCCGAAGTTTAAAAACTTCTTCATTTTTGTCCCATATACTGACCAAGAATTGTAGTAGATCTGGCTGAGCTCGTAAGCAAGGTGTGAGGAAGAATTTATTAAGTCCACAGTTCTTAAGTGCGGTCATGCAGGCTTCATTCTCCATAGCCATTTCGTCCTCCTCTCCATGTTACCTTTCCTTCCATTTGATAACCATTTTTGCCTTTATATCTGCATCAACACAATCAAAGATACATTGTTAGACCTCTGGAACATTTTAAAATCCACATAGATAGCTCACATTTTCAAAATTTTGAGCGGAAAATTGTGTTGCGCCATTGGCGCGACCTCTTTGTGAAGAAATGTCCATTGGCGTGGGTCCGTGCCCGATACCCGCGCCAATGGAGCGAGCCCTAAAAATTCAAAATGGTTCACCCAGAAGTCTAATACATAATAAAAACATATAAAAAAATGGATTGAAATGGAGCTTAGGAAAAGGCCTATTACCTGGAACAAACAAGGAACTTAATGGTAGCCCGGATCAGTCGTATTCGCCGTTAGAAGTTTGCACACAAAATGGACCATTGTTGCTCTCCAATGAGGTAAATAGTAAAAGTGATTTTGTTTTTACCATTTGAAACTTATTTATAACTTTTTGAAATCTAATTAGGTTTTAAAAGTCATTTTTACTAATATTTCGATATATTTTGTCGAAAATGGATTTTACACTTGCCTTTCTGTGCAGCAACAGGTCTTTATGCAACTTAAACGGTGACACGAGTTGTATTTTATACTTTTTCGGACTTGGTAAATACACAAAAAAATCATTTTGGAGTCATCTTTCAGCTCTTTTCTGACTCTCTAAACATGAAAATATTGCCAAGTTTCTTGTCGTTTCGATCTCGTTAAAGTGGACACGAAGCGACATCTACCCAGTATACATTTACCCCTTTTTCGGGCTGGGATAGATTATTTACGAAAAAGGAATACCCTAGCCTATTGCGACTAGGAGGTTTTCTCAGACATAGTTTTCTACCTTTTCGGATTTGAGGAACTATTTATGAAAAGGGACTTTTGGAGTTTACTTTTCGGCTGTCTTTTTAGACTCTCTAAACATGAAAAGACGTCGAGTTCTTCCTTTGTCAGACTCGTTAAACCCTGATGACATCGGATTCAGTCGCAATGACGTTATTCGAGTCGCTCCTTCCTAGGGCTCGTTAAATGTACTAGGGTGGGCTTATACAGCAAGCATACGGTATCCTCTTCAAGCTTGTGGAAAAATAAAGAGGTACTCGCCAGAAATGGTGGGGAAAATGGAACCACAATCATTGTCGTGTCGGCAGTATGTCGCTCTTGAACATGGCACTTGTCTGCATTCGTGTCGGGTTGGGGACATCTCATCTCGTTTTCCACTTGCCTCCGTGGGTTTGGGTAATCCTTTTTGACCTCTCATCTGCTCTTTGCCTCGTCGCCATGACCTCTGATCCGTTGATGTCAAATACTGCCAAACTCACTGTCGTGCCGCCATATGTTCAAGAGAAGTTGACCTCTGCAAGTATCAACCTTCCTCTGATTCTCATCTGATCCTGATTCACAAAGACATTATGTTCCTCTGTCTTGCGTCGATGATGTGGGAAACACTATGGCCCACCTTCGATCAAGGTCACTTCCTGTCGACTTCAGCTCATTATCCAGGAAGATGATCTAGAGACTCCCTTCTGGTACCTTAGAGCCTGCATGCCTCAATGGCAGGTTCTTCGCATTCAACGTGAGGTTTTCATCATTGGCCTCCGATCGAGTGATTCTACGGGTGTTCGACGTTAGCTCATTGTTCACATGTCGTAGATTGTACCTGTAGTACCTTGAGGACCATTGGCATTAATGGTGGTACCTATCGCATCTGTTAACAACTTTCATCATTCGATGGTAATCAAGCGATGTTCTTGCATGTTCGACTTCAGCTCACATATTCGCATGCTTGAACTTGTACTTTGTTTGGGTCGAGATGGAGCGCAAGACCCTGGATTCTGCTTGTTATAATCCAGGCTGCAATTTTGTGGATTCTTATGATTAGTTACATGACTCACTGATTGGATGGCTGCGACCATACCTGAATCTATTTACCGATCCTCACTGGATGGTTGCGTCCATGCCTCGGATCCGGATTATTACATACTCTGTTATGGATGGCTGCGCCCATACCACGTATATATCATGTATTTGAGACATCAGTTGTACTTCTCTACGCAGGTTTTCCGACGGAGGTGTTTTCAGTTGGACACGTTCTCGTAAAGCATTTCACCCCTCTCTCTCTCTCGGGCCTCATGCTTTAGGGGGCATCTGTTACACAACAATTTGTCACCGTCCCTGCAATTCCCCATCTCGCACAATTGGAGGGCTCATTCCGTGACCTGTGAGCAGTGACATAACTTGAAAACACTTTCATGGCATTCCCCTAAACATGTACTTTCATTGCCCTGAAGACAACTCCTTGTGAAAAACCCTAAAAACACCCCTTTTTGCATTGGCGCGGGTAGCCAGTTTAGTACCCGCGCCAATGGGGGAAATCCTTCAAAGAGGGCGCGCCAATTGGCGCTCTGTCCCAGAGTCGCACTCGCGCCAGCCATTTTAAGGAGTGTTTTTAAAAATAAATGGCGGAAGTTTCGTCCTAACTGATCCAGGAATTGGTATCTAATTTGAGTTGGGAGGTTTGGCTCCGGATCTCCATGTAGAGGAAGTGGTTTGCCACCTCTCATGGAAGCTTCCTTGAGGATAGGGCCAATCCCATGATTATAGGGATCCCAACTCCCCTTCCTCCATCTATAAAAGCTTGCTCATCTCATTTGCAAGCTAGTCTCCAAGTTCCCAAGAGCCATAAGAGCCTTATGCTGCAAGAGTCTTGATTCATTCCCTTAAGGCCAAATCCAAGCAAGGAGATCATTGTCGAGACATCCGAAAACAGAGGTTTGTCCCATCCCAAATAGGATTTTTCAAGACGTGTTCCGTTGGCGACCCTCCGAAGGATAATTCAGCGTCAAAGCTATGGTTTTATTCTTCTTTGATTGATTAATGATAAGCGACTATTGGTTATGGTTCCACTCTTGTTGTTGATTATGATGTTGAGTTATGTCTTCTCTGAATGACATATAGTTGCATATACTGGATTTTACGCTTGCGTTTGTTTTGTTTCTTGCGTGTGCAGGTGTCCGATCACGGAAATCATGAGGATTTTGATCTGTCGGAGCTAAGGAACAGGAGTTCTAATTTCTCTACAAGCGAAAACATTGGATTCCAGGTAAGCCTTCATCGCTAGTTGGTTTATTTGCAATTAGGAACCTGCACTATAGCGTGAACGATTGTTGCTAGACCCGGTCTGGGCTAGTAGGGATCGCCTCTGTCCGCAGAGGGGATTTACCTCCACAACAATATAAAGGAAAATAATTGAAATCAATTGGATTTTCGTAGTACTCACAACTTCAAATTTTGATCTTTGATTAAGTTGGTCATGTTTAAGACACATATTTTTTATTTGGTCCCTTTTAGGTCCCTATATTACTATTTTAGCCCCTTATTGTTATTATTATAGCCCAAGCATGTTTTCGTTTTAAGGTATATATTCCTCCCCTCATATTCTTCCTTTAGTGAGCTGCCTCTTCACCATTAATATTCTCTTTGACATTTCTTGGTTCATCACCCATCAATATAAAGGAAAATAATTGAAATCAATTAGATTTTCGTAGTACTCACAACTTCAAATTTTGATCTTTGATTAAGTTGGTCATGTTTAAGACACATATTTTTTATTTGGTCCCTGTTAGGTCCCTATATTACTATTTTAGCCCCTTATTTTTATTAGTATAGCCCCCTTATTGTTATTATTGTAGCCCCCTCTAACCCCAATATTGTTATTATTGTGCCCTTTCATTGTTATTGTTAGGTCGGCTAGGATTACATTGTGGCCCCATGGACTCCTATATATAGAAAGGAGGTTTTTTCATTTGTATCATCCAAGAATTGTTCATTCATGTAATGTATTGGAGGTTGCCCCCTCGAAGTGGCTTATTTATAAGGCGTTGATATCCCTTTTCTTCTATTTTTGGAGCTGGTTTCACAACATTTGGTATTAGAGCTTTGGATTCTAGGGTTTCGCTGCTCTAAACAGGTCATCGTGGAATTTTTGCTATAAATTTTTTTCTAGGAAGGTTCAGAAGCTGATATTTTTATAGTATGAAGCTGAAATTCAGAGGAACATTGTTGCAAAATTTCATAGCTTGGTTCACAATATTTTCTAGGATAGGATCTGTGGAAGTTAGGTCTTTTTGCAGGCTCTTCAATTTAACCTAAATAGGTCATTGCGGAATTTTTTCTATAAAATTTTTTCTACGAAGGCTCAGAATCTGAAATTTTTAGAGCGCAAATCTGAATGCCTAAGGAACATCTTTGCAAAATTTCAGATCTTTATTCGCAATATTTTCGGAGATATGGTTTGTGGAAGTTAGGCCTTTTTCAGGCTCCCGAATTTCATCTCAAAGAGGTGATCATGGGAACATCTTCATAACTCTCTCTCTAAGCATCGGATTGGAATTCAGTAAAAAGTGGATGCAAGCACACGAAATTTAGTTTCCTATCTATCAATTTCAGAGCCTAAGGAGGAAGCAGTGACACGTGGCAAGTCATACAAGTTTGCTCTACTGAACCAGTCCATAATTAGGTCATCATAGGAGATTGGGCACAACTTTGTCTTCAAGAATCCAAATCAGGTTAGACTTGTGGCATTCAAAAGAGGATTTAGATGGCTACCTCGGTACAAAATTTTAGATATTGAAGATCTGAAATAATAGAGATAATTCAGTTTCAATATCGCACTCAAAAGCAAGAAAAATGTGTGTATTTTTTTTCGAATTAAATAAGTCTCGTTTAAAAAAAAAATTAGTTGGAATTTATTCCAAGGGCATATTGAAGAATAGATATCAGTATTGGGTTCTAAAATGGCCCCTAAAAAGAATTCAACACCCATTAAGCCTTTAGAAGGCTCTACTATGACTCATGAAGACGAAGAAACACAACATGAGATATCAAAATTACAAGAGCAAGTGCACCAAAATTCGCTATCGCAAAGAGCAACAAAAAATGAAATGGAAGTTTTGAAGAAAGGTGTGGAAACTAAGATGGATGGTTTGAAGAAAGGTGTGGAAGCTAAGATGAATGGTTTGGAAGCTAAGATGGAAGGCATGGAAGTGGGCATGGAAGCTAAGATGGATGGCATGGAAGCTAAGATCGATGAAAAAATGGAAAACATAAAAGTAGACATCAAAGGTTTGGAAAATTTGATACAAGAAATGTTTCCTAATGGAAAAAAGATAGTAGAGGAAACTCATGATGAGAAAAAAATAAATGTTAATCATGATTTCATAAACTCTAATGTTGGATGGAAGAACCACCATATTCCAAAGATGGATATGAGGAAGTTTGATGGCAAGGATCATGTAACATGGATACTACAGATGGAGCAATATTTTGATCTCAATAATGTGCAAAACACACAAAAGGTACGCATTGCAACTTTACATTTAGAACAAAATGCATTTGTATGGTATCGATGGCTTTGCTCCCATAAAAAAATTGTCACTTGGTCAATTTTTACGGAGGAAATGATAGCACATTATGAGGATACAAAGAGCAACACCTTCTTTAGCCAATTGATAAATCTCAAACAAAAGGGTTTAGTGGGGGAGTACATTGAGGACTTCTAAAAATTGAATATAAGGGTAACTAATATTCCAGAGGAACACAAGATTGATCTCTTCATAGGTACTTTAAAGGATAACATCCAACATGAAGTTTTCGTTTTGGAACCTAATTCATTGGAGAAGGCATTCAGGTTGGCAAGAAAAACTGAATGTAAAATTATGGCCACAAGGAAGGCTACCACTCACTTCTATAAAGAGGGAAGTGTTGCTACTTCTAGATTTCCACAACCTACAAGGTTGATACCACAACAATTGGAATAAAAAAGAGCAAAAGGGCTTTGATACAGTTGTGATAGCAAATACACTAAAGGTCATAAGTGTGCTGAGAAGAAATTATTTTACATAGATTGTGAAGAGGAAGAAGAAAATGAACAAGAAGAGGATAAACATTAGGAACCAACCCTAGAAGAGGAAGAAGTGAGTCTGACCATATCGTGTAATGCATTGGTAGGAATTACCACTCCTCAAACTCTCAAGATAGAAGGACATATCAAGAATAAAAAGAGTGTTGATTGATTCAGGTAGTACCCATAATTTTATTCATTGTAAGGTAGCCAAGGAATTGAATTGTTTCCTATACACAGCACCAGAATGTCAAGTGATGATTGCAAATGGAGGAACTATAAATTGCTCTGGAAAATGCCATAATATCAAGCTAACCATGGGGGAATATGTATTGAATAGTCCAATGCTTTCCATTCCTATGGGAGGTACTGATGTTGTACTAGGAGAACAATGGTTACAATCTCTAGGGACGGTAGCTTCTAATTTTCAAGAAATGTTCTTGAAATTTTTTTCAGAAGGAAAGGAAGTCGAATTACTGGGTATCGTAGGGAAGCTAGGAAAGATAATAAGCTCTAATGTTATGAAAAAGCTTCTGAAGAAAGAAAAACGAGGCGTAATTTTACAATTATTCTGACTAGAAGTTCCAACATCAAAATCATCTATTTCTGCAAACCTCCAAAAAGTCTTGGATAATCATTCCAAGGTGTTTGAAACTCCCAAAGGACTCCCACCTATTCGTGATCATGATCATGCTATTCATTTTATTCCAGGAATTTTTCCTCCAAAAATCAGGCCTTATAGATATCCTTATGCTTTAGGGTAAAATGCTTGGGTTGTTGGTTTTCGAAGATCCCTCTCAGGGCTTTCTGGTGCCCGAGGCAGACAGTAAGATTAGCTGTGTAGTTCACAAATATGGCATGAGCATGTTCATATTAACTTAAAACAACTTGATGGAATGTGATGGAAAATTACCTCTTTGACGATCTTGGAGTCTCTTGGAGAGCACTAGACAGTGAAACAAGAGCCCTTCTTCACCGGCTCCAAATCTTGGTCCTGCAATCAGTCAAAGCACCAGTGTAATTTCTAACATAACAAATATCCTATCAATCAAATCAATATGTAATGAACTTCTAAACTAAGCACATCTGAGCCATTCATATCATACTATGTAAATATTCAAACAATAATGACAATATTAAGCATCGAATGGAAAAAACAAACACAGTTCTATTGATTTTGAAAGAAGGAGGATTACAACCGTCGGTTGTACCAAGCCCTCCTTAGTCTCCCAATCTCTATTATCTCTCAAGTGATGAAGTCTTAGTCAACAATCTCTCTAGGAACCTCTTTGACTCTTGGCCTTCACACTATAACACTATTCTCTATTCCACAAGTATGCAAAAATCTTTAGCAATCCTTCGACCTTCGACTAAGAGCCTTCAGCTCCTTTTTATAGGAGAGGGAGAAAGCCGTTGTTGCCTTTCTCTTTCCACTAGTTTGGAATAGAAAAATCTTAGATGTTTCTTTAATCTCTATGCTTTTGCCTCCTTGGGAGTTCAGTCTTTTGTGGCAATGACCAATAATGAATTGGTTCTTTTCAGTTTCCTTTGTGAACTGACTCTCTTGTTGAGGAAAAGCCGGAGATTCAAATCATTTTCCGCGCATTTTTCCCATTTCAAACTTAAAACACGGGTAACGCTTCCCTCCAGTGTAAACAGAGCTTTTCCCTAGCCAATAACACGACTCATTCACTGATTAGCTGCGTTATAACGCTCTTGTGTTGTTATAGATAGGCGTTACCCTGGCAGAAATAGGTTTAATTTAGGTCTTTGTACTCCTTCCATATTTGTCTTTTCCTCTGAGCTGATGAGGAGGTATTTTGACCTGTAACAGATGCCCCCTAAAGTGTGAGGTCAGAGACGAAGACGATGGCCGAAATACTTTATACTTTGTGTAGAGATAAAGAGATTGAAAGACTGAGGAAAACCTGAAACAACAACATATGTCAGAAAATATAGTATTTGCCTTGAGTCGGGCATTCCCATGCTCAGTAGCCTAAACAACATGATTTCTCTAGAATAGAGATATGAAGAATCTGTCCACCGATAAGCACAATGTGGAAGTGTCTGTCATAGCAGGATCAGGTTGAAGAAGCTGTCTCCATAAACAATATCGCAGCTTGGGGAAGGAAACACAACTTTAATGATGCAGCCTTTGCCCCAAGGTATTGACCGTCGATTCACTTAAACTCCATATTCCTCAACATTTGAATGAAGGATTTTTCATCGAACATGTGAGAAATCGTCTGATTACCAGTCGATAATGAAAATTGTTAACAGACGTGAAGGTGGCCACCGATAATGATGATGGTCCCTAAGATGCACAGTACAATCTAGCGAATGTGAAAAATGAGTTGAAGTCGAACACTCATAGAATTATTCGGCCAGGAGCCAATGATGAAGACCCCTGATCAAACACAAGACTACCTGCCACTGATGTCTGCAAGTATCCGGGTACTAATGGGTTTCTGGATCAACTTCCTAGATAAGATGTTGAAGTCAATAGGAAGAGATTTGTTGAAAGGTAGGCACTGAGGCGTCCTACATCAGTCAACATGAAACGGAAACCAACTGATTTTGTTTATGATTGAGATAGTGAAGAGTGAATGGAGATGTCGGACGACAAATAATTTCTGGCATAATGGGCGGTTTGGTTGATAATAGGAGCAGTAGATAGCGAGATCTGCTTGAACAATAGAAGGCACTCTAGCAAGGTACTAGGCAGCTGAATCTTGATGAACACCAAAGAGTGTGTTAGGATTTTACCGGTGCAGGGACACTGAGAAATGAAGGCTAATACTCATAGATGGTAGGGTTCAGCTAACTGCAAAAGAGTTTTCTGGGAAGTGCCATGTTCAAGAATTTTGTTGCCAAATCGACCTTTTCTGAAATGTAATAGAGGTAGTGTCTATTTTGTCCAGATTTTTACCCATCTGATTAAGTTTAACGAGTCCAGACGAGTAAACTTGGTGAATTTTTCATGTTTAGAGAGTCTGAAAAATATCATAAAAGACAACTATGTGCCCCTTCTGATTAGGTTTAACGAGTCCAGATGGGTAAACTCGGTGGATTTTTCATGTTTAGAGAGTCTGAAAAATGTTTGAAAAGACAACTCTGCACTCCGTCTGATTAGGTTTAACGAGTCCAAACAAGCAAACTCGGTCAATTTTTCATTTTTAGAGAGTCTAAAAAATATCATAAAAGACAACTCCATTGGGGTACCTTTGTCATGTCTTGATAACCAGGCACGGCAACGGGATAATAGTAAGCCCGAAACAATTCATTTTCCATGAGTTAGTCCATCGAAGCCGGAAAAGTGAGAAATCTATGTTCGATGGACGTCTACCACATTTTGTTATGAGTAAGAGGAGACGAAGTAAACTCAATACTCTTTGTGAAATTTTAACGAGTCCAACAAAGAAAAACTCGGTTCCCTCCATGGAATTTTAACGATTCACGCGGAGAAACTTGATTACTTTTTCGGTTTAAAGAGCTTTTGAAAAGAGGAAAAGAATGGCTCCTTGCTCTCTGTTGTGGTAGTTTAATGAGCCCGACAAAGTCAACTCGGGTTTTTTTCAGTTTTATGAGCGAGAAAAAGGGTCCTAAAAAGAATGCTCAGTGTTTCTTCATGATTTTAATGAGTCTGAAGAAGAGAACTCTAGGTTTTTCGGATTAACGAGCAAGAAAAAGACCATGAAAAGAACGCTCGATATCAACTTCGTATAAGTTTAACGAGTCCGAAGAAGGGAACTCGAGGTTTTTCAGATTAACGAGCAAGAAAAATATCGTAAAAAGAATGCTCGATATAACATGAGTATGTCTGCATATAAATCTTGATCACTCATCAGGATACCAGTACCAAATCTCAATAGTTGCGACACATGCGTAGCAAGAATTCACGACTTTTGCCAACTAGCGTGAGAGATTCATGCCCTAGAATTTGCTATAAGAAGGTCAGAAGTCATCCATTTTCACTGTTTTGTGCTGTGAAAGAGCTATGGGGTGAAAAGGGGTGAAATATTCAGCTGACGATTACAGTCAATCCGGGCAACGGTTTTCTTTCCCGCGAGATCCAGGTAAGAGCTTAAACCTCCTGCTATCATTTAATTGTCTTTTTGTTACTTTTTGTTGGTTCAAAATTAGAAAATTTCGAGGCCCTAGAAAAATTTTTGCGCCTAACGCGGGGCAGAAGTATAACAGACGCGTTAAACGCAAAACCCGAAAAATGAGACCGCGTTAGCACGCTCTATTTTGTACAAGAGCTAGTGTTAGGCGCACCGTGTTTTCTAGCAACTCTATTTTTGCTATTTCGAAGTGGTCCATGCAGGTTTTGATCAGTTGAAAATGTTGCATTTGCAGGTATTCAGCTGTTAATCATGAGTATCTGGCGAGAGAGAGAACATGAGCGGGAAGAACGAGAGATGGTGACGAATGTAGCAAGCTTGATGGATCTTCGTAGATGCGGATTACTAAAGTATGCTCGCTTAGAACTGATGAGGGGCCAAGAGGACCTCCTGAGGTGGCTAATCCAGCAGTGGGACGAACGCCACCAGAGTCTTTCGGACTGGGGGCAATGAGATCTCAATCGAAAAGAATGATGTGTACTTTTTGACTAGCCTATCATGTCGTGGGGCGAGGCCCAACTTGACGGGGTCCAGAGCTGACCCATGTTCCACTACTGATCTGATTCGTGCACATTGCATACGTGACACTCAGGCTGTGAGCAACCGGATACCGATTGCCCAGGTGACTTTGAGACCATTGCGATCTATATTATGGATGATTGTTCGCTTGGCAGGTGCCAAGAGTCAGCATGTGGCCACCAAGGCCTAGATGCTCCTAGCCCTAGACTGTATGGAACCTCAGGTTTTCAATTGGTGTGACGGAGTTGTCCATTAGGTCCGAGCAGAGCTTACCGCATGTAAGACCCGTACCCAGAGAGAGTTTGGGTACGGTACACTGATTTTCTCTTTCATACTGGAGTAGATACCACTGATGAGGCCCAGGATCGTTACAGCGCCATTGGGTCCACGTGAGCCGAGGCAGGCTCGGTGGGCCGCTTTGCTTCCGCAGACTGGAAAGGGTCCTGTCCGCCACTGTTTTGATGATGGATTTTTCGATTGGCTTAACTCACAGATGATTATGATCAAGGATTATCCCTATGCAGGGATGAACTTCACAGGCGATCCGGAGTTAGTGTTTCCCCCTAGCACCCAGTGGGGGCTCGATGGTAAGAAGGAAATGATCAGTGTATTTCAAAGAAGTACTTGTTTTTTGTCTTTTGAATGTTTATGTAATTTTTTTTTTTGTTAAGAACAGGGTGAAAATTATTTTTTGACATGAAGCGTATGTTTGCTTGACACAGATGTGGCACCTGTCCGGCCAGTTGCTGTCCGGCCAGTTGGGGCTCCTCTCTATGCACGGCGAGGACTGCAGTTACCCGGGGTTGGCACACCAGCAAATGATGCGGAAGCCAGCGAGGATGATGATGCCCAAGTTTTACATGAACTCTTCAGAAACCTGGAGGGTTTGAGTATGGGCATACCACCCCTTCCTATGCAGGAGGTTCCAGTTCGTTTACAGCGGCATACCGTCGGTGTGCCGGAGAGATACTTGGTGCCTCTGAGGAGGATAGCTAGAGCAGTTGTATGCTACCATGATCATCAGGCCTAGCTGGCGGAGCGGATGTATTAGTGTCAGAGCGTGGCTTAGTGTAGCCAATTTTTTGTAAAACACCCAAGTTTGGGAAGATTTTTTGATATAACTATTGTTCTGGACATGACATATATATATATATACATACTTTTTTGGTGACTTTTTGTTTTATAGTTTTTTATGTATTTTAAATGGGATAAAAATATATATACTCATGAGTAAATCTTTTATAGTAAATGTGACAAATGCCAATCTAACACATAGTTTTCCAAAGAATCAGCTAATGTATTAAATTCTCTAGGAACGTGCTCAAATGTGATTGTTTGAAAATGATGTTCTAGAAGTCGTACTCTTAAAAAATAACGCAACAAGACTGGATGACGGACACGGTAGTGATTGTTTAACTGCATAACGATGAGTTGGGAATCTAACCTGACCACTAAATTGGAGATGTCATGAGAGGCCACGTCCGTGAGGAGTTGGATCACTGACATGTACTTAGCAACATTATTGGTGGTGCTACCTAGGAAAATTCCCCCAAAACCAAGGAGGTCTGACTCAGGAGTGTAGAAAACCCAAGCAGTTGAAGCAATGCGTCTAGTGTGACGACTAGCACCGTCCGCATATCCGACGTATGATAAAGAGGGTGACGACATCTGTGTGAA
Source organism: Pinus albicaulis (assembly GCA_034641835.2). Lineage (NCBI taxonomy): Eukaryota > Viridiplantae > Streptophyta > Pinopsida > Pinales > Pinaceae > Pinus > Pinus albicaulis. The sequence goes on from CM076583.1 coordinate 1,188,390,136, forward strand.
AGAAAAAGAGTTCATGAGAAAAGCACCGCGAAAACCAAAAAAAACATCCAGAGACATAAAAACAATAAGAAAAACTTATATACATAAAATTACAAAGCATATGCCTAGTGCGAAACTAGGAAAAATACTTCTTTAAGTAGAGCCCGTTGCGGGGCTCCGCGAGTGGAATTCCATTACAGTCCTGAAGTTCGTAAGCTCCCTTTGAGAGGGCTTTAGTGATGATGTAAGGACCAAGCCATAATGGTTGGAGTGTTTCTACCCCCAAGTGATGGAATTTCGCACTCGATTGGAAGTACTGCCTCTAGGCCAAAAGCAAGTTGGAATGGTGTGAAGCCTGTGGCAGTTTTGACTGACGTTCGGTACGCCCATAACGCGAAATACAACTTCCGATGCCAAGTGGTTTTATGGTTTCCGACCAATTGACGAATCATGGTTTTGAGGACGCCATTTACGGCTTCGACTTGACCATTATCTTGAGGGTAATAAGACGAAGAATGATCTTGACGGAAACCTAGCATGGATTTTAATTTGGTCATCAAGTGATTTTGGAAGTGGGATCCATGATCTATGACAATAGATAGGGGTACGCCGAATCGACAGATTACCTGATTGAACAGGAAGAGAGCGGCGGTTTCGCCATCAGCCTTGAAAGTGGGAAGGGCTTCTGCCCATTTCGTAAAGTAGTCGACCGCAACCACGATGTAGTTGTGTCCATTTTCCGAAGTGGGATTGCAGGTGACGAAGTCAATTCCCCATTTAGCGAAAGGACCAATGGAGATAACCGGGTGAAGGGGGGCAGGATGAGCGCACATTTTCTTTGTGAAAATTTGACAGGGATGGCACTTCTGGACTGCTGCAATACAGTCTTTAAACAAAGTAGGCCAATAGTAACCTGCGCGTAATATTTTTTGGGCAGTAGCTATGCCCGAAATATGACCACCGCATGCCCCTACGTGGCTGTCATTCAAAACACGTTCTGCCTCATCGAAAGTGAGACAACGTCAGAGAATAGTATCAACACCATGACGATATAGTGTATCGTTTAGCACGAGGTCCTGCTTTGCTTGGTGGCGAATACGACGACGGTCGTCGGACGTGAGAGTCGGGTGAAAGCGTTGGGTTTGTAGGTAGACCAAAATGTCTCCATACCATGGGTCCAAAGAATCGACCAAGTATACAGATTCATCAGGAAATAGATCATGAGCTACTTCTCATGGGTCGATTCGGGGAAGATCCGATAATATTTCGGCGAAGACGAGGGATTTATTTGCTTTGGAAGCCGTGAAAAACAAATCAAATTGCTGGAGGATTACGATCCATTTGGAATATTTTCCTCCAATAATTTTTCTAGACAAGATATGTCGCATGGGGTTCTCCAAAGAAATGACTGTAGTCTTTCGCAGCAATATATAGTGTCAGAATCAGGTGACGGAAAAAACTGCCGCTAGAGAAATTTTCTCCACATGTGAATAACGTAATTCAGGTCCGATTAGACCTTTGGACAAATAGTATATCACATGCTCACTTTCGTCATCGTGTACTTGAACCAAAACCATTCCAAGTGAGGATGGTGAGGCTGCGAGGTAGAGGAGAAAGTCACGTGAGTAATTGGGGGCACTAAGCAGTGGGGCTGAAAAAAGTGCATTTTTTTAAAGCATCAAATGACCATTGAGCTTGGTCATCCCACAAATATAGTGTTCCTTTCTTCAGTAATCGCATAAATCCTTTCGTCATCTTGGCATAGTTAACGATGAAACGACGCAAAAATTTTGCCCTCCCTTGCAAACGTTGGAGTTGAAGGATGGATTGTGGTGCTGACAATTCAAAAGTCACCTTAACCTTATCGGGATCAACCCTAATCCCGTGCTTGGAGACAATGAAACCTAACAGACGTCCTGACTCGACCATAAATATGCATTTATGAGGATTCAAAGGTATATTGTAGAATCTGCACCTAGCAAAAATTTCTCTTAGATGAGCCAGGTGATCATGTCGTTTCTTGGAATGGGCCGGAAGGTCATCCAAGTAAGCCTGTACAATATGTCGAATGTCATGAAAAGCGTAGTCCATAGCTCGTTGAAAGGTTGCTCCAGCATTCTTCAGACCGAATGGGAGTTTTCGATACGCAAATGTGCCCCAAGGACAGATGAAAGCAGTTTTATGTTGGTCGTCTTTTTTTATTGCAATCTGGTTATAGCCCGAGAATCCATCCATGAAGGAAAAAGATTCGCATCCAGCACAATCGTCGAGAATTTGATCAATGAATAGTGTAGGATAATTTTCTTTAGGACAAGCGGCATTTAGATCGCGATAATCGATGCAAACTCGAATGGTGACTTGTTTTTTATCAACAGGAACTGGATTGGAAACCCATTCTGTTAAAGGAACGAGATAGATGAAACCATCGTTTAAAAGTTTTTCTACCTCAATCTTGATGGCGGCTGCTTTGCACGGGTGGACAGGTCTGAGTCGTTGCCGAATTGGTTTGGAATTATCATAGATCTTGATTTTGTGCTCGACAATAGAAGGGCCTATGTCGGGCATTTCATCATAAGACCAAGAAAACACATCACAGAATTCCTTGAAAAGGGATGTGAAGCACGCAATTTCCTCAGGATTGCAGTCGGCTCCAATCTGAATATTTTCCACGATACCTGTTTTGACCGAGATATCAATGAGCATTGTCTTAGAAATATTACCCATGTTCCCTTCTGAATCGATAGTTTGAACAGTCGTATAAGCAGAGGGAACCACCTCAGGTTGGTCAAAGGATGGGATTTCAGTTTTTATCGCCTCCGAGTCAATCATCGAAGCGCGATGGTGAAACTCTCCCCAAGTTCGTTCCTCTAGAGACATAATCTCTCGAATAACTTCATCTGTAGGTAAGACTTCAGTGAGGAGATCCTTAGAGATAACGGTTATGGGTGGAAGGTTTGTATCGTTGGTCGAAACCATAACAGTGGAGGGTTCAGATGCAGTTTGGATGGCTTGGTAAGCCAACTCAGCTAGTGAGAGCGGCATCTGATCTCCATAGGAATCAATGTCTGAAGGTGCCGGAATGATCCATGGGTCGGTAGAGCCATCCAAAGTGGTGGATATCATTGCAACCGTGTTTAGGATCAATGGCGACGGGGAAGAGGGAAAACAACCGTGTAGGGATGATGCCTTTAGAAGACTGGTACCGATACTGACGTAAGAGTCAGGAAAGCCTCCTATTAGGGGTACAGTGCTACTTGGTAATGTGGCATAATCAGGGGTGCAGAAGGATAGCTGATCCACTGTGACTATTTTCCCATCCAATGGAAATAGGATGAGTCGGAAGACCGAAGACACAATGGCAGTCATGGCATAAGACCAACTGCGACCAAGCAATAGATTATAGTCTAGATGGCGCTCTACGACTTCAACGTCCACGTTTACAGTTTTCCCACTCAGAGTGATGGGAAATCTAGCAAGGTATCCTTTTGGGAGGAACGTGTGGCCATTGAAAGCTTTGAGGGAATTCGATGGCAGGGTGAGGGTAGGAGAACCTAAATTGAGCCAGCAAGCTTGTGACATAATGCAGGTCGAAGCACCTTCGTCTATGACAGTGCGATGTATTGGTCTCCCTTTCGACACAACTTGCACCTCGAATGCGAGTTGGTGTGAGAGGCGAGGTTTAGCCTTTTCCATATTAAAGATAGGTAGCATGGAATCCTGGGGTTCTATTCCACCAATGGCCGAAAGCAAGGCTTTCCTTTGTGCTGGACAGGTCTGTAATACTTCGAGAGCAGACATGGCTGACGGTGCCTACGCCAAATCTTCTACAATGTTGTAGTTTTGGGCTGCACGTGCAGAGGTGTTATGAGTCGTGCGTCGAAGTGTCCCTTTGGGGGGACGAATCACGGGTTCAGCAGTAGGCCGTTCGATATACAAATCGTTGGGCGGCAGTGGATTTCAACTAGTTCCAGGCTCTTGAGCATCTATGGTAGGATTTCCATAAAGCTTGGCTCGAGTTTGAAGCTCAACACTCTCAATGCCATAACTGGCAGATGGTCCTTCATCGGAAGGATGTGAACCACCATTGCCCCGTTGATGGGGTTGTGGCGGATGTCAACCATGTGTTGATGTTGCTGCTGCTGATGAGGGAAAGGATTATGAAGAACAGCAGGTGTTCGCCCAGAATCCTTGTTGGCAATAAAATCGGTGCATTCCTGCAGCCGAGAAAATTTGTATGTCAAGTGGTCCTCTGCACAGATCTTACAAGGAAATTTCATGGTTTTATCCTTCCCTTTGTCATTTTTGGAAGCGTTTTTCTGATTAGGGTTATTCTGATTATCCGACTGCTCTTATGAAGAAGACGTCTTTTTCTTGTTCTTATTATTTTTCCCGCTAGGTTTTTGTGAGGTTTGCACAGAATTCACCTCAGCGGTAGGAAGAGTAGTCATTTGGTGATGGGCGGTGGCAGCCGAAGATGGTTGGGAGGTTTGCCCCCGAGACTGCTTTGTGGCCACACCGGAGATTGTGCCAACGATACCGTCGACATGCGCTCCAGTTTTCTAAGTGGCTGGAGGATTTGGGTTACCAGGGGCATGGGGGAGCAGATCGTATAACATGCCAGATTGTGAATAGATTAAATCCAAGTGCTGGGCACGGCGAATACAATGATCTTTTGTAACCACACTAGAAAGGCCAATGTATTTAAAGATGTGGGGTAAAAGAGACTTGCAAAACTAATTGGCTAAGAGATGATCCAGGATTGGCGCTTTGACTAGCCTCCTCCGACGTCTTCATTCATGAATATGATCGGAGATATGAGTGGCGGTGTCTTGGCGCAACTATGTTAACAATGCCGTTCCGATTTCCAATCTAATTGGTAATTGGAAGTTCTTTAGGAACTCCGTCGCTAAAGCACCAAAAGTATTGATGGCGGCACGTGGAAATTCTATGTACCACTTGGTAGCGTTGCCTGTAAGGGTGCGGGGAAAGAGTCGAAGCCGGACACTATCATCCACCATGGAATTGGATATAGACCATAGATGAAAGGTGGTGATGTGTGCGGCTGGGTCGTCCCCTTGTTTCTCGTCGAACTTCAGGATATCAGAAGGAATCTTATGCGGTACAGGAGGCCAAAGCGGGTTGTGATTGATGGGGTCGTTAGTCAGTTTATGGATATCGGGGATGTCCAAAGCTGCCAAAAATGGAAATTGTGGATTTGCTCTCGAATCTAACCAAGGCAATATGGGCTGACTACTTGGACCATAGGGTCCCCCCATCAATGTGTTACTAGGAGGATAAGTGGTACTTTGATAAAAATTTCCGATAGGTGGGGGAGTAGGGACATACTGTTGCTGTCCATAGGGCATATTTTATTGTGGGGCGAACAGTTGGTTGCCCCCAATATAAAAGTGCCCTCCCATTCCAGATGGAGGTTGGGGTTGGTTGGTCCAAATGGATGCAATAGAGTTTCCCGGAGGCATGCTACTACTTGCATAATTTGGCAACGGCATAGACCCTACACCTATATTTGAACCACTTAAGGGAAAATTATTGACAATAGGTTGTCCCATTTGTCTTAAGGATTGCAGGGGAAGTGAAATGTTCCCTGCTACCTGAGTGCTGGTGACACTGCCCCCTGGTATGGTAGCCAAGGGGTTTGAACTCAGCAGAGGGTTCCAACCGAAAGGGTTGCTAAAAGGCACTGAAGTAGTCATACTCGTGGGAGGAGCTACTGTGGGTCCCAATGTGGTCACGTAGAAGTAGATGCCGATGGATTCGATAAGCTACTGACAGTTGTGATGACCGTAGGGTTGGGAGTAGGTATATGTTGACTACTGGGGTTACCTAGTGATGGCATAGAACTGACCACCAGTGGGGAGGATGGTGGCAAACCTGGGATGGTTGCCATTGGCATCGACCCAGTGGATACTGGTGGTGAAATGGATGTTGGTGCGGCCGAATACATATCTTGGCGTGGTGGAATCTGAATTATCACAGGCCCCAACGGATCAATGAGCGAAGGATTGTAATGAGGTACAACCCCTTCAGTGAAAGGGTCCTCCGGAAATTCCAGATGATATGAGGCTATGTGACAATCAAGATTAGTCAGTGGAGACTGCTCTTCCGTAGAAGGCACGGGTTCACCAAGGTTCAGTTCTTCCTCAATAGTTAGAGGAGGTAGACCTTGTTGTCGTCTAGACAGACGGTGTGGGTCGAGGGACGCCACAGTGACCTGCTTAATTTTAACAAATTTTAATAAATTGTGATGTATTATAAAGTCTCAGTGACAGTAACCACACACCTAAAAAGGAAAAAAAAGGACTCTCTAAAATCTATCAGCAAGGAGCCAGAATAGAGTGCCCTGTCTGAGTACTACCGTTTGCTGGTGATGAAATCCAGTATCACAATAGTATACAGAGAGGGTTGGTCGAAAGTACAGTTACGGTCACTCTAGAGCTTCGCCCGAACCTCAGACGATAGGTGTAAGCACTCTCGTGAAGACGAGTGCCCTCCTAAAGACCGAAGACAGAGTGGGTCCGTTTGTTTCAAGTACCAGGACATCCCGTCCCAGTCACCTTGTGTAAGTCCCTAAAACGTATGGCCACTAAAGTTACCTCAAATCACAGACATCATCAAGGGGGTCCATGGTCAAGGACAGTGTGCTATATGGGCAGAATACCTAGATCCCCGATCTAGTTTCGACATCCCCGAAGGGAACCCTAATATATAACACACCCACCGGATGCAGTCCAAGGCAGGCTACCTTCTTGTGCACCCAAGTGTTGTCTCGCGCTGAGCTCTGGTAAAGGAACGGTCCCGATAATATGAGTGCAGTAAAATTTCACACGTTAATGACTCTAGTTTCAAGTTTTGAGATCTTGGGTAGTTTTCTCACTGCTCCTAACCCAAGATCCTAGCCTGAACTACTATTTGTGTGAGTTCAAAAAAGAGTTGATTGATTTTTTTATCGCTTGATTCTTAGTGTACTTGATTATTAGTCTTGCGGAGGGGGAGTGGACGTATGAAATGTGATGAGACTTTGACTCAAGAAACCATGCAAAACATGCTCTAAATATTCAATTTGATGAAGAGTATTTCTACAAGGAGAGGTTTATTTTCAACATCCATGCACTAACATTCAAATAACTCAGTTCAGCTTTACAGATTCAGACTTCTATATACCTCTTCTTAACAGTCTATAAACTGAAATTTTCATAATTAACTCAGCTAGATGCAGAAAAAAACTAAAAAAAAAAATTTCTTCTCTAAAGAGTAAATGCTTTTGACACTAACTTTTCAAACAAGAGTAAACAAACAGAAATGCCAGCTTAGTAAACAAGCGCAGGGATTCAGTCAAGGAGATATACTAATGGCCAAAAAATTCTACAGCTAAAACACGATCACGACAGTGAACAGCAAGTTTTGGCTGAGTAACGCACTGTCTCTGAGTAAAGACATCGTTAATCCAGAGACTAACGCACTTTTTTTAAGCAGAGCCAGCGTTATAATGCACTGGAGAAACTACAAGTGTAGTGTTATCCAGGGAAAAATTCTTCAGATGGTCGAACAGAAACAGGATTGAACTCTGCGAGCCTTTAGAATATTTACTGGGCATAAGTACTGGTCGGAAGGATCTGTGAACAGAGGAGAGAAGATAGGAGGAAAGAAATAGTCCAGAAACTATGGGGAAAACTCCCCAGTGGAGTTGCCAATTCTGCTTTAGGGTAAACTACTTGGGTTGTTGGTTTTCGAAGATCCCTCTCAGGGCTTTCCGGTGCCCGAGGTAGACAGTAAGATTAGTTGTGTAGTTCACAAAGATGGCATGAGCATGTTCATATTAACTTAAAACAACTTGATGGAATGTGATGGAAAATTACCTCTTTGATGATCTTGGAGTCTCTTGGAGAGCACTAGACAGCAAAACAAGAGTCCTTCTTCACCGGCTCCAAATCTTGGTCCTGCAATCAGTCAAAGCAACCGTGTAATTTCTAACATAACAAATATCCTATCAATCAAATCAATATGTAATGAACTTATAAACTAAGCACATCTGAGACATTCATATCATACTATGTAAATATTCAAAAAATAATGACAATATTAAGCATCGAACGGACAAAACAAACATAGTTCTATTGATTTTGAAAGAAGGAGGATTACAACCGTCGGTTGTACCAAGCCCTCCTCAGTCTCCCAATCTCTATTATCTCTCAAGTGATGAAGTCTTAGTCAACAAGCTCTCTAGGAACCTCTTTGACTCTTGGCCTTCACACTATAACACTATTCTCTATTCCACAAGTATGCAAAAATCTTTAGCAATCCTTCGACCTTCGACTAAGAGCCTTTAGCTCCTTTTTATAGGAGAGGGAGAAAGTCATTGTTGCCTTTCTCTTTCCACTAGTTTGGAATAGAAAAAGCTTAGATTTTTCTTTAATCTCTATGCTTTTGCCTCCTTGGGAGTTCAGTCTTTTGTGGCAATGACCAATAATTAATTGGTGCTTTGCAGTTTCCTTTGTGAACTGACTCTCTTGTTGAGGGAAAGCCAGAGATTCAAATCATTTTCTGCGTTTTTTTCCCATTTCAAACTTAAAACACGGGTAACGCTTCCCTCCAGTGTAAATAGAGCATTGCCCTAGCTAATAACGCGGCTCATTCACTGATTAGCTGCGTTATAACGCTCTTGTGTTGTTATAGATAGGCATTACCCTTGTAGAAATAGGTTTAATTTAGGTCTTTGTACTCCTTCCATATTAGTCTTCTCCTCTGAGCTGATGAGGAGGTATTTTGACCTGTAACACCTTATGTCCAAAAGAGCGAAATTGAAAGTATGATTGCATAAATGTTAGAGGATGGTATAATTCAACCTAGTCAAAGTTCCCTCTATACTCTAGTAGCATTGGCGCACAAGAAGGATGGATCATGGTGCATGTGTTCAGATTATAGGGAGATAAATAAGCTCACCATTAAAGATAAATTTCCCATTCCTGTGATTGATGAATTATTGGATGAATTACATGGAGCAATTTATTTTACCAAGTTGGATCTTCGTTTAGGATATCATCAAATTAGAATGAAGACTGAAGATATTCCAAAAACGGCATTTCGAACTCATGAGGGTCATTATGAATTTTTGGTCATGCCTTTTGGCCTTACCAATGCACCTTCTACATTTCAAGGGTTGATGAATTCCATTTTCAAACCCTTCCTTAGAAAACTTGTGCTAGTATTTTTTGATGATATAATAATCTACAGTGGGTCTTGGAAGGATCATGTTCAACATGTTGGCAGGATGCTCAAACTATTACAGGAGAAACAATTATATGAAAAATCATCCAAATGTTTCTTTGGAGTACAAGAGGTGGAATATCTGGGTCATATTGTATCTCACGAGGGTGTTAAGGTAGACCCTAACAAAATTAAATCCATTAAGGAATGGAAAGTCCCCACAACTATAAAGCAGTTGCGAGGATTTCTCGGTTTAACAGGGTATTATCACAAGCTTGTTAAGAATTATGGGAGAATAGCAGCACCTCTAACAACATTATTGAAGAAAGATGCATTTTCATGGACTCCTAAATCAACTAAGGCCTTTGAACATCTTAAAGAGGCAATGTTCCTAGCACCGGTCTTAGCTATGCCAGACTTCACAAAAACCTTTATTGTGGAATGCGATGCCTCAGGAAATGGAATTGGTGTTGTTTTAATGCAAGAAGGAAGACCCATTGCTTTTGAAAGTCGTCCAATCAAAGGAAAGTATTTACAAAAAGCTATTTATGAGAAGGAAATGTTAGAAATACTACATGCACTAAAGAAATGGCGACCTTACCTAATGGGAAGACACTTCAAGGTAAAAACTGATCATGATAGTCTTAAACACTTTTTGGAACAAAGACTATCTTCAGAAGAGCAGCAAAAATGGGTCACAAAGATGTTGGGTTATGACTTTGAAATAATATACAAAAGAGGGAAGCTAAATGTTGTTGCAGATGCACTCTCAAGAAAGAATGAAGAGGTGGAAGCATTTCTTTGTGCCATTTCTATTATCCAACCAGATTGGATAACCGAAGCAAGAGATGAATGGAAGAAGGATGAAGACATGTGGACACTCATTCAAAAGTTGTATCAAGATCCTAGTACATCTGATACATTTAGTTGGAAAAATGATTCCTTATGGTACAAAGATCGCTTATATCTTTGTAAGAATTCCCAACTAAAACAAAAGATTCTTCTGGAATTGCACACTTCTCCTTTAGGAGGACACTCAGGGTTTTTAAAAACTTACCACAGGGTGAAGAAAGAATTTTTTTGGGATGGCCTTAAATCTGATATTCGAAAGTTTGTGGCGGAATGTTTGGTTTGCCAGCAGAATAAAGTGGAAACAATTAAGACCCCAGGACTTCTACAACCTTTATCCATTCCAAGTCAACGTTGGGAGGAGATTTCAATGAATTTTATCACAGGTTTACCTAAGTCCGAAGGAAAGAGTGTCATCATGGTGGTAGTTGATAGACTTACCAAGTATGCACACTTTTGTGCATTATCTCATCCATTTAAAGCAAGTACGATTGCTACTACATTTATGGACAGAATTCAAAAGCTACATGGAAGCCCAAGGGTTATTGTGAGCGACAGAGATCCCATTTTTACTGGAAATTTTTGGACGGAGTTATTTTCTTGTTTGGGTACTCAATTAGCTCATAGCTCATCTTATCATCCTCAATCTGATGGTCAAACTGAGATAGTAAATAAATGTTTGGAAGGATATCTTCCTTGTTTTGTATCTGATAAACAAACACAATGGGTCAAGTGGTTACCTCTCGCTGAATGGTGGTATAACACTTCCTTCCATACTGCAGCAAAAATGACCCCATTTATGGTACTTTATGGATATCATCCACCATCCATCACATCATCTTTAAGGGAAAATTCAAAGGTTCAAGCAGTGGAAGATCACATCGAGCATCAGCAAGAAGTTCTCCAACTCTTAAAGGATAACCTGAATTTGGCATAAAATCGAATGAAACAACAGGCAGATCAACATCGCAGCGAGAGAAGTTTTGATGTAGGAGATTGGGTATTTTTACGGCTACAACCATACAAACAAATGTCCCTCAAGCAAGCTAAGAAGGATAATAAATTATCACCAAAGTACTATGGTCCGTACAAGGTGTTGCAAAATATTGGTACTATGGCATACAAATTGGAGCTTCCTGCTTCTTCACGAGTGCATCCAATTTTCCATGTTTCATGCTTAAAGAAGGTTATAGGTGAAAATATTCCAGTTCAAACAATATTTCCCGAACTTGATGAGGAAGGAAAAATCATATTGGAACCTGAAGCGGTCACGGAAACAAGAACTCGACAGCTACGAAATCGATCAATTTCAGAGTATCTCATCAAGTGGAAGAACTTACCCATTAAAGATTCTACATGGGAGGATAAGAATTTTATACAGAAGCACCCAAAGCTACTCAAGCATTGAGGACAACACTTTTTTGAAGGAGAGGGGCATGTTAGGCCCTTATATTACTATTTTAGCCCGTTATTGCTATTATTATAGCCCCCTTGTTGTTATTATTATAGCCCCCTCTAACCCCAATATTGTTATTATTGTTCCCTTACATTGTTATTCTTAGGTTGGCTAGGATTACATTGTGGCCCCATGGACTCCTATATATAGAAAGGAGGTTTTTTCATTTGTGTCATCCAAGAATTGTTCATTCATGTAATGTATTGGAGGTTTCCCCCTCGAAGTGGCTTATTTCTAAGGCGTTGATATCTCTTTTCTTCTATTTTTGGAGTTGGTTTCACAACAGTCCCCATGGCTAATTTCATCATATTGATTATGATCTTCTTCCATCAAATTTCTATATCTAGCACCTCTGACAATATTCAAACTTAATCATTGTGTAGCTTTACAACATTACATTCTTTGTGATCCAAAAAATTTTGATAATCCAAAATTAAAATGATATTTGGAATACTAGGGTTTCTTTGGAAGGAAATTAGAAGCCATCATCAATAAAAGCTACAAAAAATTTCAAAACGGGCTACATGAATCCATAGATTGTTGGGGATTATTTGAGGATTCTAACAAATGAACCTAAGTAAACAAATGCACAAGCTTAGTTCATTTCTACTGTTCCTAGATAGTTATTTTCACTTTCATCCGTGTTTTCTTTTATTCTTTCTTCATCCTTATTAATTAATTCATTATTTGTATTTCCCTATTTTGTTTTTTTAGGTTCAAGAGGAATGATTTAACCTATTTTATGGAAAATAATAGGTAAAATATATGTGTTTAAAGTGAAATTATCTCCTTTCCTCTTCAAATTTATCTACTCTCCATCTATATCATTTTGAATTTATTATTTATATATAATTTTAAAACACATAAACACTACATTATTGCGATGGGTACATCCCTTTATTTTTTCAAATATTAGGCCCTTATCTATGTTTTATAACCATTTACAAGTATTAAGGGTTCATGGAAACTATCTTCATATTGAGTTGTGGAATTGATGGCTCCAACGATTGCAATCATTTTGTGGGTGCCTCCTATCATGGGGTGGGAGTACAACTCCCACTAGCTCCTTTTTTCTCTTTCATTTCATCCTCAAGAATGGAAACTACCTTATAATATTGAATAAAGAATATTTAAATCCACCTATTAAGGAATCTAGAATGCGCGTAGGCAAGACTCTAAAATGAACATAACAGTAAGATAAGATTCATGGTTCTTTCCAAGGATTGTGTGAAGCTTTGCTGATCATGGGTGCTCTTTGGGATAGTTTAATTCACTCATAAGTGGCTTCCATCCACAACCCCTTCCCATGAGGTTTGAACATGAGACAAATTGGGGACTAAAATCCACTCAAACCAATTGGTCTACACCTAATGGGTATAATAAAATTTTACAAGGGTTGTCATACAAAAAATTGGTGTTTGTCTTGATAACAACCCTAAAAACATATTATTATTATTATTATAATCATAAACTTTGAAAAACTAGTTTGAAAATATAGAAATATAAAAATTATCTAATACCTAATAGATAAACTAGAAATATAGGTGCAAAGAAACTAATCACTACCTCATAGAACAATTAAACAATTTGTAATGTTTTATAAAAACAAATCAATCCTTTATTTATATTTTGATAGTGAAAAACCCCATAACTCATCAAAGTAAAACACTAGAAGCTCCATCAAATTGAACAATTAAACAATAAGCAACTAATCATCCCTTTATTTTTTGACACCTACAAAAAAATATTAAATTAGCAAAGCTCATGAGTTTAGAAGATTTTACCTAGTTACTTTAACTCCAAGAGAAATCACTTAGTGATCCTAAAAAAATGAAATAACTATAGCATAAGAAGCAACTGTAAGGTACATATATAACAACAAACATATGATGATGATATTTTCTTTACAAATACAACCAACAATAAAGGTTGTTCCATAGCGTTTGTCACCATATTGATAATACAAATATAACTTTATTGCAAATAAATACATATATATGATATTTTGTTTAGATGGATGCTAATGTAGGGACTCTTTTAATCCCAATTTTAATTACGAGGTAATTTTTACATGTTAGACCCATTTAACGCTATTAATCCTCTCTAAATTATAAAAAAAATGCTAAATTTTCCTAGCAACATAGAAAATAAAGAGAACTATAAAAATAAATAAATAAACATAAAGATATAGGAAAAAGGAAAAGGACTAAAAAAATTAAATAAATAAAAGTAAGACTATTTAAAAATAATCTAATGTGTGATCTCTTGCTTCTTAAAACTTGTGCCATGAGATTCAAAGAACCTAATTTTTTTTTAGGTTCAATGAATTTAAACCTCAAGGGTTAAGTTTAGCGAACCTTGTGACACAAATCACATATATAGTGAGTAAAACCAAGAGGTGGACACCATATCAAGCAAGCATGTAGAAGAGAACCTGGTTCTCTACAACTCCAAGTTTCAACAAATAGTAGGGAAACACTTCCACCAAAGCAGATCAACTTCTGATATTAAATCTCTTCCGACATTGAATGCATATGTAGAAGAACATTTTTTGTTGATATCAGTTTGTAAATTATCCTACCTTAAAAACAAAGCAACCCTTAAGATGCCCACGTGCTCTTTTTTTTTACAGTTGAAACAACTTTGTAAATGTTGATTGATTCCCCTGCATGCAGAGAGGCACTTCCAGATAGGAAACCTGCCTGTTATCTAGATAGAGCTTAAATGGCCTAGATCTTGCATGTTATACTTATGTATAAATTGGCCAATTTTTTTTGGAGTGAATTAGAAAGAATGGTGACCAAAAGATTTACCTTACTGAATTCCAGTCAACAAAAAGGTTCAATGTCATTACACCATATGATTTTTATGAGGTCAACACGTCACTTATGGAAATTTAAACTGGGTGAGAAGGATAACGATCATTCCTCACAACCACCAGAGATAAACCCAATTGACAACTTTTTTTGTGGAGCTTATACTTAATATCATGATGACCACAATTTTTTTTGTAGCAAATTTATTCTACTCTTTGAATAATTTAAAGCACATTATTTTAACAAGGCTAGGAGATAGATATGGATAACTAGGAAAGGAAGGTTTGGCATTTTTTGGGCTATTTAGATTCTCATCTTTCTATTTCACTTCTTTAGAGAAAATTAGATATTCAAATACAAACTTAATTCAAATCAAACTAAAATAGAGAAGCCTAATTATGAAGATGTTTCTCTCTCCACTACCTTGCAATGACATATTTTTTTTGAATTATATTTGAATTTCACTGATAATAACCTGGATTTATATATTTATTTTAACACCAAATTGGCATCACAGTAAACATACGAATATCCCATTAAGTATGACCTAAAGATGGTTCAAATAATCTAAACTTTATCCCATGCACGTGGCAGAGTAATTTCTGAGGTGTGAAGTTTTATTAGAGACACTATTTATTTGTGTGTTTTGGTTAGAAAAAGGGTTTGCTCTTGGTTTTATGTGACTTTCAATTTATCATTTGTAGCACGTTGAGAAATGGAAAAGAATAATGTGTGACATTTATCTTGCATAAATTGATGTTGAATGAAATGTATAGAGTTTAACCAAGCTACACTCTGCTTTGGTAAAGACAGAAGAACATATTAAAAATATTCCTATGAATACACCATATACAGAGTTTGAACACAAGTAATATATGGATTTTTCTTTTGCAGATATGTGATTTTTTCTACCCAAGATATTACAGCAAGAAAAATATTGATATTGTAGGAATTGTTTGAGGACCTCATTAAGGTTTATTTTTATGACGTCCTACTTGATTGATACCTTCTCATGATAGGAAGGATTTAAATATGAATTAATATGTTTCTGAAACAAATCAGATTCAAAGTTTATAGATATAAAAGATAAAAAAAAATATCAATGCTTTAATTTGATTGTTACTTGACTATGGTGTGGACAAGTTACATGAAATGGGATTGGAAAAAGGATGGGGAGACAATGCAAAGCATGTATTGGATATAATTCGTTTGTTGTTGTAGATCCTTCAGGCACCTTAGCCATCGACTTTGGAAATGTTTCTAGTAGGGATTCCTATGGTTTTAATGTTGTCTTTCTTTCACCTAATGGTTATTTTGGGCAAGAAAATGTTTTAGGAATGCTAGACAAGACATTGGTGGACAAGTAAACAAATTTCATATAATTTCCATGTTCATTCCATGATATACTCTCTCTATTTTTTTATTGTATTTTGAATGTTTCTTTTGATTATGTTTTGTCTTTTAAAATACTTGGTATCATGTCCATTTAAAAAACATCCAAAGCTTGAGGATGAGTTTCATATTACACGATATTAATTGAAATTCTTTTAGTTGTTTTGTGTTAAAATATTTTCATGACTATTAAAAAAATTTACTTTCTTGTTGTTATTTGAGCACAGGTTGTCTATATACGTAACCAAATTCACGCGTTAGATAATGAAATGTTGTTGCGAATAAAATGACAAGTGTTAAACATCACACCTTAGATTATTTGTTTTAACAAGTTATTTACAACTTTTTAACATGTAACTTAGTTCGCATGATTGTGCCTAAGCTTTATATCAAGGTTTAATATAACTAAGTTACTAAGTATTTATTTTCTATGGTGATGTTTTTTTTTTTTGTTTATATAGTTCATATGGAGACATAATGGCCACTATCCCCAACTGAAGAAAACTTGTTCGAGTTTCTTACTTTTATGGGGGAAAATGGCATTGACATTGTTGATGTTGAGGTATATGTCGTATAAATATTTTATAGTCTACTTTAGTTCATATTCAAGTATTCGTCGTCTTTCATGTCTTATATTTTGCATTGTATCTTCTTTCATTTCCAAGAGAAGAACTCAATATTGATGGTAAGAAGCAAGAATTGAATAAAGAAGAGAACAATAACACTAAAGTGACAAATGCAAAATGAGAGAGAGAGAACCGGTCTAGTGATACCCTTAGAGCCAATATCTTTCATAAGACACACACATAGAGACTGATATTCAAGTCTTCAGAGTAGGTGAATTCACTTGTAATTCCTTCACAACACAACACAACAATATTATTTTGAAATGATGAAACAATATTTCATGTGTAAATTTGAGTCCAACCAATATTAAGTTGGAAAATCATATTGTAATACTTGACATTTTATATAATAAAATTTATGTGGTTGAAATTATTTTTATTTGCACTTGATATTATTTAGTCCAGTAATTAACATATGTAACTTTACTTTATCATATTAGATGAACATGTACATTGTATGACATTTTTTAAAAATTTAGTCGCAAAATCATACTAATTAATTTATGTTGATTAATAGTGAACACATAAAATCAATCTAAAAATACTAAATTAATAGTTTATATTGACTAATGATGAACACAAATAAAATAAATATATGACTAAATTAGTCATTTATAATGATTGTGAATGAAATTAAAATAAATGAATAGAAACGACTAAACCAGTGGTTTATTAATGAATATGAAAGTACTAAAAAAAGATAAATGACTACTGCAAATGATAAATTTGTGATTACAAATAATGACTAAATTTTGCATACATACATGATCTGGATTTATGCAGGAACGCAACAGAATATACAAATAATCATAAATACAAATATGCATCTAAAATAACACTTCATTTCGTTAATATCAAAGAATTGAGATTTGTTTACAAACAAAATGGAAATAAACTAGCTAGGTGTTGGTAGCTTATCTCTGAGAAGAGATGTGGTGGCTACAGGCCTCTAAACTATGTTACAATGAGGCTCGAATGCCTATTTATTGTTGAGAAGCAATGGAAAACCCTAAACATCCAAAAACCTAACCCTAGGAGATGAAGCGCCAAAACTGTGGGCCCCGTTTGGGTAAATTGGTACATCAATCTTCCCGGGGACGTAACTTTGGCATACGATCTCTGTTTGATGTGCTCCATACCTCGTTAGAAATATCTATCCGAGGACTACAACTTTAGATAGAATTTTTATGTTTCTCTTGATTTTCCCAACAAACGTCGTTCAGGACCTCAAAACGACTCTGGAAGTTTAGGACCTAAAAAATTGTTAAAAATAGTAAGTTGTGCTGAAACTGAAAAACTGAAAGAACCAATGGTTGGGGTCCAAATGGAATAGGTGGGTGACAACCAATATCCACCTGGATCATTCCTCCCCCCTTAGGAAGAAATGGTCCTCAATGCGTTAATTTCCTCCATGAGATGAGGCAAATTCTACTGAACTTAGTATTGGATTTGTCGAAGATGTCATGGACCTGCTGGTGGACATGCTGGATGCGTTCAATAAATTTGGTTGCTTTATCAACCTCAGATAGTATATATGTGGATTTTGTTTTTGTGGTCGCATGAGGTATGGAAACATCAGGCAGCAGCACGCCTGGGGTTAGATCAATGGAGTGCTTGACCTGACAGTGTAGAGAACCTTTGTGGGTGAGGACAAAGTTAACGTCCTCGTATTCCTCCACGACTTTGTTCATCTATTTCTGTCATGCAAGGGAGCCATGTTTCAAGGTTGCGGCCACAATATTCTTCTTGCCTTGTGGGCGAATTGCAATGCAAATAAATTTCTTGGTTTGGGAAACAAGCTTATTGCATTTTTTTGCAGTAGTCAAAGAGATGGCAGGAGGCAGTACTACCTCTGGTATCCTATACAATTTATTTCCCAAAGTAATAACAACAAAACAAGGCATAGACTCATAAAAAACATGTTTCTTCCACAAGTATGGTTGGCCCAATAATACATCAGACACATTAAGAGGAGCAACATCACGTAGTACCTCATTTGTGAATGGCTTCATGTTGTACGAAAGGTGGCATTGTTAGCGAACGCAAAGGTATCTTCCTTGGTGAAGCCACCCAATGGTATATGGATGCAGGTGTTCTACAGTCGGTAGGTTGAGCCGCTTCACGACCTCTGCTGAGATGAGGTTCTTTTGGCTTCTGCTATCGACAAGGAATTGCAGTGGAGAACCCTTCACCCACATCTGTGAATGGAAGAGGTGCTTCCCCTCCTCTGGATCCTTAGGATCCTCCGTATGGAGGTTGGTGGTGGAAAAAATGGCACTAGGATCCACATCAATGATCTTCTTCCCTTGTTCATCGCCCTTGTCTGGTTCTGACTAAGGATCATAACATGCATCTGATTTGGGTGCCTTCAGTTCGGCCACCAGCGACTGTTTGGCCCGACACTCGTTTTTGTTGTGAGTGGAGCTATTATGAAATTCACACCACTTACATGTGTCCTTATTTGGATTTATGGTGTTGTTCTTTGTCGCCCCGCTTTGGCTTTTCCCTTTGTTTTGTGGTTCAAGGGCGCCTTTCTCTGACTTCGAATTCATGGATCCAAAGTCTCGCTTCTTCTACTTAAATTTCTTCTTGGATACCACTGATCCAGATTTATGAAGGAACGCAACATAATACAAAAATAACCATAAATACAAATATGTAGTGGAAATAACACTTCATTTCATTAATTTCAAAGAACTGAAATTTGTTTACAAACATAATGGAAATAAACTAGCTAGGGCGCTGGTAGCTTATCTCTGAGAAGATATGTGGTGGCTACATGCCTCTAAACTGTGTTACAATGAGGCTCGAAGGCCTATTTATTGTTGAGAAACAATTGAAACCCTAAACATCCAAAATCCTAACCCTAGGAGATGAAGTGCCAAAATTGTGGGCCCTGTTTGGGTAAATTAGTACATCAGTGTTCCCAAGGACGTAACTTTGGCATGCGATCTCCATTTGACGCGCTCAATACCTTGTTAGAAATATCTATCCGAGGAATACAACTTTTGACATGAGTAATGTTAAAGGAATTTCCATGCTGCTCCAGGGTTTCCCAAAAAACATCGTTTAGGGCCTCAAAACGACTCTGGAAGTTTAGGACCTAAAAAACTACTAAAAATAGTAAGTTGTGCTAAAACTGAAAAAAAAAAAACTTAAAGAAAAAATGGTGGGGGTGTTATAGCATCATTTTTCACCCTCAGTTGATTCATTATTGTCTTTATGGCTTTTTATGAAGCATTCCTACAGACTTGGACAAATTCACTTAAAAGCAGTGGAAAATCCTTCATACGCGACTATGCCCGTGTTTTTCCGCGTGTATACGCTAGTACAGCTAGACTTTTCCGCGTATGCCATTTTAATGATTAAAAAATATATAAAAATCCCTAATTTCACGCTGGGTTGATAGTTACTCAGGTAGTTCAACTACCCCAGCCCGTGGCCAACTGTTTCCAACTGCTGAAACTACTTGGAGGGACTATAAAAGGACCTCATATGTATGGCCTAAGGGAGAGAGAATTATTATTATTATACTCTGTTGGTTCCCTATCCAAGTCTGATTCCCCGTGCCTCCTGCACTTTCCCAGTTCATTTCAGGAAACCCTTGTTTCCTTGAGATATACATCCCTTTATATGTTATCTCGTATGCACTCATTTGGAAGGAGTCTTAGCGAGGCAAGGGCTGGACGGATCCGGACGACGGTCTGCGAAGGCCTTGGAAGGATCTGGTGATCTCTCCACTTACTTTTGTACGTACTATTTTTATAATACAGAAGTATCATGCTGTTCCCGAAGTAAACGTGTTAGTGTATGCTTTAATGTGTGAAGAATATTTGTTATACAAGCATTTATGATGATTTATTTAATGTTTTATATGAATCTCGCTAACATATAGAGTAGAAATATACTGTACAACTTGTCCTTTGTGTTGGTTTCTTCTTGTATTTCAGGTGAAAAAGGAAGGACGGTTGCAGGGAGTTTGAACTCCACGTGGATCTACTTCAAACGTAGGACCAACGGGTAAACCTCTCGTTCTGCTCTATTTCGTTTTCATGATTGTGCATGATCGTGTGAGTCTCTGTTAAATAGTACGCCCCTGTTCTGTGGAGGTTGAATCCCAACCAACCTCTAGGGTGTTAAATCCCCGAAACAGAACTGGCGACTCCGCTGGGGATCACATTTTTGTGATTCTCCTGTTGGGTTGTTTCAGCTGTTTGGTAGGTTGCCAACAGTTTCTTCTGTCTTTTACAGTCCAGTTTGCTTTCTTGCAGTCAGTTTGAAGCTTTTATACCTTTCCCAGGCTTGTATTTTTTATTTTTCATTATCTTTCTTTGTATACGTAGTTTTTCTTGCACACAGTCGCGTATACCCGCGAGTTTGTGTAGAAGGATCCGCGTACACGCGGATTTCCCTCGACACAGACGCGTATACACGCCTGTTTCATAGCTGCAAGGTCGCGTATACCTAGGCTGAATTTGAAATTTCAAGATTCTGGTGTTTTTGGTCTTTTCTCGCTGTGGAAGCCTGTGTTTGCAGAGTCTTTGTACTTACTGGAGTGTGACAGAAGTGGTTTTAAGTCTTGGTTCTCTTTCGTTTGCCCGAAAACTGATCTTTTTGGCGAAGTGTTTTTGTTGGTGCTAGCACTCCTGGATTGAGTTCCAAGATCGCTTTCAGAGCGTTCTTGGCTGTTCTGCTTTATCAGAACAGAGAGATTTTGCTCATTGACTCGCTCCTGTCTTTGTGTTGTGCTTTGCGTTGCGTTCTTTGCTTTGTTTTCGATTGGTTTTCTTGAGTTTCATAAGCTAGGGTTTTGTTGCATTTTTCGAAGATCTTTTCTTGTTTCTTTGGAGTTTTGTATTGCAACGAATTTGCACTATTTCTCTTGGCTGTTTGATTGAGTTTTTAGTCTTCAGTTGCCCTTATTGATCTTGCTATCATTAGTTTTATAAGGTTTGGGGGCATAGTTGGAGTTTATGCTTCAAATTCGGTCTCATTTTGGCTTGGATTGAGATAGTTGTTCTTGGTTTTCTTGAAGCTCTTGTTTTATAAAACTGAAAAGTCCAAAAACATTTGTTTTGCTTTTTGTTTTTTGCATATCAAAAACTCAAAAAACATTGTTGCTTGTTTTTGTTTTTGTTGTTGCCTTTTTCATTTTCGTTTGGCTTCATCTTTTGGGACTTTAGTGAATTTTCTTGCTTCTAGTTTCCTACTTGATTGTGAAGGGAGGTTGTCTTTTGATTTCTTCTTTTTCTTGTTGAGTATTTTGGTGTCTTATATTAAAAGTTCTTGTTTGCAAGAATTAGCTTTCTGGATATCAAAAGATTAGTTGAAACTGAAGGAGCCTTTTGGGAAATTTCACCTTGTTTCAAGGGACTTTCTGCATCTTAGAATTTACATGTTAGTGGTCATTTGCATTAGGTGCATTGAATCATTTAATTAGCTTCTTAATTTTTGTGCGTGTGAGTTTGTAATTCGAAAAGAAAAATACATTTTTAGCCTCGTAGAACTTACATAGAAATTGCTCTTCATCGAAAGACTAAGAGCTGCATGTGCATGTAGTCAGGTTTTTATTAATTTCTTTTGCGTCAGAACATCATTGGTTTCAACTCCATATCCTTGTGACTTAATACAACAGCCCTTAAAATAAGCGATTAAATCTAAAATCAACTAGCAAGTTTTATTTAGTGTCGATCACCAACTAGCTAGGTTGTAGGGCCTTGGAATAGGAGAGAGGAGAGTTAACTCTCCAAGGCCGCTCAAACAGACATAGAAGTTTACTAATTGAGCGAAATCCAACTCCGTGAGGTGGACTGGGAAAGCTCTCATCTGAGAGTCAAGCGTGAGGGGAAGTGAAGGTTAAGAAGAGGGATACCCCCCTCCGATTAGCTGAATCTAACCTCAAGACCGTTCCGCCCAGCTTTTGATACGGATTGGTGTCCATAGTTGCTGTTCCTAGGTTCCACACAGGTGACTGCGGGGGGGAATACCCGTGGTACCTGAGGCAGACGTCGCATCACTTCCGGCAGTACTTCTGGGGGGTGCCCTTGCGAAGCTTGGGTGCTTGAGCCGGCAAAGGCTGTTGTTAGGAGGGGAGGGTCGGCGTGGCATTTACGATACCTTCGCTGGTGTGCAGGCCCTAATCATCCCCGGTGCTGGGAAGGTCCCTATACTTCGCTCACCGTATTTTGGTGTCCGGTCCTCATCACCGGAGCGGAAATATGAGTTGTTTGCTTGCTGTTTCTCAGGGTTTTGATTTTAGTGAGTGCTCTTTGCTCCTAGCTTGCCTAGCTTTTCACTTTTCTTGAGTCTAATATAATAAATTTGTAAAAGTGGCTGATCGAGCGCCTCGACGTTCGAGGAGAGTCCGGGGGTTATCTCCCGAGAGTGCAGAGCCTTCTTCGAGAAGGCGTAGGAGCGATCTAGCAGGTGGTTTTCACCCTATAGAGTCTGACGCTGTGGAGAGAGATCCTCCACTAAGGTCTGAAGGTTTCATTGCTGATTCCGGTGTCGGTTCCGAGAGGAGCGTTTCGCTCACCTCGAGGGTATTGTTTCCTCAGGAGGAAGATTTTCAGATAGAAGATATACCTGAGCCTGCAGCTACAGGTACATCTCCTCTTCCTCTTAATCATCCGTTTGTTATAGAGTACATCGGACCGGAGTCTGAGAGACCGCCGGATCTTCCTTATCTTTCTTATCTTTCGATGGCCACGACTGGGAACGCGGCTTCTACCGTGAGTGCTGCGGGCATTCAGACCCCTGTTTCTGTCGAGGCGGGGGGCACTCTTGCTCTATCTTCGAGTGCTTCTAGCACTGCTATGTTTGGCTCTGGGTTCACCCAAGCATATGCTTCTCAATCTGGTCCCTTTGTTTCGGGGATGTCCATTGCTGGAAATCCCTCTTTTTCCTTTACCGCCGGTGCAGCTGGATCTACGCCCATGTCCAACATGGCTAGTGGATCAGCTTCTTTTCAGGGTTTCCCCTTTGGGACTGGGCATATTCCTAGTCCTAATCCTTCTTTAGGGTCATTTCCTTTTACGTCCCAGACCCAAAGTTTTAATCCTTGGGCTCAGGGGCCAAGTTCGGCTTCTTTTATAGGATGGAATCCTATGTTTGCAACGTCGGGGGCAGGGAATCAGTTCATCGCGAGTCATCCAGGGAATGCTTCTTTCCCTGCATCGAGTGCTTATCAGTCTTTTTCTCCTCTGTCTAATGCATGGAACCCCTACCAGGGGCTTACATCTTCAGTCAATACTTCAGCGGGGGGAACTAGTCTGGGTCTTGGTAACTCGGCGTGGGGAGGAGGTTCTTCTCCGTTTTCTACGGGTCCTTTCTGGCAGCCTGGTGCCTCATCAAATCCGGGCTATTCTTTTCAGAATGTGGGAAATTCATCCCATCAAGGATGGAATTCTCAGGCTCCGCCGCGATTACCATTTCTGGCAACGTTAAACTTGCCAGACTTGGCGAAGTTAACTAATGACCCGATTCGATATAGTCCGGGTTGGCCTCCGGTTCCAACCAAACTTCCTTCAGACATTTCTAAGTTTGAAGGTAAGAATGGTGAAGATCCGGCAGACCATGTCACCACATTCCACTTATGGTGTTCATCCAACTCTCTGATCGACGATTCGATTAGATTGAGATTATTTCAACGCACCTTAACTGGAAACGCCGCGAAGTGGTATATAGAGCTTACTGGGGGCAGTTTCGCCACATTTGGAGAACTGCCTGTCACTTTTCTTAACCATTTCCAGTTGCCCGTCAGATATGAGGCTGGGACCGAACTCCTGGCTAATTTTAAGCAGGATGAGGCAACTCACATTTCTGATCATATTCAGGAATGGAGGAGAAGGAAGAGGCTTATCAAAGCCCATATTCCGGGTGAGTTCCTTCTCGAGTGGTTTTTGAAATCGCTTCAGTTAGATATTTCAAAGGATGTATCCATGTCAGGGGTATATTCCGAGGAGCAGGCCATCTTTAGGGCCCAGCAGTTAGAGTTGATCTATTCTCAGTCTGGCATGCTTTACAAGTATTTGCCTAATGCTCCTCGCTCCAAATTGGATCTACCGAAACCTAAACCTGGTCCGCATGGTGATGGACTTGTCGGATCGGTCAGTAGTAGTGCAGCCAGCCTGCTTTCTCAATTGCAGCAGTTGTCTTTACAATCTGCTTCTTCTGGTCAGGCTGTGCCTGCTGATTCTTCACCTTCCCGGTCTTTGTCCATTAATGCTGTCCAATCTTCTGAACCCAAAGGAAATCAACAGTCCGATGGGAAGAAGAAGGGACGTAATAACAAGAAGAAGGGCAAGAATGGGAAGGGCAATGCAAATAAGACCAACGAGTGTGTTGGTGAAGGGCAAAAGGAGAAAAAGAAAGTTAAGTTTCCGTGCAAGCTTTGTGCTGGAGACCATCTCACACACCTTTGCCCGAAAATTCAGGATGCTCAGCGCCTGTTATCTCAGCAGGGTTCTTCTAGTTCCGAGGCTGTGCTAACAAACCCTTTTCCCCAAGGGCAGCAATTAATTGCTGGCGCGAACCAAAATCCTGGGGCTTTCTCTGGAGGTGCTCAGGAAGGGGAAATTCCATCGAATATCTTTATGATGAGTGCTCACGTGGATGTCGCTACGAGATCCCGTGATTATGGCGGAGAGGAATCTTCGAAAGCTAAGGAAGTTTCTGATACTACTGAGCCGCTTCATATCACGAAGCCAACTGTCGAGTCTATGCCTCGGAAACCGAAGGCATCCTCTAAGCGGTCAACGATTAATCCGAACATGAGGGCTGCCCAGAACTACTCGATTGTAGAAGATCTGGCGCAGAGTCCTTGTGCTATGTCAGCTTTAGAGGTACTCCAGTCTTGTCCGGCTCAGCGCAGTGCTTTGCTCACTGTCATTGGAGCTATAGATCCGAAAAATTCTCTTCTGATTACCTTTGATATGAAGAATTTTAAGAAGAGACTTCCTCATCATATGGCCTTCCATATTAAATCATCGTATCGGAAGACTAATATCTTTCGCACGGTCGTTGATGAGGGTGCTTCTACTTGCGTGATGTCTCTCGCATGCTGGAAGACACTAGGATCTCCCAAAGCTCTTCCATCTAGCACTATTCTTACTGCATTCGATGGCCATTCTCATAGGCCCCATGGTATTGTCCCGGCTTTGCCCATCTGTGTTGGGGGCAAAACCGTTAACATAGAGGTTGAGGTAGTAGATGCGGCCTTGGACTACAACCTTCTGTTGGGGAGAAACTGGATATATGATATGGATGCCATTGCATCTTCACTATTTCGGATAGTATGTTTCCCCCACGAAGGGAGGATAGTTACGGTGGATCAACTGGACTGTCCTCCTGTAGACCTAGATGCGCCTCCGGACTCATCTGTCCCTAAGTTGGACAATACTAAGGCACCTATTGAGAATCTGGGAGTTGGAATGTATTCTTCCCTGATGGGATCTTTTGATCTTCCTCCTCCTAAGGTGTCTATCAATGCTATTTCATCCTCCAAGGCTCCCCTTCGAAGAGAGTTCTTTCGAACTCATTATTTTTCGGACCCTTGGACCTTACCTTCCCCAAACGCCACTTTGGAGGAAGGGCAAGTGGGTGGAATGGCATTCCCGATTTCTGCAGCTGAGATTGCATATCAGTCTGTTGTTGACACTGCAGAGTCTGATCCAGCTCCTCTTTCGCCGGAAGAGTTGGATGGTGATGTGGCTCCGGCTTGGACGCTTACTTCTTCTTCTGCCCAGGATTGTCTAGATACACTCTTCCATCTGAAGAGGCCATCCTGGAAGCAATGACAGGTATAGAGAGACCGTGGGATGACTTGCATCATCGGTCTTACTTCCTACCTGACTTGAGCGAAGTCGAAGCTAGTTTTCCAAGTCCTCAGTCTCCTGGACCTGTTCACCCAATCTTGAGCCCCTTAGCACCAGCACAGGTTTATGCTGAAGGGAACATGGCTGTGATCTCTCCGACTATCCCGGTGAACATCTCCAGGAATCCCAACATTATTGAGAACGTTTTCATTGGAGCTGAATGTTCCTGTGAAGAAGTTCAAATCTATACCGAGCTCTTCAAAGAGTATAGGGATGTTTTTGCTTGGTCTTATGAGGAAATGCCTGGCATAGATCCATCTATTGTCCAGCATGAGATCAAGACGTATGAAAACGCTAAGCCGGTCAGGCAAAAACTTCGTCCGGTTAATCCTAGGAAGGCAGCAGCTATCAAAGCTGAAGTTGAAAAGCTGCTTAAGGCGGGATTCATTTTCCCGGTTCCTCTGACTGAATGGGTTTCAAACCCCGTTCCTGTTGATAAAAAGCAAGGAACAATTCGAGTGTGCATCGATTTCAGAGACCTGAATAAGGCGTGTCCTAAAGATAATTACCCCACACCCTTCATTGATCGGATTATTGATGAGTGTGCCGGTAACGAAATTTTTTCCTTCATGGACGGTTTTTCTGGTTATAATCAAATTACTATCCGTCCAGAAGATCAACATAAGACCGCATTTATTTGTCCCTGGGGTACGTTTGCATATAATAAAATGCCTTTTGGTCTGAAAAATGCTGGAGCCACTTTTCAGCGGGCCATGTCCTACGCCTTCCACGACATCAAGAAAATTATCGAGGCATACTTAGATGATCTAGCTGCTCATTCTCGAAAGAGGATGGATCATCCAGGACACCTCCGGCAAATATTTGAGAGATATCGTTTTTATAAAATTCGTTTGAATCCGAACAAGTGCGTTTTCGCGGTAACATCCGGTCGGCTGTTGGGATTTATCGTGTCTAATGAAGGGATAAGGGTAGATCCCTTCAAGGTTGAGGCAATACTTCGGTTGCCTCCCCCGTCTTCAATCAGTCAACTTCAAAGTCTCCAAGGGAAGTCTAACTTTCTTCGGAGGTTTATCGTTAACTATGCTGAGATTACAAAGGGATATATGAGACTGTTGAAGAATGGAGTCCCTTTTCTTTGGGACGACTATGCTCAACGCTCATTCGATGCCTTGAAAAAGGCATTGACCTCTGCTCCTTTACTGAGTCCACCCGATTATAGCAGAGATTTTCTTTTGTATCTGGCTACAGCAGAATCTACCATTGGTATGGTTCTGGTTCGGGAGGATGATGCTCTGGCTGAGCATGTTATTTACTACCTTAGTCGAGGACTGGTAGGACCTGAACTACGATACACCCCGATAGAAAAATTAGCCTTAGCAGCAGTTCATGCTGTGCAGCGACTCCGGCATCATATTATTCTTCGTAAAACTTATGTCTTGGCAGCTGCCAATCCATTTCAGTTTGTCCTCAGCAGGCGAGTGATTGGGGGCAAATATAATAGATGGATTGTGATTTTACAAGAATTTGATCTAGAGTTCATGTCTGCCAAATCCAAGAAGTCATTAGTTTTTGCGGAATTGATCTTCGAGTTGCCTTGTGGAGAGGCGATGATCTATGATGAGTCCTTTCCGGACGAACACTTGTTTCTGATCTCTCCACAAGATCCTTGGTATGGGGACATCATTGTATATCTCCAGACTGCGAAGTTTCCCTCTTCTTTTTCGAAAGATGAGCGTCGTAAGCTGCATCACTTAGCTAAAAGTTATCTGATTATTGGTGATGCTTTGTACCGTCGAGGGGTTGATTCAATCCTAAGACGCTGCTTAACTTTCGAAGAAGCTGAGGCTGTGCTTCATGATTCTCACGGTGGAGCTTGTGGGGGTCATTTATCAGGGCTTGCTACAGCCCAAAAGATTTTGCGCGCTGGCTACTTCTGGCCCTCGATTTTCAAAGATTGTGTTGAATCGGTCAAGAAGTGTCATCCTTGTCAAGTGTATACTCGAAAAATGCGCGCTCATCCAGCTCCGCTTTTTCCAGTCGTTACTGTCGGGCCCTTTACAAAGTGGGGTATGGATTATACTACTTGTAACCCGCCTTCGGCAAAAGGTCACAAGTACATTATCGTAGCAGTAGACTACTTTACGAAGTGGGTCGAAGCTATGCCTACTTTTGGGAACGATGGTGAGACTGCGGCTCTTTTCTTCTTCAATCAAGTCATTGCTCGTTTCGGTATACCTAGAGAGATTGTCACTGACCATGGCAGTCACTTTCAGAACAGTATGATGGCTGAGTTGGCTCTTAAATTGGGTTTCCGGCAGGAGCATTCATCTCCATATTATCCTCGGGCCAATGGCCAGGTGGAAGCCGTGAATAAGTCCTTGAAGACAATTCTTCAACGGACGATTGATAAACATAGATCCAACTGGCACATTATGCTATATCCTGCACTCTGGGCGTACAGGACGTCAGTTAAAACTGCAACTGGCTTTACTCCGTTTCAGTTAGTCCACGGGGTAGAATCTGTATTTCCCATTGAATACGAGATTCCTTCCCTTAAACTGGCTGTTGAGTTTCTTCCTGACACTTCTAGTCTGGCAGAGCGGCTTCTTCATCTGGAACATCTTGATGAGCAGCGTCGAGATGCCGCCACGTTGAACGAAGCGCATAAAATCCGAGTCAAAGTCCAGTACGATAAGGCGGTTAAGCCTAGGGTCTTTTCCGAAGGCGACCTTGTTTTGGTCTATGCCCAAGAAAAGGATGCCTTGGGGGCAGGAAAGTTTAAGTCGATGTGGTATGACCCCTATATCGTCAAAAAGGTCCTTAAGAAAGGAGCGTATACCTTGGTTGACTTTGAAGGAAATGAGTTGTCGGAGCCCCGAAATGGGCTCTATCTGAAGAAGTATTATGCCTAGGCTTTGCCCCGGCATTTTTCTTTGTATATAGTAGTTTTTGTCTTGTACATATCTGTTTGATTTTCGATTTTTGATGGGATGGTGATGTTTTTGATCTGCTTTGGCAGGTTGTGTTGATGTCATGAGTCATTATGGTTTCGCCGATGGTGCTAGTAGACACACCCGGAACTTAGCTTCCGGGGCTTGGGTGCTTCATTATCCTTCCGGTCAGCTGTTGGTATCAAGAGGGGTCTGCATTGGTCCTGCTTCCAATAACGTAGCAGAATACACTGCAGTCATTCATCTACTCTGGGAGGCAATATCTTTGGGTGTTGATTCGTTGGTAGTTTTCTTGGACTCCCAGCTGGTGGTGTCGCAGTTGAACAACACTTATCGGGTACGAGATCCATTTTTATTACGATTGTTCTTGAGGGTACGTTTGTTACAAAGGTCTTTTCAATTTTTAACATTCATTCATATTCCTCGAGCTGACAATTGGTTTGCTGACTCATTAGCTAATCAAGCTTTAGATTGGCATATTAATCATTCAATACAATAAAATCTAAATCATCAAAAACATCATACTTTTGATACATTTATCACATCACATCAAAATATCGCTGTATATATATCATCAGTATGTCAAAAAACTTCACAAAATTTTGGATCCATCAATGCCGTACAAAACTTGGGCTTATGCCCCATCATGTTCAGTCTCAAAAAATATACAGTCATCTAATATGAAAAATCTGTCTACTCCTGAGGACCCTGCCCAGAAGTTGCGTTCCTATAGAACATCACTGCAGTGGCCACACGACGGAACAGTCTAACCCAGTCCCGGGGTACTCCTACAACCCGTCTCTGGATGGCTTCTGGCAAGTCCTCCACAGCAGCCAGAGGGATTTGGCGGGTCAGTCCCTCCAAGTTTCTCTGTACGGCCTGGAGGGTCCTGTCAGAATCCGCTGTCTCTGCTTCACCTCTGTGGCGCTTGTGACGTGCTAGGCCCTCAGGACGCACTGGTCCAACATCTGAAACATGATCATTTTTCATTTGTCAGTCATTATGAATCCAATCCAAAAACATGTTTGTTTTCATTTTTCATACATATTTGAAAAATCCAAAAAAATCATATAAGTTAAAATTTTTGAAAAAACTTACCGACTGCTCCCCATGCTGCACCGGGTGGAAGTACTAGATCTGGATCTCCTCGGAAATCCATCCCGGCATAGGGGTAGTCATCTACTGCGATGATCTGTTCTCTCCACCATAAGAAGAACTCATCATCCCAGGTAGTTCGGGGTACCTCGCTGCCCCCCAGTCTCTTCATCATGTCTGCCCAACGGGAAATTCTTGGGTCCCGAGGGCTGCTGATAGTTGAGATGACTTTGGGTCTCAAGGCTGGAACTCTCTCGAAGAAGAATGTAGTCAAAATGGTTCCATAGCCAAAGTGTTTTGTATGTGTTTTGCGAATCGACGTCAGTTGTTGTTTCATGTTCAGTAGCAGTGCAGTGCACCAATCATACACATGAATTAAGCACTCTACAGCTATGCTCATGTGCGCCCTGGACGCCTGATGCAGTGAGGCAGATCCTGCCACTCTGCCGATGGTGAACAGGAGGATCTTCATGTGCAAGTCCCTGATATCTCTGAGTGCAATCTGTGTGCCTACTTTTTTGGAATCTTCTATGCAATAGAGTTGGACATAGTCCTCCACGGTTAACCCTCCCAGGGGCTTTCCGTGCAAATCCACTGGGTCTCCCCTTCTGGAGAGTCCGGTGATGAAGTATATATCTTCCACCTCTATGCGTAGTGGCATTTGATCAATGATGAAACAATCCTGATCCGGTTCCCAATAATTTACCAGCATTTCAAGCAATCTCCCGTTACTTTTCATATTGGGCATTTTGAAAAATTTGAATAATCCACAGTTTCGGAGGACATTTTGTGCTGCACGGTCTTCCATGACCTCTTGGTCCACTGCACTATGCTCGCGTTCCCTCCATGAAATTGTCATCCTGAAGAAATTCATTAAAATTTGCATTAGAAACTCATTTTTAAAATTAGGACTTGCGCATACGCTAGTTTCGCTGTGCACAGTCGCGTGTACACGCGGCTTTCCTTCTTTGAACCCGCGTATGCGCAGGTACGCATTTTTTAATAAGGGTTTCCAGGTAAAAATCCACTTAATTTTAAATTTTAAACGGACAAAATGAATCAACAGGATGAATAAGGAGCCTACCTGAAGTTTCGCTGAATTCCGACGGTCGGTTGTTGCTGGTTTGACGAAACAAGTTTTTAGCTCCAGAGCTCTTTTTCCAAATCAACTATGCAATAATGAACCATTTGAGAGGTAATTTGTGTATTTATGGCTAAAAAATTGAAAATTTTCGCAAAAATTTCCTTGTGCTTATTTTTTCGATCTGTCTTATGCTGTATAACTCGATTGCTTGGAAGTGCCCAGTTTGGTATATTTCAGGTACATTTTGACATTTTCGAGATTTTTCCCGGTTTTTGGCCCATGTGTTCGGACTCTTCACGGCAGGTATATGATCTTCACTGGCATATAGGTTAGGGAATCACTTTCCGTTGCATCTTGCATTCTAGCCTCCATACTGATCACTTGCCTTAGGGTCGATCCCATCAGGTCATGAGTATTATACCATTTTCACTCGCCGATTTTTAAAATCATGACTAGATGGTAGAGCCTTCCTTTACATGGGCTTCCTAGTTAGTTCCTCGCTATCGCTTGTTGCCCATGCTGCTTTTTATGTAGGCTCGGGAGTCCTCTTTAGTCCCGCCATGTCTTTTGTGTTGAAGCTTCATTCTTCTTCTTCATCACTTATCATTTTTCTGGCTTATACCCTAGAGGCTCCTTGGTGTCGTTAAGTTGTATTACTGCATTGCATATTGGCTACTTGTTTATCCTGGCCTTTAGCCGGCTTCATTTGGACTCGATGTTTAAGCCAACTTTTGACCTTGACTATCTGTACAAGTTAACCATTGCATGCACTTAGCTATCACGACTTGACACCTTTGTACCCATGGATGGAACGTTCCTCTGAGTATCACTGACCAGTTTTCGCCACCTCGCATTGAGCATAGGATTGTTCCAAACCCCGGAACTAGTGCATCTGCTTTTTTCGATACTCGTTCTATCCATTGTATCATAGCATTCTTTTATTCTTTTTCGGGCTTATTATGAAAAAGACAAAAAAATTAAATATAACAAAAAGAGCGGGAACGGGATGTATCTTCGTTATTTCGATGGCAGTACAGAGTCAGTTTGTCACCCTTGAACAAAGCACATATACTTATATATATTTCCTTCATTTGGGATGGTTCTAGTTTGACCTAGGTTCAGCCTTTACCATGTTTCACTTGTCAGTTCTCCCCCGGTTGGTTATCTCTTCCAATCATATGGAGAGTTTGTTTTGCTTCCTGCAAGACAGACTTATACAGTGTCACTTTTTACTGCCATGGTCATCACAGAGTCGTGCTTTTGTTCAAGGGAAGTCTAGCCTGAGTCGGCCATTCTGCGGTGTCTCTTGACTCATTATTCAGTCGGCCTTCCCGGTCTTGTCAGCATCATGTTCTATCACATCAGATGTTTTGATCTTCTGCTCGTGCTGGATTGAGAAGGTCTCCATTGACTTCTTGCCGGCGGGTTTGTCTCTTATCGACTACGACACATTGCTCTGAGAGCAAGCCTAGAGCCGCACCTTGGGCCTATTTCCATCATTGATAGGTGACCTCGTGCTCGGCATTTGATCATCATCATGGGTCTTTGACTGAGTGGTTTCCCCTGTGTTCGACGTCAGCACACATTATCACACTTGGGATTCGTGCAGTACCTGGATTTCCATTTGACCCTATCGGTGGATTTCTCGCCTCTGTGTCAACTTTCATTATTGGTTGGTTCAGAGGGTTTCTTCCGTGCGCTAGCTTCATCTTGTGCACGTCGGAAACGTACTTCGGTTTTGGTTCCATCACTCTACTTCGTCCGATTCCTTCCAAATCTTGGCCTGCGGGTTACACTCGCGCTGGACCGATGTGGGATGCCTTAATGCCTTCCTTCCAGCAGATCTTTTCCCATCGACTCCAACTCATTGCTCTGGGAACAAGATCTAGAGTCTTTTTGTCAGTACCTTAGGGTTTGCAGTCATCAGTGGCAGACTCTTCGCTATCGACAGTGGGGATTCATTATTGCCTCTTGATTGGTAGATTCTTTCAAGTGTTCGACTTCAACTCATTCATTCACACTTGTCAGATTGTACTGGGGCACCTTGACACTCATTATCATTATCGGTGGGTCGTCTCGCGTTGGTTAACGGGAAACATCATTGCCCGGTAATCCAACCATTTCTCACATGGTCGACTTCAGCTCATTTATTCCCAGTGTGTAGAATTGTGCCGTTGTGATCGGTGAAGACCTTGGGTTGCATCAGCATTTCTCGGTTCACTGTTGACATTTCTCTCAGTTTCTGCCAGTGTTGCCGTCCACCCTTATATGTTGCAGTTCAGCACAGCAACATCTTATATGTTGATCCCCGAGTTGCGTGATTGTACTGTTTGATCCGCCTCTTATGATCCGGTACTTGGAGATTCAGTTACTTGATCAGACATCCAGTTGCACTATCTTTGATCAGCTTTCTATATGTGATACTTGGACATTGATACAGACTTGTCTTTCCAGGCCCTGCTCAGATGATTCACTATGTATTTTCAGTTCAGTTATACTTGTATACATGTTGGATCTATTCGGTACTTTCTATATATATGATGTATTTTTGACTGAGCATGGGTATGCTCGCCTCAGCATGGGTTGACTCTCTGGTTTCTTTCATTGGTTTTTGGCAGGCTGAAATCTGGTGAAGTCCTCTCTTGTCCTTGCGAAGTTCTTTCTATGTGCATAATACATTTTGGCCATCATGTACCCCTTCTGACCTCATATATTAGGGGGCATCTGTTATAGCATCATTTCTCACCTTGACATGATTCATGATTGCTACATGGCTTTATGGGCACCCATTCCTACAGACTTGGACAAATTCACTTAAAAACAGTGGAAAATCCTTCATACGCGACTATGCCGTGTTTTTCCGCGTGTATACGCGAGTACAGCTAGACTTTTCCGCGTATGCCATTTTAATGATTAAAAAATATATAAAATCCCTAATTTCGCGCTGGGTTGATGGTTACTCAGGTAGTTCAACTACCCCAGCCCGTGGCCAACTGTTTCCAACTGCTGAAACTACTTGGAGGGACTATAAAAAGACCTCATATGTATGGCCTAAGGGAGAGAGAAAATTATTATTATTATACTCTGTTGGTTCCCTATCCAAGTCTGATTCCCCGTGCCTCCTGCACTTTCCCAGTTCATTTCAGGAAACCCTTGTTTCCTTGAGATACACATCCCTTTATATGTTATCTCGTATGCACTCATTTGGAAGGAGTCTTAGCGAGGCAAGGGCTGGACGGATCCGGACGACGGTCTGCGAAGGCCTTGGAAGGATCAAGTGATCTCTCCACTTACTTTTGTACGTACTATTTTTATAATACAGAAGTATCATGCTGTTCCCGAAGTAAACGTGTTAGTGTATGCTTTAATGTATGAAGAATATTTGTTATACAAGCATTTATGATGATTTATTTAATATTTTATATGAATCTCACTAACATATAGAGTAGAAATATACTGTACAACTTGTCCTTTGTGCTGGTTTCTTCTTGTATTTCAGGTGAAAAAGGAAGGACGGTTGCAGGGAGTTTGAACTCCACGTGGATCTACTTCAAACGTAGGACCAACGGGTAAACCTCTCATTCTGCTCTATTTCGTTTTCATGACTGTGCATGATCGTGTGAGTCTCTGTTAAGTAGTACGCCCCTGCTCTGTGGAGGTTGAATCCCAACCAACCTCTAGGTGTTAAATCCCCGAACGGGGGTCCAAATGGAATAGGTGGGCTAATTTACAGTATCTTATAACACGACTAAAATTTAGTCATATTTCTTTAGTCATTAATTGGTTTCAAAGGATGACTAAAATTTGCATATATGTGACTATAAGTAGCTAATTTACAATATCTTATAACACGACCAACATTTTGGTCATATTTCTTTGGTCATTTATTGGTTTTATCATGTAATCATATAGTAATATATTTGGTTGTTAATTGCGACAATGAATGACTAAATTAATGACCAAATTTATGACTAAATATACTACTAGATGATAAAATTGAGACAACCAATTAATGACTATGCTAAAACCGACTAAAATTTGGTCTGGTTACAAGATACTGTAAATTAGCTACTATTGGTCACCGAATGAAAAATGGTCGTTTATATGCAAATTTTAGTCATTTTTTTAGTAACTAATTAGCCATTTTCTACTAGTGAATAGGAAATGTAATGGGAGAAGAAGTTAGAGAGAAAATTTGTAACTACCCCTCCCACATTTACCCACTTTTACAAGCTCTCTAGGGTAAACATGGGATGAAATTCACTATGATATGACTTGACCTCTAAGTTCCAGTTATAGAAGTGGGGCCTACAAACTGCAAGTAAAATGACAACCCTCAGAGACTACATATTACTCAAGAGCTTACAAACCACCCCAGGTGATCAATCCTGTAGTTGGAACTATTTTTCACTAGGTTTAATCCAAAAAACACCCATAACACTTCATACATGAATTTGGGAGGCTATAAATACACCCATAGGCTTGTCTCCATGCGATTATGACCCAATTTTCCTTGTTCATTGCATGCGATCATGATATCTATGACACTTTTTCAGGCTAACCTCTAGACCTCTTCCTTGAACTACCTATAAATTTCTAGAATCATGACAATGATGATAACAATGTTAAACAATCAAGGCTTGAAAAACATATTGAGCTATACATGTCTAATTCCAGATAGACATTTCGTCAAAAAAATAGTAAACATATAAGCTACAGGTCATGAATGCATATTTGATCATAAACTTCTGAACTTCATCTGAAAATCACTAAAAAGGCTCTATGCCCTCTTAATATAGCTACAACATGTTGGACATTGGATAAACCAACACTCCCCGTGTGTTTCGCGACATGGACTAACCACCGTTCGTGGATCCTTATCTCTGGCGATGCGATCATTGACTAACACCTGCGGGTTTTGGTCTAACGGCAATCGTGATTCACAACAAGTGGTATCAGAGCATAGGTCACGAGTTCGATACACACCCGGCTCGCGTTGGGGGGGATATTGTTGGACATTGGATAAATCAACACTCCCCGTGTATTTCGCGACATGGACTAACCACCTTTCGTGGATCCTTATCTCTGGCGATGCGATCATTGACTAACACCTGCGGGTTTTGGTCTAACGGAAATCGTGATTCACAACATAACAATACTTGTTAGCCCATGCATTCATCAAACATTCAATAAATTATCAAATCATGAGAGAGATCCATATCTAGAGCACATTATAAAACCATGCATATAACATAACCAGAATAGGAACTATGCCAAATCTGTTATGAAAACAACCCCAAAAATAGAAGAAAAGAGAGATAAACGCCTTAGAAATAGGCCACTTCGAGGGGAAACCTCCTTTACACTACATAAATTAACAATTCTTGGATTATACAAATGACAAAACCTCCCTTCTATATATAGGAGTCCATGGGGTCACAATATAATCCTAGCCAACCTAACAATAATAATGGAAGGGAAAAATAATAACAGTGTGGGGACTAGAGGGGTAAAACAATAAGTATAAGGGGGCTACACTAACAACAATAAGGGTCTAAATTATTAATATAGGGCCCTAACATGCCCCTCTCCTTCAAACAAGTGTTGTCCTCAACGCTTGATTATTTCTCGATGCTTCTGTATAAAATTCTCATCCTCCCATATGGAATATTCAATGGGTAAGTTCTTCCACTTGCTGAGATACTTTGAAATTGATCGATTTCGTAGTTGTCGAGTTCTTGTTTCGATTACTGCTTCATAACTTCTTTCGCTGCAATGTTGATCTTCCTGTTGTTTTATTCGATTTTGCACCAAAGTTAGGTTATCCTTTGAGAGTTGGAGAACTTGTTGTTGATGTTCGATGTGATCTTCCACTACTTTATCATCCACAGTATCTTTCATTTTATCCTTCAAACCATCCAAATTAGCCTCCATTTTTTCTTTTAAACCATCTATGTCATCTTTGATTGTTGTTTGTAAGATCAAAATTTGTTGCACTTGGTGCCATAATTTTGATATATCATAATGTAATTCTTCCTCTTCATGCATCATAGTATATAGATTTCTATGGGCTTAATGAGTGTAGAATTATTTTTGGGCATTTTAGAACCCAATACTGATATCTATGCTTCAATGTACCCTTGGAATCACTTTAAACTGTTTTTTCAAACAAGACTTATGCAATTTGAAAAACAAATACACACCTTTTTCTTGCTTTTGAGGAGCTCAATATTGAAACTGAATTATCTCTGTGATTTCGGATCTTCAATATCTGAAATTCATTCCTATAGAATCCCTTTGAATATTCTTTCGAATGCCATAGGTTTGACCTGATTTGTATTCTTCAAGGCAAAGTTATGCCCAATCTCCCACAATGACCTAATTATGGACTAGTTCAGTAGATCAAACTTGTACGACGTGCCACGTGTCAGTTTTTCCTCCTTCAGCTCTGAAATTGATACAACGAAAACCAAATTCTGTTAAATTTCAGCCACTTTTTATAGAATTCCAATCTTATGCTCAGAGAGAGAGTTATGACGATTTTCCCAAGATCACCTATTTTAAATGAAATTCGGGAGCCTACAAAAACCTTAACTTCCACATATCATATCTCTTAAAATATTTCGAACCAAGTTCTGAAATATTTACATGAAGTTCCTTAGGATTTATTTGAAACGGGTTTTTTGTTTTAGTGTCTGAAACCTCGTAGAAAAACTTATAGTGAAACACTCCATGATGACCTGTTTGAAGCAGTGAAACCCTAAAATCCAAAGCTCTGATACCAAATTTTATGAAACTAGCTCCAAAAATAGAAAAAAAGTGAGATCAACGCCTTAGAAATAAGCCAATTCGAGGGGGAAACCTCCTTTAGATTACATAAATGAACAATTATTGGATTATACAAATGTCAAAACCTCTCTTCTATATATAGGAGTCCATGGGGTCACAATATAATCCTAGCCGGCCTAACAATAATAATGTAAGGGCACAATAATAACAATATGGGGACTACAGGGGTATAACAATAATAATAAGGGGGCTACACTAAAAAAAATAAGGGACTACATTATTAATATAGGGCCCTAACAAAATCAGCCACAAATCACCATAATAAACAATACAAGTTCCCATATATCACAATAGTAAAATATATCATATTAACATATGAAAATACCAACCAAGTTAGGGACTTCCACGTACCACCCGACTATAGATGGGCTGAACCAAAATCTGTCTTTCAACCAATCATCCTCATGCCATATTCCAAGAATGAATGTGGGATCATAAGGGTTAAACTAAAATAAAACCATCCTTCCTCATCCTCAACATATTGTACAATGTGACACGACCATTTGTTCTCCAGCCTTCAAGCATGACAAAACACTCTATTCAAACGATGTTGAACTCCAATCCAGATCTTAACCATGTCGTCCCATGCATAATCACTCACAACCATACATTCTTCGCCCCAATGTTCCTCACTTTCGGCCAAATGTTCTCTAGTCCAATGTGATAATACCATATGTTCTCTGATCCAATGTGATGGGTATGAACATGATAACACACTCCATTCAAACAATAAACACATTAATTTTACTTCATCCATCTTCCAATATTGACAACACTTATAAAAAAATTAATTCAATTAATCCTCCTTTTGATATGAATCCCCATCCCCTAAATGACATGGTAATTAATAACCCCTTCCTTAGTAGTGATATTAAACATTCTAATATCATTAAACCCTTTAAAAACCTTTTTATCAATCACTCTGACATCCAATTGGATGAACATACATTGAATCTCTTAAAATAAGGACTAAATTTTTCCATTACTCCTTGTCACATTCCCATTGAAGACATCCTTTGTCACATATAGTATGGAATTAAATAACTTCCAAACAACATAAAATAATGTATTAGACAAGATTTCTCCATTATCCTTAAAAACTCGAAACCCCCAAGAAGAAACATCAGTAAACATGAATACCTTGCACTAAAATCTTTAAAATCTAACCCTAACAATGTAATATTAAAAGAAGACAAGGGAGGAGATGCAATTATCATGAATAAAAAGGCTATAATGAAAAAATACTTGATCATCTTAATAACAGTAGGTGCTACAAGAAGTTAAATATGAATCCTTTAAATAAAATCACTAAAGAAGTATGCAACTCAATCAAAGCAAGAAATGAACGTGACAATAAGAACCTTGTAAATGCAATCCATATACTCCTAGGATTTATGGCGCTCCTAGGATCCACAAAGACGGTATCCCTCTTAGATCTATAGTGAATACCATTTTTGTACCTACATAGTATATCTTAAAACACCTCACCAAAAAATTGAAACCCCTTGTTTGAAATATTTCTTTTTTGTTAAATATTCTACACATTTTATCAATGAAATTAAAAATATTAAGACTGATCAAAATGACATATTAGTTAGTTTTGATGTAAATTCACTTGATACTAATATCCCTATTGAAGAAGCCATGGATGTTGTTCGAAAGGTAATTGATATTGACACATATGAACTCATTGAAATATTCCTAAGATCCACATTCTTCAGTGTCATGGGGTGATACCTTAGAACAAACTTGCAGTGTAACTATGTGCTATCCTCTATCCCCCATTATTTCCAATTTGTTCATGGAGTAATTTGAAACCAAAGCCTTGAATTCCTCACCCCTAAAACCTAAATTATGAAAAATATTTTTTGATGACACTTTCATCATATGGCCTCATGGATGTGATACATTAAAAATTTTCAAGCAACACCTCAATAGTCTATCTCGTTAGAGAAATTTTGAGGTCTAAAATGGGCCTCCTAAGAAAAATGTACAACCAAAATAAAATTTATAATAACCAATAGGATTCAAGATGATGACGTCAACCATGGGGAATGATCCACCATTTTTGGGGTAAAAAAGTAAAAAGATTAAAAAATAATAAAATAATAAAATTACTTTTTCAACGTGTATCAACTTATCTCCCTAAGGTTTTACTCAAATGTCAAGTGAGAATACTCATTGGATTCAACATTTAATTCCTCATCCAAGGAGTACTCATGTTGCATACTTTCGATGGGCCATGCTACACGAAAAATTAGAAATACATGAAAAAATGTGATTGAAATCATGTTTTTCATGTATTTCTCATTTTTAATGTAGCAGGGTCCATCGAAAGTATGCAACTTAGGTACTCATTGGATGAGTAATCAAATTCTGCATCCAATGAGTGTCCCCACTCAAAATTTGAGTAAACCCATAGGGAGATAAGTTGAAAATGTAGTTTTTTCTTTTTCCCTTTAAAATTGATGATGTGATATATTCTTATTTTATTATTTCCATTATTATTTTATAATTTCCTTAGGAGGCCCATTTTAGACCTCAAAATTCCCCTAATGAAGTCCATAAAATTCAACATGGAAATTGAAATCAATGATAGCTTCCCTTTTCTTAACATACTCATCACCTAAAATACTGACAGGTTCTTGTCCCACCAAGTATACCAGAAAAAGACTCATACTGAGCAATATCTCCATGCCACCTCACACCATCATCCTACCCAGAAACTTGGATTTCTTAACGCCTTAGCAACAAGAGCTGTAAGAATATCTAACAAAGAGCACTTGGAAATGGAAAAGGCACATCTGATAGATGCGTTATTAAAGAATGGGTATAATAGACATCAAGCCATTAAGGCTGTGTGTAATATTAACAAAGGGCCTAAAATTAAAAATAACAAAGTGATGGATAATATTGTTGACAAAGTTAACATACCATACATTTTAGGGACCACTGATAAGATTTCCTATATCCTAAGATAGAATAACATTATGGCCACCTCAAACCCATGAATACCATATTTAGTTACCTAAAATTTGTGAAAGATCCCCTTGAACCTAAGTGCCGAAAAGGGGTTTCTAATCCCTTGCTCTTGTGGTAAACCATATGTTGGGGAAACCAGTAGATCAATCAAAACTAGAATCCAAGAGCACTCAACTGACATAAAGCATAATCACTCCAAAAATTATTCTCTAACTGAACATTCCAATATCACCAAACATAAAAAATTTATTGAAAATACCCACATCCTAGCTAGGATTGATCATTATTTTCATAGAAAATTTAGAGAAGCTATAGAAATTAATAAACATCGTAATAGCCTTAACAAAGACAAAGGATGTAATATTAGTGAGAATTAGATTCCCACATTAACCTCTAGAACAATCTCCTCCCAACCCTCCCCTTAAGACTACTAATTTATTATTAATAATAAATTTACATGAATAAGCTAATTTAAATTAACACTAGAATAAATATATTACATATAACCTTATTTAAAAATAAACTTAAGTTAAAAATGAACCATATATAATATAAAATAAAACTTTATAATATCCCACACATTAATAATACATATTAATATAACATATAACCTTATTTTAAAATTAACCATATATAATATAAGATAAATTTAATCACATTAATAATGTAAATATTAATATATCATATTAATATCAATATTATAAACAAAATAATTAATCAATCTTAATATAATTAATGTTAAATACACATGGAATGTGGAAAACCAAATAAGATAAAGCGTAAATGTATTCTCTATTAGCAATGATACACATTTATAATACATTGATATGACTATTGGATTCATATTCCAACGTCTCTTGGAATCCCTTTGATTGTTCAACTCCCACACCTTAACCCTTAGCGGATTATGTGTCCAACATTCCCCCCTTAATCTGAAGGGGTATGTATGAGTCCAAGAAGAGAGATGTAATATAAAATGTGAAAAAATGCATGACAATAGTAGGTTGAATGTGCTCTCTGAAATGTTGGCATAAGGTAGTGGTTTAAGGACGACCACCAACATTGGAACACCTAGTGCAGTTCCTATAACTCTTCCAAATCTGGCAAAAAGCTGAAGTCTTCTGCTAAAGGAAGTGATCCTTAATGTTTTGAAAAGGGAGACCTTCAACCTGGAAAAGGGAGGTATGCAACCTACGTAAAAAAGGGATAAAATCAACCTAAAAAGGGAGGTCTCAATAAGTAGTGGTTTAAGGATGACCACCAACTCAAGAATTCTTAATGCAATTCCTGAAACTCTTCCAAAACTGGAAAGAAGCTGAAGTCCTATGCTAGTAGAAGTGTCCCCAATTCTTTGAAGAGGCAGAAGATCAACCTAAAAAGGGTGGTCTCAACCCTGCATAAATGGTTTAAGGCTGACCACTGAACAAAGGCATGCTCAGGCTACAAATATGAATCTGGTATGGCAGGTTGTGGCTCATGCTCTCTTGAACTTCTCTGTCTCTGGCTATAAATCTGAATCTAATATTGCAAGTTGTGGCTTAGGCTCTTTTGACGTGGCTTTGAAACTTGTAGATGACCATCAATTCCCCCCTGTCAGATACAAGGTGAGGCGATGGAGAAAACTAAACTGCAAGATTGTTCAATACTCTAGAACAAATTCGGTCATATGACTGAAATATCTTCTTGGTTGTTGAAGCTCATTGCCAAGAAGCGATCCATCCAAGATGAATCTTTGTTCTTGCAGGAGGGTTATTTCTGAAGCATATATGTGAAGAATGAGTTGTTTTATGACAATGCTCACATGGATGAAGATCAAAACAATGATCTTTCATATGGCCAACTCAGTCACAATGTTGGCATATAAAAATTTGTTGTGGTTGTTGTAAAAGAGGAGAAGAATCTGGAACAATTGAAGGTGAGTTGTCATGAAGAAATCCAACACTCTGAAATTGGATTGGCTTGGAATAGTTTTTAATATGAAAGGAAACATCATTTTCATATCCAAGACCATTTATGTGCTTGTTATGGTCACACTCTTCCCAATGTTTGATGCTGGGCTTGGGAAGTGCAGGATATATTTTTACATCTTTCTGCAAATATGCTCCTTCATTGGGTACTAGATCAACATTATTAATTTGTTGCTTATGGGAGTTTGTCTCAATGTTCTAAACAGAAACATGTTCAAAATTGTGACCCCACTGCTATAATTCTTCTTGTTGTAGCTTTGTCTCAAACTGAAGAAAAAAATCAATCTTTTCTTGCGCATCTTGTAAATATGTTCTAATGTCAGCAAGAGAAGCTTTGTTGAATATTACAGTGTCTTCAAGAATAGAAAACATTAAAGTGATTAATAATTCTAACAAATCATCTAGTCAGACCATCTTTAAATATCACTAATAAAACTTAGCAAATAAAGAGTCTGAGCTTCGAGTTCTCAACTAATATTTGAAATATTTGTCTTCCTTTCAACGAAAAAGGCTAAGGAACATAAAAGCGTGACACAAATTTGTAAATCATAGCGCACTAAAAATATCCACCACTTAAAGTCAACAAATTAAAAATGTTTGTAATCCTAATAGGACCAGAACAAAGAGGTCACACTGATTGAAATATTTTCAAATATCAAAGCACCTGGAGAAGGTCGAGAGTAACTTTTGAACCATAAACTCCTCTTGCCAAAAGACAAAATTATCACATCTTCTTGCACAAGCATAACATGAACATAATACCAGCTTTTTATAACCAATGGCATTGAATGCAGCAATACCAACTTTTTATATCCGCTGATTCTGAAGTGCACCAGCCCTCAATTCTCATAAACCGCTTACCTATGCTCTTGTATTGAAATGATTTTACTTGTAGGACGGTTAAGCATGCACATGTTTATCTAAGTCATGAGCAACGAGATAGTGGGAATCATCATAAAAGACATCAACTTGGCACTATAAATATGGCTCCACTATTCGAACCAAGTCGTATTCCCACGACTTTGGCAAATTAATTCTCTATTCGAATGGTATAACGTACAGATTGACTCGCTCCTTGCACTACACAGAACTAGGGTATACGAGGTCCTAAATTGTTCCGCAAAAAAAACTTGGTTATGGTTGCACTATGCGTCCTGTATTTGGAAACAATGGAAGATGATGGTGTTGTCCCTGTCGCAATCTTTACCTTAGTTAGCTACTACCAATCAACGAATACCATCATCTTTAAACTAGATGACTTTGTCAAAGTTTCTGGTTAAATTGGGATGCAGGTAGTTGCTATAGCAATGATCACCTCGAATATTGTCGTTACAGATGTAGTAAACTCAATTTTTTAACGTTAAAAAAAACCGTGTTACCACCACCCTTCTGGCCTCGCTTACGGGTCGCTAAGGTCCTATTTGGCAGGTCGTTTGGGCTAAACCGAAGTTCGGCCTCCTGCTCATATGACCGATGCGTAATAAAATGGCGAGAGGGTCAACATGAGAATGGATGGGCATATATTGGATGGAGAAAGCCTTCGAATTTTGGTTTCAACCGAAGGTCTAAGGAGAATGACAACAATAATGCTGGGAAGAGACTATGAATACTCATATTTAGTTCAATAGTTGCTACTTGAGAATCCACTTGACAACACAGAGACTGATCAAGGCGATGTAGAAAATCCCATTGCAAAGATTGTTCAGGAAATTTCCTCACATGAAAATCCACAGAATATGATTATACCTGTAAATATACAGTTTCTCCGACAATTGCTTATTGTGACAATATAGAGACTGTTCATGCCGATGTAGAAAATTCCATAGCAGAGAATGGTCA
The DNA here is from genome assembly GCA_034641835.2 of Pinus albicaulis. Taxonomy (NCBI): domain Eukaryota; kingdom Viridiplantae; phylum Streptophyta; class Pinopsida; order Pinales; family Pinaceae; genus Pinus; species Pinus albicaulis. Next base: position 1,188,435,082 of record CM076583.1, read on the forward strand.
AGATATTTCAACACAACTCGATCCACAGAATGTGGTTACACTTGAATATGTTTAAGGACGAAGAGATGAAGAAGATAGTGAATCTGGAATTTTTACGATTCGTGTAGGTCCATAGGAATGGGACTCCATAGATGAACATGTGAATGAAGAAGATTCGAAAGAAGAATAAGAGGGCATTTCTGAAATATTTGTGCAATTGTCAGGTATTGGCAACCATTTCTATTGGGCCAATAGAAATGTCAGATTTGAGTGACAAAGGGCCAGGTCCGACTAACCAACTTGCAAAGAAACGACTCTGAATTGCTTTCAGCACTGTACAAACGAAAGAGTGTTAGAGCAATAGTGGGCGTTATTCAGTAATAATTCAGCAGCGATATCTTGTGGTGAGATTTCTAACAATGAATTGAGAGGTTTTTAATGTGATTGGAAGATCTTGCTATGTTTTTAGTCAAAGTCGTATAAATAGATTTGTGACAACCTTTAATAACCAGATTATATTCGTATTTTCATGGGAGAATTTAACTTGCTGCAAAACTGAGGGAATGGTTTGCATTTCGGAATAAAAGTTACGACACAGTAGCGGAGAGAAGCAATATGGCAGCAAACCTAACATGAATCTTACTGAGAGGTCAGTGTGGCAGTGTGCAACAAGAAAATTAATGGTAGTTCTAACACGCATGAAGGAAGAATTGACATGCAAAGAGAGACACCCCAAAACTAGTGGCTCAAATTGGTGCAGGGAGGGAATCTATGGATAACCTGTGAATGCATTTTCTATTAAAAATGATACAAATTTATAATACATTGATATGACTATTGGATTCATATCCCAATGTCTCTTGGACTCCCTTTGATTATTCAACTACCACACCTTAACCCTTATCGGATTAGGTGCCCAACAATTAAATTAATCTTAATATAATTAAATTAATCAATATTAATAAAAATAATTGACACCATAATATTGATACATATATCATATTAAATTTAATTTTAATACCGTCCATTTTTCATTTTAGGGTTTCCTTGTCGACTCTTCTCTTTTTTACCCCATCATTTGCTTATTTATCTAAACCTCATGTGTGATCGTTCTTTCACATCTCTTTTTATCCTGACGATAAACCATGGTAGTAGGTTTGAAATTTCGATTAAACATATATGAATGTGATGTATCCAGAAATCAAATTGCAATAATACACATCCCTTCCGACAATTGCGCTTTTCCTACATAGCTATAACCATTCTCATTGGTATAAGATTCTTCTTTCCTTGCAAAATTCTCCTTTCCCATCATCATCCAAGCACTCAATAACCTTGTCATAGCAGTCTACCTTAGTCCTATGAATTTGCAACCAATCTATGCCCAAAAGCATACTATATGAACCCAAAGGAAGCACATTTAGATGTCTTGATGTAGGTATACCATTCAACTCAAATGCATAAGATCTCACCCAATGATGAACTCTTCTCTTGGTCCCTGTAACCAACTGCACCAACCAAAATTCTACATGCAATTCGCTATTCAAGCAACACTTATCCACCAAGTTAGGACTGATATAACTATAATCAGATTTAGGATCAATCAAAATAGAAACAAATTGATCATGGATTTTACCTTCCATCTTGATAATGGACGCATGATGATAAACATACCTATTATCCATTACTCCATAAATCTGAGGAATACTCTAACCAACTTCCCCAAATGTTTGTGCCTCATAAGCACTATAAATCTGAGGCCTACCACCTTAGAGCAATGGGAACTCACTCCTGAGATGCTCTCCACCACAGGTTCAACACCTCAAAGGCTTCCTTCCATTACCCTTATTCTGCTCCCCAAGCTAAAATACATGTCCTCTCTAAACTACATTGAACTTCTTATAAAGTGCTATGTTCTCCTTATCACCTACATCCTGAGGTCTACCTCGCTTCTTAGCCCATTGTCCTTTAGTCTTCTCAGTACATTTATAATCCCACTTAGGCTTAGACTCACGCTTAGAATGATAATAACAATGCTTCAACTTCCTGATGACTTCCTCCAATCACCAAGGCTCATTATACTTAATCTGATTTTTAAATGCTAAAGGAAATCCACTAATGAACCTATGTACATTTGTATTTACATCCTTGAGGTAGGGTACATACATCAACAACTCCAGAAACTTGGTCGTATACTCTTCATATGTCATGGAACCCATCTTAAACTCATAGAATTCCTTGGGCTTTCCATCATAATATCTCTCAGAAAATGACTTCTTCCTTAAGAGTATTTTAAACTCATGCCAACTCAACTCCTCTGCATTGATGCCTCTGACACACTTCACATCTTCCCATTAGATATATTCTTTTCCCTTGAGACTAAAGATCTCTATCTTGGATTTTATATTCTCTGAGTAATTATGCAATCCAAAGAAATATTTCATCCAAGTAGTCATGCTTCAACGTCTTCTAATTTCTTTACATCCCCATCAAAAGTAGGAGGCTTGGATTTCTTGAACTCGTTTGGAAAATACTACTTCTCACTCCTCTTATAAGGATGCTAGCGGTAATGACGATGATGTCTCTCATAAATAGAACTAAAATAAAATCCCATGAGTGCTAGTATGCGTGTCAGGTATATCCAAAGATCTGCCACCTCTAACTATGTCATTCCTATCCAACCTGTGTCCTCTATTGTTTCCCTCGCTGCAGGGAACTCGTGTCCGAGACATCTAAATATTGATGAAGAATTGTTAAAATCTATGGTAGGAGGGATAGGACATGATCATATGCAACGAATATTCTAGTTATTAAATCTACTTTTAAAACCAAATTGGCCAAGATAGATGAGGATTGCAAGATTTTATATTAAACAATGGGTTGGAAGAAAGAAAAGGGGACACAACTTTATGTGTTAGATCCCTATATTACTAGTGTAGTCCCTTATTATTGTTAGTGTATCCCCCTTATATTTATTTTTTTACCCCTGTAGCCCCCATATTGTTATTATTGTGCCCCATAAAAAACAACTATTGTTATTGTTGTGCCCTTACATTATTATTGTTAGGTCGGCTAGGATTATATTATGACCCCATGGACTCCTATATATAGAAAGGAGGTTTTTTCATTTGTATCATCAAAGAATTGTTCATTTATGTAGTGTACAGGATTTTTCCCCCTCGAAGTGGCTGATTTATAAGGCGTTGATCTCTCTTTTCTTCTATTTTAGGAGCTGGTTTCATAACATTTGGTATCAGAGCTTTGGATTCTAGGGTTTTGATGCTTCAAACAGGTCATCATGGAATTTTTGCTATAATGTTTTTTATACGAATGTTCAAACACTAAAACAAAAACCCAATTGCGAAGAAATCGTTTGGAACTTTGTGTAAAATTTCAGATCTTGATTCACAATATTTTCGGAGATTTGATCTGTGGAAGTTAGGGTTTTTGCAGGCTCCTAAATTTCATATAAAAGAGGTGACCTTAGGAAAATCGTCATAACTCTCTCTCTCCAAGCATCAGATTAGAATTATGTAAACAATGTCTGAAAGTGAACGGACTGTAGTTTCCTTTGTATAAATTTCAGATCCGAAGGAGGAAACAGTGACACAAGGCACGCCGTACAAGTACCCTCTACTGAAGTAATCCATAATTAGGTCCTTGTGGGATATTGGTCATAACTTTGTCTTGAAGAATCAAAATCAATTCATACTTGTGGCATTCGAAAGAAGATTAATAGGGCTACTACAGGACCAAATATTAGATATTGAAGATTCGAAATCACAGAGATCATTCAGTTTCAATATTGAGCTCCTCAATTGCATAAGTTTTATTTGAAAAATCAGTATGAAGTGATTCCAAGCGCATATTGAAGCTTAGATATCAGTATTGGGTTCTATAATTCCCCCTAAAAATAATTCAACACCCATTAAGCCCTCAGAAGGCTCCACTATGACTCATGAAGAGCAAGAAGTACAACATGATATATCTAAATTACAAGAGCAAGTGAAACAACTTTTTCTCTCGCAAAAAGCAACAAAAAATGAAATGGAAGTGTTACACTGAAAACTGTCACCTTGACATTTTACCATGAATATGAGCTCATTATTACTCATACTTCCTCCTTTTACAAAGTCCAATATATCAGCTCCTCATGTCAAGCTTCAAAATCAGAGAAAAATCCCTAAAATCCCCTAAGAATTGGTATCGCACTTTCTCTATGCATTCCCTGCGGTCCCGCACCTAAATCTCAGCCTGCCTGCGGAACCATACCGCACGTTCTTTGTGTAATAGGTGCGGACCTCTGTAAAACATAAAAAGGCGAGAAAATGAAGATAAAAAGTGAATTCCAGGTGAATTCTAGAAGATTCTAGACGGGAATTTTCGGAATGGATACGCTTTGAAGCTGGTTCATGCATCCCTTTCTTAATGGAGCTAACCCCTTGATGTAAGGAGCTTATCCCTTTGAAGGAGGATTCTATCCCTTCATATTTGGAACTAGAAACCTCCTCTCTTCCACTATAAAAAGAGGCCTTGGGTAGCCTCAAAGGGAGTTGAAGCTTATGAGATTTGAAGTTAAATGCTGTTGAGATTCAGACTTAGTTAACTAAGACTTTCTGTGAGGTTAAATCACTCATCTCCATTTGTCTTGGTTCAAAGAGTGCAATGCTTGTCAAAGTAGAAGAGATTCCTGCTTCGGACCCCGGGAGGACCTGCACAACATCAAGTCACAGGTTGTAAAGGTTTTCTATCATTTGAAGTTAATACAAATATACTCATTTCTCTCATTAAACTGTCTATTCATGGTTTATTTCATAAATTCCTTGATCATTATGATAAGTATGATTTGTAATAATGTCTATACAGGTGCTGCTTAATCTTTTTGCTTGTTTGTGACTGCAGATTCACGAGGAACGTTCTTTCAGTGCACGAGAAGGACTTCGACAAAATCAAGCAAGCGTTGGACATAAGGTAGGCCTTACACCTATATAGTGTTTTTATAAATCTTATATGCTTAGAGAGAGATTAGTATAATTGGCTGTTTGTTGCTAGTTACCTTTTGTACTAGAGAGATCGGTCTTGTCCGCAAGACGGATTAATCTACACAACAAAATGGCGACTCCGCTGGGGAAGAACTTGTTGTTTTTGGTTCTCTTTGATTTTTGACTTGAGAAAACATTTTTTCTGGTTTTTGATTGATATACATCTGTCTGGGTGCTTTAGATTTTTTCTGTTTTTGAAAATTTAGAAGTATTTTGAGTTTTTCTATAATTTTTTCTAGGACCGCACTCTGCATAACTTTGACAGTGCGGGCAGTTTCGCACGTTCTTTACAGAACACAGTGCGGGACCGCACCTGTTAACACTGGTTGCCTGCGGACCCTGTAAAATTTTAGAAAATTTCTAGATTTCTTTTTCTGGTTTATTTTTAGATCTTTGGTTTCTGCCCAGACTGGTTATTGTGTCTATCAAGAATTCATTGTGAATGAACTCCAACAGTGTTAATGTTTTGGTGATTTTCTAGAAGATTTTTGCCGATTGGATTGTTTTTCCTACTTGGTCTTTGTGGTGATTCGAACTTTTGACAATTTGCAGTATCTCAGATTACATTGATCTCTTTTTGTCTTTTGAATCCAACCTGATTGTGGAAACATCCTATGTTGAGAAATTAAGCCTTTTGATTTCTTTGCAAATCTTCGAAAAAACTTGCTTTAAAGTTTTGAATTTCATTTTTTGTAAAAACATATTTTGAGTGTTTTTGATCTGTTTGTTATCTGAACGAATAGATTCTTAGTTTGCTGAACAACTAAGGGAAAAATTCATAAAAAAAACTCTAAAAAGCTTTTACTCAATTTAGATTAGTTCTCAAGATTAGATTTTGTAGTTTTGAATAGCTTTAATTTTTGTAGACTTCTTTCGAAAGAGAATTGTTTTGTAGCTTCTTGTCAGGAAAAGAAAAAGATTTTTCTTGTGAGTTTTGATAGTTTATTGAAAAGACAAAATAGTTTCTTTCAATTATTTTTCATGTTTGAAGAAAGAATTTAAAGGTTGCATTCTCTAACTCTTTCTTTAGATAGAAAGTTCATTGAAAGAAAAAAGAATTGAATATCATCATAGGTGCATTTTAGTGTTTTTGGAAGTCGAGTCTTCACATCATTCAAAGTTTCATTTCCGCACCCTTTGACTTAAGAAACAGCTCTTAAAAGTAACGCTTAAATAAAATTCATCTAGTAATCTTTTTATTTCTAGGGCTCTCATCACCAACATAGCTTAGGCTAGTATCTTGGAGTAGGGAGTAATTAACTCTCCAAGATAGATAAAACAAACAAGCAGATATATCTTGCGGTAGGAAGAAGTCCAGTTGTTGCATGTATGCTCTGGGAAGCTCCTCTTAAAGGAGTTAAGCACGAGATCATATCTGAACCAGTGGGGTAATCAATCCTTCCTCATTGGGAACGATAGAAGATATACACGTATTAAAAACGGTAAACCTTGGATAGACCATTGTCGAGGAGCCAGGGGTCACTTGTCGGTAACCTTGGATTTTGTTCAAGGAGCCTTCAAGGGGATTGAGCTTTGTTACTCTGCCCTTGCGTGTGTATCGGATCGTAGACTGTTCCCCCAGGTATATTTGTTTCAATTGGTAACCTTAGAGACCATAATCTTTAGGATTCTTTCCTAAGGTGACGGTGGAGGGAAGATCCCACTGTACCTGGAACAGACGTCGACTAGACTCACTTGGACTCTCTGGGGGTTTCTCTTCACTCGAGATGGTTATGTGAAGAAACTTGTGCCAGTCTGTTTCATTAAGCAGGTTGTCGGGGTAACTGTTCCAACCGCCCTTTTCGTGTTAAAACTCTACTAAATTGGATTTCATCACCAACTAGTGATTTTAGTACGGAAAGTTACTTGTTTGTGCGTGGTTTGAACTCTTAAGCGAGTGATTCAATTGTTTGTTTCTTAGAGACTTTAGGTGTTTTTTCATTGAAATTTTTCTTTGTTTGCGTGTGATTAGATAATTTTTCATCGTGGCGGAATTGCCGAGACAATCCTAGAGAATACAAGGGAAACCCCCTGAATTTACACCAGGTCATCTTGAAGGGCTTCGAGCTCTGGTACCACACAGTAGCCGTAGACTTAGGTCAACAGAAGTTGAAACCTTTGCTATTGTAATACATCCTGATCATCAAATTCCTACAACAGAATACATTCAAGAACCGATTTCAGTTTCCGAAGTTACTGAAAATATTTCTCCTTCTGGTGAATTATCTGACGAACCTGAAATCTCTGAACCTGAAACTGAATCTTCTGTGTTAGAAATATCCTCAGGATTTATCTCACCAACTTCTAGTGATCCAGGTTCACCTAGGGTAAGAAATATCATTACAGAAAATCTTCCCTCTGGACTAATTTCTATAGAAGAACTTACTAATCCAGACGAAGATATATCTCTTCCCAACTCCCCTCAATCGTTAAATCTTAGGGAGCGTGAATCTATTTTCTACAGCCCTATTCGAACTAATCCCTGGTATCTCTCTTTAACTGATTTTTTAGAGAATCCGAGTCTTGCTTTTTATCCACCTCGAGTTCCATTTCATCCTACATCCAGAGGATATTATCCGTCATCTATTATGGCTGGAGAGTCATCCATGTTTTCTCAAACGCCTGAATCATTTTTACATGGTGGTCCTTCTGTTCCTGCGGGATATCAGTCTTTGTCTGGTACTTTCTCGGGAGCAGCTCCTCAACCCATCGAAAACGTGTTATCAACTGGTCTTGATAGACTTAAAATTGAAACGTCGAACGCAGAGCAAGTTTTTATGATGTCTGGTAACATTCCTAATCCTCAAGCTCAAGGCAGTCAGTTTCCTTCTGGGGGTCAACCTCAGGGAACTCAGTTACCGCCTGGGGGGCAACCTCAGGGTAGTCAATTACCGCCTGGGGGGCAACCTCAAGGTAGTCAATTACCACCCGGGGAACAACCTCAAGGTATCTTTTTCCCAGGACAGACTGTGGATCCATATTATTTTGGGGGGCAACCCCAGGGACAGTACATACCTCAGGGTTATCAACCTCAAGGACAGTACATTCCTCAAGGTCAACCCAAAACTCAATATGCTCCTCAGGGTCCTCAACAACCCCAACTTCAGTACGTGCCTCAAGGTTATCAACCTCAAGGGCAGTACCCAATGCAAGGTTACCAACCGCCTTCTGGTCAACCATCTGTTCAAGGAGCCGGAACTTTACCTTATTATCAACCCTACGTTCAACCAGGTTTTGGTCCTTACGTTCAACCTTCTACGGGACAATACCCCGGAATGATGGTGTGGGATCCGTCCCAATATCAACAGCCTTTGCAGCCTACTGTGCAATTACCTTATCAACCTGGTCAGCCATTGGTTTCTGGTTCAACTCAGCAACCTGTTCAGCCAGCTATTCAAACTCCTGCACCTAGTTCAGTTCAGCAGGCTGGGCCTAGTACACCTCAGACTCCGCCCCAAACTGCTGTAACTGCTGCAACGTCTGTTCAACCTGTCACACCTGTTTCTGGAGTATCTGTAGCCCCGAGTTCGGCTATCCCTGTATCCGTGCAAATCCCTCAAGTCTCTGTACCTCAGTCAGGACCTTCAGTTCAGACTACAGTTCAGATGCCTCCAGGACAAGCCGGTACAAGTACAGTTGTTACGAGTCAACCTCAATTTACTTATCAACCGTACCAGGGACAGCCACAATTCGGTCCCTATGTACAGAATCCGAGCTATCAAACATACCCTGGTTATACTTATCAACAACCTCAGTATGGTCCGATTCATCCTGGTTATCCAGGAGGTTATACGATACCTAATGCTAATCCGATTCCTAGTTATCCTGGGTATCCGCCTCCTGGATCTGCTTTGGCTTCTCAAGGTTTTCGTGACCCTAACCATCAATTGCCATTTATCGCAACTTTAGACTTACCTGATTTGACACGCCTTACAAATGATCCTATTTTTTATTATCAGAACTGGTCGTCAATGCCTCATAAGTTGCCCAGTGATATACCAAAATTTGAAGGTAAATCAGGAGAGGATCCATCAAATCATGTTATGACTTATCACCTTTGGTGTGCATCTAATTCAATTATTGATGATTCGATTCGCTTACGTCTTTTCCAAAGAACCCTCATAGGTCTTGCAGCCAAATGGTACATTGAGTTGCCACGAGGCTCGTTTCATAATTTCAGTCAGTTAGCAACATCTTTCTTAACTCATTTCCAGTTGCCTGTCAGATATGACAATGGCACAGAATTATTAACTTCGCTAAAACAATCTACGTCCACGTATATTTCTGATCATATTCATGAGTGGCGACGTAGGCGACGTTTGGTAAAAGTTTATATTCCGGATCAAATTTTGGCGGAATGGCTTGTGAAATCATTATTACCCAAGATCACTGAAGATGTAGCTAAGGCTGGTGTTGTTACTGAAGAGCAAGTAATTGCTCAGGCTCAGTACCTTGACCTCGTCTATACGCAGTCAGGTACTCTACATGAGAAAATTCCCGATTTACCCAAACAAGGTCAAATAGCTGCTGCTCCTTCAGGGTCTCATGCCGCTGACGGTATGATTGGTACAGTTAGTTCTAAAAGTAAGAAGAAATCCTCAAAGAATTCTTCTCCAATTATAACTTTACCTGATTCCTCGAAAGGAGAATCCTCTCCCGAAGTTTCCGCCGACATTCATGTCGTTGAAACATCTACGGCCAAATCAAAATCCGGTGGTAAAAAGAAGGGGAGGAACAAAAACAAGAAAAATTCGAAAGAGAAAATAGATAAAGAAGAATCCAATGACGAGAAATGTAAACCTCGCTATCCTTGCTTCATTTGTGAACAAGATCACTTCACGAAAGAATGTCCATATCGAGAGGAAGTTACGAAACTCGTTAAAGGATCGCAACAACCTGCTGTCTTGAAGGATCATTTTCCAGTTCAAGATAGTAAGATGATTGTTTCTTCCTCGACTACTTTAGAAGAGCCTATTATGATGATGTCTCATGTAAGGGTTGCGACGTGATCGCAAGATTACGATTCTAAGAATCCCGTTGATGGCAAAGAAGGAGAGTCTTCTAATGCCAATACATCAAATACAACTCCTCCTGTTTCCGGTCCGTTACAGATCGAGAAACAAAATCTAGACTTGATAATCAAACCACCTGCTAAAGGTGTTCTTCGTAAATCAGCTTTCAATCCACATGCGAGAGCTGCTCAGAATTACAACATTGTTGAAGATTTAGTTGTTTCTCCTTCAGCAATGTCGGCTTTGGAAGTGCTGCAATCGTGTCCAGCACAGCGTAAATTATTATTGTCTGCCATAGGAGTTGTTGATGTTCAGGATTCTAACCTTATAATCTTCGATTTAGAAACTAGTACACCACGTCTTCCTCACCAAATGGCTTTCCAGATTCCAGTGTTAGTAAAAAACAGACCTATTTTTAGGACTGTGATTGATGAGGGAGCTTCAACGTGTATTATGTCGTTTCAGTGTTCGAAATCTCTTGGTTCTCCTACACTTAACCAATCTCCGACGATTCTAAAAGCTTTTGATGGTCGAGGTTTTCAACCTTATGGTATTTTGCAGGATTTACCCATAGGGGTTGAAGGAAAAATCGTTAATCTAGATGTGGAAGTGGTTGATGCCCCTCTAGATTACAACCTTCTACTGGGTTGTAGTTGGTCCTATGCTATGACTGCTGTTGTCTCTTCGGTCTTTCGACTCATAAAATTTCCATATCAAGGAAAGATCGTAACAATAGATCAGTTAACTTATTTTTCGTCCGTCCCAGCCTCTACAGAAACAATCCAGCATGTTGGCAAAACGGCTATCCCTTATAAGGATGTTGGAGTAGGTTTGGTTAAAGATTCTGGTTTACTAGGAACTTTTTCCTTTCCTCCTCCTAATGTATCACCTTCTACTGCAACTATTCATATGATTTCGTCAGACACAATTATGTTTGATGATCCTTGGATTCTTCCTTCCGAATCCGAGATAGACTCATTTGATGGCGTGATGCCCTTGAGTCCATTTGAAATTGCGTACCAGGTTGTACAGTCTTTTTCTAACCCCTCTTCAACCGAAGTTGATCCAATGAATGGGATCCAAGAGGAATCGCTTTCTATATCTAGTTCAGATGCAACGACATTTCCTGAAATTGTTCATACAGATGAGCAAATTCGTGAGTTTTTGTCTGTTGATGATTTACCATGGGAAGATCTCCATCATAGGTCTTCATTCTTACCTGAATTAGATCATTTTGAAAATGATTTCGCTTCAATTTTTACTGCTGAATATGCCAAGGAACCTCAGAATCCATTGAAAAATCCTGAGTCTGAGTTAAATTTGGAAAATATATCTAGAACGGTTCCAATTGACATTTCAGTAAAACCAGGAATAATTGAAAACATTCATATAGGTGCTTGTTGTACAGATGAAGAAATTCAGACTTATAAAGCCCTATTTCAAGAATTTTGTGACGTGTTTGCCTGGTCTTATGAAAAAATTCCAGGAATTGATCCATCGATCGTAGTTCATGAGATTAAGACTTACCCGGATGCTAAACCTGTTCGTCAACGATTACGTCAAATTCATCCCAGAAAAGCTGCTGCTATAAAAACTAAAGTTGAAAAATTACTTCGAGCAGGATTCATTTATCCAATTCCCTTAACGGATTGGGTATCAAATATTGTTCCTGTGACTAAAAAACAAGGAACGATAAGAGTATGTATCGATTATAGAGATATTAATCGAGCGTGTCCAAAAGACAATTATCCAACTCCCTATATCGATCAAATAATTGATGATTGTGCTGGTAGTGAATTGTTTTCCTTCATGGATGGCTTTTCAGGCTACAATCAAATAAACATACTCCCTGCAGATCAACCTAAAACAGCTTTCATTTGTTCGTGGGGAACGTTTGCCTATTGTAAACTACCTTTTGGACTCAAGAACGCTGGAGCAACTTTTCAGTGGGCTATGTCTTATGCATTTCATGACATTAAGCACATCGTTTAGCCATATCTAGATGATTTACCGGCGCATTCATTACGTCGGGCTGATCATCCCACTCATTTAAGAGCAATTTTTATGAGATGTAGGCATTATCGGATAAGGCTGAATCCACATAAATGTGTTTTTTGCGTAAAATCGGGTCGATTACTGGGATTTGTTGTCTCGAAATCAGGCATTCGTGTCAATCCATCGAAGGTCGAAGCTATTGTTAACTTGCCTCCTACTTCGACATTCGCCAACTCCAAATTTTGCAGGGGAAAGCAAACTTTTTACGTAGGTTTATTCCGAACTATGCCGAGCTTGCAAAGGGTTTTACCCGGTTGTTGAAACAGGACATTCCGTTCTTTTGGGACGAGATCGCTGATCGATCTTTTAATGCACTTAAACACGCGTTGACCCATGCACCGTTATTGCATCCTCCCAACTACAACCAAAATTACATTTTGTATCTCGCTGCTTCTCATTCCACCATTGGGATGGTACTAGTTCAGGAAGATGAATCTCACAATGAACATGTGATTTATTATCTTAGTCGAAATTTGAATCCGACTGAAATCAAATACACACATGTGGAGAAATTGGCCTTGGCAGTTGTTCAAGCTATCCAACGTTTTAGACATTACATCTTGTTACGTAAAACCACAGTAATTTCTGATTGCAACCCTATGATGTATATTTTGAACAGACAATTGCTAGGGGGCAAATATTCCAAATGGATAGTTATCCTGCAGGAATTTGACTTGGAATTTGAAAAATCCAAGGCAAAGAAATCTTTGGTATTTGCGGAACTGATGTGTGATTTCCCCTCTACTGATATTGAAACAGTGGCAGAAGAGTCCATTGCGGACGAATCTTTGTTTCTTATCAGTACGCTTGATCCATGGTATGGGGATATTATTGTGTATCTCCAAACCCAATCTTTTCGGCCTGACATTTCACGAACTCAGCGACGGAAAATACGCTTCCAATCCCAACAATATAATATCATTGGTGATACACTTTATCGACGGGGAGCGGATTCTGTTTTCCGACGTTGTCTAACTCATGAAGAAGCTGAAAAGGTATTAAATGACTGTCATTCTGGAGCATGTGGCGGTCATATGTCTGGGTATGCCACAACCCAAAATATATTGCGTGCAGGTTATTTCTGGCCAACGTTGTTCAAAGATTGCATTTATGCGGTTCGGAAATGCCACAACTGTCAATTTTTTTATAGAAAAATGCGCGCGCCACCCGCTCCTCTTCACCCTATAATTGTTGTTGGTCCATTTGCAAAATGGGGTATCGATTTTATCACATGTAACCCTCACTCGGCCGGGGGGCATGCCTATATTATTCTCGCAGTAGATTATTTTACGAAATGGGCCGAGGCGATGCCTACATATTCAGCTGACGGCAAGACTGCTGTAACATTCGTATTTAATCACATAATTGCTAGGTTCGGTGTTCCTCAAGCTATTATTACGGATCATGGAAGTCATTTTCGGAATATCATGATGACTGAACTAACATAACAACTTGGCCTACGCCACGATAGTTCCACTCCGTACTATCCACAAGCAAATGGTCTGGTTGAAGCCATTAATAAAGTTTTAGTCACCATGATAAAATGAATTATTGGTATTCATAAGACGAATTGGCATTCCATGTTATTTTCAGCGCTTTGGGCATATCGAACCTCAGTCAAAACATCAACGGGTTTCACTCCTTTTCAATTGGTCTACGGTTTGGAAGCTGTGCTGCCGATTGAATGCGAAATACCGTCACTAAAATTAGCCGTAGAATTACTTCCAGCTACGTCTGAAGAGGAAAAACGTTTCTTGTACTTGGCCCAATTAGATGAGAATCGATGAAGTGCTGCAATAGCAAACGAGGCTCATGTTAAAAGGATAAAAGCTCAGTATGATAGAAATGTGACCCCTCGAAATTTTTCAGAAGGAGACCTAGTTTTACTTTATGATCAAGCTAATGACAAGCTAGGAGCTGGGAAGTTCGTGCCTATGTGGCATGGTCCTTACATTGTGAAACGAAAGTTAGCAAAAGGGGCCTATGAGTTGATAGATTTTGACGGTGTCCCTTTGGATAAACCCAGAAATGGACTTTATCTAAAGCGATATTACGCTTAAACGAGGTGTGGAGACTTTTGTTAGTTTAGATTTCTTTATTGCTGGTGTGTTTTAGATTAGAAAAGTGTGCTTAGTTTAGAAGTGTGTTTTTGTCACTATGACTGCTTATCTGAGTTTTACTCTTGATATTGCAGATGTCGACGTCTCTTCAAACCTACATTGGTTTTGCTGATGGTGCTTGTCGTAGTACACGGAACATTTCTTCCGCAGCTTGGGTTATCTATTCACCCTCTGATGAGTTAGTATCCATGCATGGGGTAAGCCTTGGTCAAACAACAAATAACATTGCTGAGTATAGTGCAGTGATTGAGTTATTATCTGAATCCATATCATTTGGAATTCGGAGTTTGATTGTAAGGTTGGATTCAGAACTTGTTGTATTACAGCTTAACAAGGTTTATACCATTAGAAATCCAATGTTATTACGGTTGTTTTTGAGAGTTCGTCTCTTGGAACGTGAGTTTGATTATATTGAATATCAGCATATTCCAAGACATTTAAATACATTAGCAGATTCGATTACTTCTAGTATGATAAATAGACATTTGCAATAATTAAAAGCAGTAAAACAAACAACATTCACATATGTATACAGATAGCCATCAAAATAGTGATATATATCATAGGAGTGTGTTCAAAAAATATACATCGTCTTCGATCATAGGTTGGAAACACCTTATGATCGACAAAAATGATAATACAAAAGTACAAAAATGAGTCTACGCGATCATCCCATCACTGATGATGATCTCGATAAGAAACAACTGCTCGGGCCACCCTGCATAGGAACCTCCTGAAAGGTCCTAGGACTCCAATCACATATCTTTGTAGCCTGAGAGGAATATCATCTATACTGGTCTCTGGTATATCTAGAGTCAAGCGCTCTAGATGATGCTCCAAATCAGTCAAAATCTCTACTGATTGGCCTGCTGGGGCTGGTGCGGGCGCAATTGGTTGTCTCCTCTCGAAAGGTTGGAGATGAGCTGGTCGTTGTGGACCCACATCTGTATTCAAAAAACTTTTGGTTATTAGTTTTTTTTAAGACGATAAAAAATTTAAAAAAATAAATAAATAGCACTTAGTAAATGTTGAAAAATAATTTTACCTGAATCATCCCACTGTTCCCCTGCCGGGAGAGACATCTCTCTATCACCACGGAAATCCATCCCGGCATACAGAAAATCCTCTATAACAAAAATTTGGTGA
This sequence comes from Pinus albicaulis, assembly GCA_034641835.2. Taxonomy (NCBI): domain Eukaryota; kingdom Viridiplantae; phylum Streptophyta; class Pinopsida; order Pinales; family Pinaceae; genus Pinus; species Pinus albicaulis. The sequence continues at coordinate 1,188,450,436 of CM076583.1, forward strand.
TCCAGCCAATGAAAATGTGAAGAAGGGAATCGTACAATCTCAGTGCCCTCAATAGCATGACGGGCCATCAGCGCGGACCAACGAACCATTCTCGGTTCTCGAGGTCGACCGGTACCAACGACAATACTTTGTGGAGCTAATAGGGGGATCCTCTCCAGATCAAAGGAAACGACGATGGATCCGTATCCAAATTTTTTCAGTTTCCCAGTTTTTGCTCTGGTAGGTTGGCCTTTTACATTTGCCAACACAGCTTCACACCAGTTAAAGATAGTGCCGCGAAAACAGTCCACTGCAACACGCATTTGGGAACCAGTAGCCACATGAAGCGCGGCACTCCCACACAGTTTGGTAACAGTGAATGCTATAACCTTCAGTTCAGGACGGATGATATGTTTTATGTCAATCCGTTTGTCCCGAGGATTTTCCTGATCATTGCAAAATTAGAGTTGAAGACTAGTGACAGTCTGGCCACCTGGCCTAGTCCCAAACAAGGATACATGTTCGCCTCTCTTGGACAAACCAGTCAAAAAGTATATATCCTCCAGCTCAATTTCGAGCCGCTGGCCACCAATGAAGAAACACTGGTCCTCCACATGCCATCTGTCTACCAACCATGTTAAGAGTTCCACTTGTGCCCTCATGCCAGAGATGGCCCAGAATTTGTATAAGCCGCATGCTTTTAATGCCCTTTGTGTGGGCAAATGAAGTATTGCAGCTTCATCCACTTCCTCATGCTCCCTTTCTCGCCAAATAAGCATCTTGTTAATCCTGCAACATAAAATAAGGCAAGTTAGAATGATTTCATTTTAAAAAATTTGGCAGAAAAATGAGAAAACCGTGTTTTAAAAGTGACCGCGCGGGTACCGCACCCGTTCTTTGTAAACAGAGCGTAGCTCCGCATGCAAGATGTGTGCCGGGTGCGGTACCCTCGATTTTTTCCCGTTCAGAAAAAATCGGGGTCCGCAGGTAACCTGTGTCCCACCCGCGGACCCCGCGGGCGCATTTTTGAACCATTTTTTGCCCTAAAAAATCAAACTAAAGCCTAAAAATGAATTTCAAACGGATGAAAAACAAGATAAGGAGGTCGTGGATTACCTGGGGCTGACGATTTTCGATTCCAACGGTTGAATTTTCCAGAATATTCACGGGAACTTTTTTATCCAAAAGCTTTTTACTTTTCACTCTGGAACTGAACGGTAAAAATGAAATTGAAAAAGTCCTTTTTATAAGTTTTTTCGAATGAATGAATTTTTAATTTTTTTATTTTTCACTTTAAAAAGGGTATTTTTGAAGGCATTTTTACTTATCTTAAACAGGTATGTGTAATGTTTCGAGTTTTTGTGCAGAAACTGGATTTTTCAGGTGAAATGATCGTTTTTCAACAAAGAGCACACTTTTATCACTTTTTCGGACTCTTTCAAAAATTTACGAAAAAGCGAAACCTTGGAGTCCTCTTTTAAGCCCTTTTCAAACTCTCTAAATATGAAAAGATTGCCGAGTACTTGACTATTCGAACTCGTTAAAGTAAATGAACAGTCGTCCCTTCAGTATAAGTTTACCCCTTTTACGGACTGAAATGGACTATTTACGAAAAAGGTATACGTTGACTAATTACGGTCAATAGAGTTCTCTCCAGCATTATTTTATCCTTTTTCGGGCTCGAGAGACTAAATTTACGAAAAAGTACACCCACGGAGTTTTCTTAAGTTTTTCTTCTGACTCCCTAAAACTGAAAAACACCGAGTTTCTCCTATACTGGACTCGTTAAAATTTAACAGTAAAGGACCTGTTTAATTTTCAACAGGAACGAACCACTCCTTCTTAGGGTTCAAATTTTAAACTAAGTTGGACTCATCCGAAGGATGAGCTTATAACCAAGCAAATGTTATCCTCCTCAAGCTTGTCAAAAATAAAGAGGTACTTGCCAGAAATGGTGGGGGAAAAGAGAGAAAAATGGGTGTGTTTGTTATATTTTAAATTGTCTGAAAACTCAGTCGACCACTCTTGGACACGACACTTATATTCACCTGGGTTGGGAAATCCTTTGCCTAACAGTTAATCAAACCACATTGAAAATTTTCAGCCGGTTTCTGGGTATTAGCTTTGGGTCAATTGTCACGAAGCCATCTGCAGTGTCGTTATGTGTCCAAGAGAACAGTTCAAATAAAACCATTCATCTGCAAAATATCTGTCATCCATCTTTTGACCATCCCTGAGTCAGTCCTTGCCAATATATTTTCAAAACTTGATCTATGATTTCGTGTTGTGGGCTTGCCTACGACAGATCACTTTCTATCGACATCAGCATATTATCTAGGAAGTTGATCTAGAAATCGTCAGTACCTTGAAATCTGCATGCCTCAATGGCAGGTTTCTCGCCTTCGACGACAGGTTGCATCATTAACCTTCGATCGAATGATTTCGTGAGATGTTCGACTTCAGCTCATTCATTCACATTTCATGGATTGTACTGAGTACTTTGAGAGCCATTGACATTACTGGTGGTTTCTCTCACACTTGTTAACAGTTCACATCATTGACTGGTAATCAAATGGTTTCTACCATGTTCGACTTCGACACATTCATTCACATGGATAGAATCGTACTGGTTCGAGATGCGGAAATCAAGACCCTCGATCTAGTTTCCACCATCCAGGCTGCGAGGAATTTTGTTTTCATCTATACAGTAGACTATTGATAAACAGATGGTTGCGCCCATACTGTGTCTACATATATCTGTACTATGATGTATTCAAAATCATTCCTGTATCAGAACGATTTCAGTTAGTTAGTTTTATTCTGAGTATGGGAATGCCTACCTCAGTGATGACATATACATGTATATATTTTGCATTGAATGTTTTTACAGGTTCCGACTGGGGTGTCCACAGGATGATCTTTGAAATGATAAAGTACTGCACTCTTCATATATGACAGACCACGGCTTCATCTATTCCAGACTTTGCACTTTAGGGGGCAATTTGTTACACTGAAAACTGTCACCTTGACATTTTACCATGAATATGAGCTCATTATTACTCATACTTCCTCCTTTTGCAAATTCCAATATATCAGCTCCTCATGTCAAGCTTCAAAATCAGAGAAAAATCCCTAAAATTCCCTAAGAATTGGTATCGCACTTTCTCTATGCATTCCCTGCGGTCCCGCACCTAAATCTCAGCCTGCCTGCGGAACCATACCGCACGTTCTTTGTGTAATGGGTGCGGACCTCTGTAAAACATAAAAAGGCGAGAAAATGAAGATAAAAAGTGAATTCCAGGTGAATTCTAGAAGATTCTAGACGGGAATTTTCGGGAATGGATACGCTTTGAAGAAGGTTCATGCATCCCTCACTTGATGGAGCTAACCCCTTGATGTAAGGAGCTTATCCCTTTGAAGGAGGATTTTATCCCTTCATATTTGGAACAAGAAACCTCCTCTTTTCAACTATAAAAAGAGGTCTTGGGTAGCCTCAAAGGGAGTTGAAGCTTATGATATTTGAAGTTAAATGCTGTTGAGATTCAGACTTAGTTAACTAAGACTTTCTGTGAGGTTAAATCACTCATCTTCATTTGTCTTGGTTCAAAGAGTGCAATGCTTGTCAAAGTAGAAGAGATTCCTACTTCGGACCCCGGGAGGACCTGCACAACATCAAGGCACAGGTTGTAAAGGTTTTCTATCATTTGAAGTTAATACAAATATACTCATTTCTCTCATTAAACTGTCTATTCATGGTTTATTTCATAAATTCCTTGATCATTATGATAAGTATGGTTTGTAATAATGTCTATACAGGTGCTGCTTAATCTTTTTGCTTGTTTGTGACTGCAGATTCACGAGGAACGTTCTTTCAGTGCACGGGAAGGACTTCGACAAAATCAAGCAAGCGTTGGACATAAGGTAGGCCTTACACCTATATAGTGTTTTTATAAATCTTATATGCTTAGAGAGAGATTAGTATAATTGGCTGTTTGTTGCTAGTTACCTTTTGTACTAGAGAGATCGGTCTTGTCCGCAAGATGGATTAATCTACACAACAGGAAGTTTTGAAGAAAGGCATGGAAGCTAAGATGGATGGTTTGAAGAATGACATGGAAGACATGGAAGAAAAAGTGAAATTCAACATGGAAGACATGAAGATTGATCTAAAAGTAGACATGGAAGGTTTATAAGAAGGTTTGACAAAGTTGATACAAGAAATGATTCCTAATGGCGAAAAGATAGTAGATAAAACTCATGATGAGAACACAATAAATTTTAATCGTGATTTCATAAGCTATAATGTTGGATTGAAGATCCACCATATTCCAAAGATCGATATGAGGAATTTTGATGACAATGATCCCGTAACATGGATACTACAAATGGAGCAATATTTTGATCTCAATAATGTGTAAAACACACAAAAGGTACACCTTGCAACTTTATATTTAGAACAAAATACATTTGTATGGTATCAATGGCTTTTCTCCTGTAAAAAAATTATCACTTGGTCAATTTTTACGGAGGAAATGATAGCACATTATGAGGATACAAAGAGCAACACCTTCTTTAGCCAATTGATAAATCTCAAACAAAAGGGTTCAATGGTGGAGCACATTGAGGACTTCCAAAATTTGAATATAAGGGTAGTTGATATTCCAAAGGAACATGAGATTGATGTCTTCATAGGTAATTTAAAGGATAACATCTAACATGAGGTTCTCCTTTGGGAACCTGATTCATTGGAGAAGGCATTCAGGTTGGCAAGAAAAATTGAATGTAAAATTATGGCGACAAGGATGCCTACCACTCACATCTATAAATATGGAAGTGTTGCTACTCCTAGAATTCCACAACCTACAAGGTTGACACCACAACAATTGGAAGAAAAAATAGCAAAAGGGCTTTGCTACAGTTGTGATAGAAAATACACTAAAGGTCATAAGTGTGCTGAGAAGAAATTATTTTACATAAATTGTGAAGAGGAGGAAGAAAATGAACAAGAAACTTCAAAAGAAGAGGATATACACCGGGAACCAACCCTAGTGAAAGAAGAAATGAGTCAGGCCATATCCTTTAATGAATTGGCAGGAATTACTAGTCCTCGAACTCTTAATATAGAAGGAAATATCAAGAAGAAAAAGGTAATAGTGTTGATTGATTCAGGTAGTACCATAATTTTATTCATTGTAAGGTAGCCAAGGAATTGAATTGCTTCCTATACCCAACACCAGAGTGTCAAGTGATGGTTGCAAATGGAGGAACTATAAATTTCTCTGGAAAAAGCCATAATATCAAGCTAACCATGGGGGAATATGTATTGAATAGTCCAATGATTTCCATTCCAATGGGAGGTGCTGATGTTGTACTAGGAGTACAATGGTTACATTCTTTGGGGACGGTAGCTTTTAATTTTTTTGAATTTTTTTTTAATTTTCTCGGAAGGAAATGAAGTTGAATTATGGGGTATCGTAGGGAAGCGGGGAAATATAATAAGCTCTAATGTCATGACATAGTTTCTGAATAAAGAACAACGAGGCATAATTTCACAATTATGCTCACTAGAAGTTCCAACATCAAAATCATCTATTTCTCCAAATTCCAAAAATTCTTGGACAATCTTTCCAAGGTGTTTGAAACTCCCAAATGACTCCCACCTATTCGTCATCATGATCATGCTATTCATTTGATTCTAGGAAGTGTTCCTCCAAACATAAGGCCTTATAGATATCCTTATGTCCAAAAGAGAGAAATTGAACGTATGATTACAGAAATGTTAGAGGCTGGTATAATTCAACCTAGTCAAATTTCGTTCTCTGCTCCAGTAGTATTGGTGCACAAGAAGGATGGATCATGGCACATGTGTATGGATTATAGGGAGCTCAATAAGCTCACTATTAGAGATAAATTTCCAATTCCTGTGATTGATGAATTATTGTATGAATTACATGGAGCAATTTATTTTACCATTTGGATCTTCATTCAGGATATCATCAAATTAGAATGGAGACTGAAGATATTCCGAAAACAACATTTCGAACTCATGAGGGTCATTATGAATTTTTGGTCATGTCTTTTGACCTTACCAATGCACGTTCTACATTTCAAGGGTTGATGAATTCCATTTTCAAACCCTTCCTTAGAAAATTTGTGTTAGTATTTTTTGATGATATACTAATCTACAACTAATCTTGGAAGGATCATGTTCAACATGTTGACAGGGTGCTCAAACTATTGGAGGAGAAACAATTATATGCAAAAACCTCCAAATGTTTCTTTGGAGTAAAAGAGTTGGGATATCTGGGTCATATTGTATCTCAGGAGGGTGTTAAAGTAGAATCTAACAAAATTAAATCCATTAAGGAATGGAAAGTCCCCACAACTATAAATCAGTTGCAAGTATTTCTCGGGTTAACATGGTATTATCGGAAGTTTGTTAAGAATTATGGGAGAATAGTAACACCTCTAACAACATTATTGAAGAAGAATGCATTTTCATGGACTCCTGAAGCAACTAAGGCCTTTGAACATCTTAAAGAGGCAATGTGCCTAGCGCCGATCTTAGCTATGCCAGACTTCACAAAAAACTTTATTGTGGAATGTGATGCCTCGAGAAATAGAATTGGTGTTGTTTTAATGCAAGAAGGAAGACCCATTTCTTTTGAAAGTCGTCAAATCAAAGGAAATTATTTACAGAAATCTATTTATGAGAAGGAAATGTTGGCAATACTACATGCACTAAAGAAATGGTGATCTTACCTAATGGGAAGACACTTCAAGGTAAAAAATGATCATGATAGTCTTAAATACTTTTTGGAACAAAGACTATCTTCAGAATAGCAGCAAAAATGGGTCACAAAGATGTTGGGTTATGATTTTGAAATCATTTACAAAAAAGGAAAGCTAAATGTTGTTGCAGATGCACTCTCAAGAAAGGATGAAGAGGTGGAAGCATTTCTTTGTGCCATTTCTATTATCCAACGAGATTGGATAACCGAAGCAAGGGATGAATGGAAGAATGACGAAGAAGTGTGGACACTCATTCAAAAGTTGCAGCAAGATCCTCATTACATCTGATACATTTAGTTGGAAAAATGATTCCTTATGGTACAAAGATCACTTATATCTTTGTAAGAATTCCCAACTAAAACAAAAGATTCTTTTGGAATTGCACACCTCTCCCCTAAGAGTACACTTAGGATTTTTAAAAACTTACCATAGGGTGAAGAAATATTTTTTTTTGGGATGGCCTTAAATATGATATTCAAAAGTTTGTGGTGGAATGTTTGGCTTGCCAAAAAAATAAAGTTGAGACAATTAAGTCCCCGAGTCTTCTACAACCTTTATCCATTCCAAGTCAACGTTCAGAGGAGGTTTCAATGGATTTTATCACAGGTTTACCTAAGTCCGAAGGAAAGAGTGTCATCATGTTGGTAGTTGATAGACTTACCAAGTATGCACACTTTTGTGCATTATCTCATCCATTTAAAGCAAGTACAATTGCTACTGCATTTATGGAAACAATTCAAAAGCTACATGGAAACCCAAAGATTATTGTAAGCAACAGAGATCCCATTTTTACTAGAAATTTTTGGTCAGAATTATTTTCTTGTTTGGGTACTCAACTAGCTCATAGCTCATCTTATCATCCTCAATCCGATGGGGAAACCGAGATAGTGAACAAATGTTTGGAAGGATATCTTCTTTTTTTTGTATCTGATAAATAAACACAATGGGTCAAGTGGTTACCTCTGGCTGATTGGTGGTGTAACACTTCATTCCACACTGCAGCAAAAATGACCCCATGTATGGCACTATATGGATATCATCCACCGTCCATCACATCATCTTTAAGAGAAAATTCTAAGTTTCAAGCAGTTGACGATCACATCAAGCATAAACAACAAGTTCTCAAACTCTTAAAGGATAACCTAAATTTGGCACAAAATCGAATGAAACAACAAGCATATCGACATTGCAGCAAGAGAATTTTTGATGTAGGAGACTGGGTATTTTTACAACTACAACCATATAAACAAATATCCCTCAAGCAAGCTAAGAAGGATAATAAACTATCGCCAAAGTACTATGGTCCTACAAGGTGTTGCAAAAGATTGGTACTGTGGCATACAAATTGGAGCTTCCTGCTTCTTCTTGAGTGCACCCAGTTTTCTATGTTTCATGCTTAAAGAATGTTATAGGTGACAAACTTCCAGTTCAAACAATATTGTCAGAACTTGATGAGGAAGGAAAAATCATATTGGAACTTGAAGAAGTCATGGAAACAAGAACTCTACATCTACAAACTCGATCAATTTTAGAGTATCTCATCAAGTGGAAGAACTTACCCACTAAAGTTTCCACATGGGAGGATGAGAATTTCATACAGAAGCATCCAGAGCTACTCAAGCATTGAGGACAACACTTTTTTGAAGGACAGGAGCATGTTAGGTCCCTATATTACTAGTGTAGTCCCTTATTGTTGTTAGTGTAGCTCCCTTATCTTTATTGTTGTACCCCTATAGCCCCCATATTGTTAACATTGTGCCCCATAAAAATCCACTATTGTTATTGTTGTGCCCTTACATTATTATTTTTAGGGCGGCTAGGATTATATTGTGACCCCATGGACTCCTATATATAGAAAGGAGGTTTTGTCATTCGTATCATCCAAGAATTGTTTTTTTATGTAATGTAAAGGAGGCTGCCCCATCGAAGTGGCTAATTTCTAAGGCATTGATCTCTCTTTTCTTCTATTGTTGGAGCTGGTTTCATAACATTATCGCTCAAACAATAAATAGTATGGGCTTAGGCTCTGTAAAATGAACAATGAAAAGGGAAAGAATCATGGGTAAATTTCCAGCACATTGGAGCACCTTTTAAAGCTTATTTAAGTAATATTTGGAGGTTCTCTTTGCTGAGGACACAACATTAGGAAATATGCTAATAAAAAGAATCCACCAACTTCATTACACTCGTGTTGAAAGAGGAAAAGCAATAATTAATTAAATGAAAATAAAACAAAAAAAAAACATTTCTACAATTACCGAAAAACTAGAATCAAAATCGTCTTCTATTCTTCAATTTTAAAGAATTTTCTTCATTACAAAAATGATCATGACCCCAATAATCTAACTCTCTAAGACACCAAACCCCTACCATGTCAATGTTTCAACCCTTTATTATTTTCCTCATATTACCTTTTTAACTGTCATGAATCATTTATGAAACTGATTTCTAAAACACATATCAACCTGACTTTTATGCATAACGAACCCCTTTTCAATAGTTCGTGGGGTGTCATTTTTTATATTAAAATTTTGGAATTAATATTATATATAATAATATATATAATATTAATGACTTCCATTTTAAAACAATACAATAATGAATCTCAATATTAAATATATAGGCCACCTTGTTAATAAGTGATACATTCAGACTTTTGAATCACTATAATATAAAAACGATGTTTGACTCTTGAGAAGAGGAAAGGTGGGCCCATATTTCGCTGTACTCTTCGCATTAGTCATCAACCAAAAATGGTTTTGAAAAACCGTTTTATGCCCTAGAGGACACATCAAGGTGGTTTATGGAAAAGTGAAGGGTTTTGTTGGAACAAAAGTAGACCGCTGATTTTTTGAAGGGCAGTTGGAGAAAAACTGCTTCTCGGGATCGCTCCACCGTTTAACTTTCGAGCATGTAGTGCTGGCGGGATTGTTTTAATTTAGACAAGGAATAATGTGAGCCATCAATTTGCTTGAGAAATTTAGTTTTTTTTCAGGCATTGTGCAATTGGAATATTATCCTCAACGTTAAGTATTATTGCCAATAATTTCCACCATCTACTTTAACCAATTTAATTTCAGTCTTTCCAACCACATTCATACAAACACATGCATATTTCAGATAATTTAGGGCACAGTGTGAAAAATTATTTGAAGGCAATTGTGATGTGAACTCCATGGAATTTGTGATGAAACCATTGATAAGCAAAATGATAAATTTACAAAGTCTAGTTTTTACCTTTATGACGCAAATTTCTTCTCCATTCACTGGACCTCTTGTTCGACAACAAAGGAAAATGATCATCTTGTAATTTTGACATTCATTTCAATACACAGAGAATCAACCTATTTGATACGTTGAATAATGAGAAATATCCCCATAGTATATTTTTTAATATCTGCTTGTGTTAGGTCACAACCTTTTAAATTAAAACAAAAGATTATCCCACGCTTAGCAAACGATAGTGTAAATTAGTGTTTCTATATGTGACTGCCTCCACAAACTTTCGACATATCGTGCAATTTACTAGACCATGTGGGCTCCTCCTTTGGTTTGATGCCTTGAATAAGAATAAACATTGCCTTTTAAAAGGCCTTCATTTTAATAGATGTCGAAATCTAAAACAAAACCTTCCATTGTATAATGTATTTTTGTTTGACTAGATAAGAAGCTTGGTCACTTAACTTATGTTCGTTGGACTTCAATAATAAATATCCATGGAAATCTAAAACAAAACCTTCCATTGTATAATGTATTTTTCTTTGAGTAGATAAGAAGCTTGGTCACTTAACTTATGTTTGTTGGACTTTAATAATAAATATCCATGGAAAGAAAGGAAAACTTAGAGATTAAATCTTGGAACCCAATTCATAGAAGTAAGAGAGAATAGAATTTGCAGACTAAAAACAACATTAAAAGAATTTGTCACATAACACCTCAAACTCCCATGGGAATATTATTCTTCTTTACAAGACAATATATAAATTAAAAAGTAACACTTTCTTTTTAGTCATTCTCTAGTCTATGGTTAAAATCTTTCATTATTTTTTCCAAGTAAGAAATTGCTACAACATCCTCAATGAGATCTATTGCCATATTCCCCATTTGTTTTTTTTATTTCCCTCGCTGGTCCTTAGCTATCCTTGCTTCTACAAATTTGAAAGGCTTTGAAATGTGACTACGTTAACTTCTGCTTGCTTTTTATAAGGTCCGAAAATTCTTTCTGTGCCTCAATCAATCTATTTTTATCTTCCTTGCAACTTTTGATCCCTGCTTTTAGACTTCTCAGCATATCTACTAAATCAGGAGAGTATTCTTCTCCTTGTTTCCCAGCTCGCCTTTCCCATTCCATAGAATTCACATCATGCATGTAAGGGGAGTCATGTGAATTGTAGTCCACCATTATGCTTTTCATCTCTGATCTTCGATCTCCTACAAACATGTCATGTTAGAAAAACCAAATATAGACATAATCAAAATCATACCTCGGTGTGTTTTAGGGGAGGCTATCACATCTGCATAAGCCAGTCTAGATTAACATGATATAGATACATAAGGATATCAACATATCAACATCTCAACGTCATGCATGATGACACAAAATAACAATAATTACCACCATAATGCATGCATAATAGACACATATACAAATAGCATTCATACATGTAACAATATGCATTCATCCCATCCAGTCCAAGTGCTTGAACCTAGAAGCTCTGATACCACTTTGTAACTACCCCTCCTACATTTAACCACTTTTACAAGCTCTCTAGGGTAAACATGAGCTGAGAGTCACTATGATATGACCCGACCTCTAAGTCCCAGTTATGGAAGTGGGGCCTACAAACCGGATGTAAACTGACAACCCCCAGAGACTACAAATTAGCCAAGAGCCTACCAACCACCCCAGGTGATCAATCCCTAAGATGGAACTATTTTTCACTAAGTTTACTTCCCAACCACACCCATAAAACTTCATGCATGTGGTTTGGAGGTTATAACTACACTCATAGGCCTGCATCAATTTGTTTATGACCCAAATTTCCCTTTTTAGTGTCTGCAGTCATGACAACTATGCCACTGTTTTAGGCTAGACTCTAGACCACTACCCAGAATTACCTGTATCTTTCCATAATCATGACAATGATGATAACAATGCTAAACAATCAAGGCTTGAACAAGATCTTCACCTAGATATTCCTAATACCAGATAGACATTTCGTCAAACAAATAGTAAACATATAAGCTACAAGTCATGAATGCATATCTAATCATACACTTTTGAACTTCATCTAAAAATCACCAAGAAGGATCTATGCCATCTTAAACTAGTTGCAAGAACACTTGTTAGTCCATGCATTTATCAACCATTCAATAACTTATCAAATCATGAGAGAGTTCCATAGCTAGAGCACATCACAAAACCATGCATATAACTAGCACATAACTATAATATAAATTATGACAAATCAACCATAATATCACCATAATAACCAATGCAAGTGCTCATATATCACAATAGAAAAATAGCTAATATTAACATTTGAATGTTAATATCCCAAGCATGAATGTGGGATCATTAGGGTTAAACCAAAATTAAAACAACCAGTGCTTCCAAAGGAAAAACCACCTCAACCCTCAAGCACAATGATATTCTAACTAACATCCCCAATGTGCCTCATGAGCACTATAAATACGAGGCTTGCCACCCTAGTGCAATGGGAACTCACTCTTGTGATGATCCCCACCACAATTCCAACACCTCAAAGGCTTCCTTCCATTACCCTTATTTTTCTCCTTAGGTTAAAATCCATATCCTCTATCAATTTCATTGAACTTTTTATAAGGTGCTACGTTCTCCTTATAACCTACATCTTCAGGTCTACCTCGCTTCTTAGCCCATTTTCCTTTAGTCTTCTTTATATTTCTAATCCTACTTAGGCTCAAAATTTCACTTAGATTGCTCATAACAATGCTTCAACTTCCTGACGACTTCCTCTAATGACCAAAGATCATCATACTCAATTTGATCTTTAATTCCTAAAGGTAATCCACTGATGAACCTTTGGACCTTTGTCTTCTCATCCTTGAGGTAGGGCACATACCTCAACAACTCTAGAAACTTGGTCATATACTCTTCGTCTATCATGGAACCCATCTTAAGCTCATAGAATTCCTCGGTCTTTTCTTCATAATATCTCTTATACAAGTACTTCTTCCTTAGGATTATTTTAATTCATGCTAACTTAGCTCCTCTAACCTGATGCCTCTGACACACTTCACATCTTCCCAACATATATCTGCTTTTCCCTTGAGACTAAAGATCGTTATATTGGCTTTTATATTATATGAATAATCATGCAAACCAAGGAACTTCTTCATCCTAAGTAGCCATGCTTCTGCATCTTCTGATTTCTTCACATCCCCATCAAAAGTAGGAGGCATGGATTTCTTTAAATCCTTTGGAAAATATTTCTTCTCACTCCTCCTATAAGGATGCCGACAGTAATGATGAGGATGTCTCTCAGAACTAGAACTAGAATAAAATCCACGATTGTTAGCCCGCCTGTTAGGTGTCTTCAAATATTTGACACCTCTGACCGTGTCATCCCTGTCTAACCTGTGTCATCTATGAGACATGTTTCCATATGCCCCATTTGTATTTTCTTCCTATCCCTAACTAATCCTTAGATATCCCTTCTTATACAAATCTAAAAGGGTGTGAAGGATGACTGCATTAACTTCTGATTTCTTTTCCTGATGTTTGACTAGTCTTTCTTGTGCTTCTTGTTATTGTCCCGTCATTTGGCAGATTGGCGGACCAAATGACGGAGTAACATCAAACCAATCTTTGGAGCCCTAGGACCTAGCCTTCCTGGACTCATAGAGGGCTCTCTTTAATGAAGCAAAGGATGTGAGCTTGTTCGCTTAGTTGGTTTAGATTTTAGGCCAGTTGTTAAGTGTGTTTTTTTGTTTGTTTTTAGTGCTTTGGAGGAAAAACTGATCAAGTGGATCCAATAGAACAAGAAAATGAGATCAAATGGGCTATGGGGTCAAAAGCAAGCCAAGGATGTCAAGACAATGGGTAGGGTGTACTGTAGGGCCGATTTAGTATAGCGAATGGATATTTCAGGTGGTTTATGGAGTGAGATGAACATCAAGTTTGTGTAGGACAAAGGGATCTTAAGCATAAATAGTTTAAACAGCAAGTATTCATGTGGTAGGGCTAACCGTTAATCACTATGAATCAAACTCAAACTGATAGATGCATAAAATAAACATTCAGGTGACACATAGAAGTATAAGACCCTCTAACTGTGGGAAAATCACCTTCAGTGGTTGATAACACATGTAAGACAAACCAACGGCTCAAAATGTGGAAAGGAAACTCCTAAGAAACACATTCAAACTAATGAGAACTTTGAAATAAGTTTGCAAGTATAGGCAGAGGGCAAGATCAAAACAAGACCTCTCTAATTTAACCTAGACAGTCAATACTTCAAAGGAGATTTCTTTAATGAGGTTTAAACAGCTACAAGTAAGCAGGGCATACCATAAATCAAACAAGATAGTGTGTCATATTAATCATTAAGGAAATAAATAACAATTTCTTAGTGGACCAAAGTGCAGTTAAGAATCCTTTGACATGACTAAGAAAGATGACAACATAGAAGTTGTAATGAATCAGGAAATTTGATGAGCCTCCATGGGCATACCTCAAACTATTCTTTACTGACCTACAGCAAGCAAGAAGCATGGATACATATGTGAAAAACTAAGAAAACATAACTGAAAAGAAGTACAATACCATTTACCAAGCCATAGAATTCTGCACATAGATCCTCTCCATCATCTAGGCAAGCAAGTCAAGTTATTCACTCCATAAAACAAGTTTGATCATCAAAACTCATAACATATATTGCTCTAAGCTTAGTCAAGTTCTTAAGATCTTCAAAGTCCAGCTTGTTTATCGACTCTTCAACCAACAATGTTACAATGATTCTCCATGAATTATATAGGAGAATGAGAAGATAAGCTTCACAAAACTAACTAGAAGCTCATAGGCTAAAAACAAATATCTGATTTTGTCCTTGAGGCTTTGCAAAGCCCAAGGCACAAAATATCTTCTAAATATCTATAAAATGCTAAAAAAGGAAAAAATATTGAATTTTCATTACTGACAATGGCTAAAAATGGCCTAGCGCACATTTGGATAAGCCACTTCGGAAAACTGTTTTTTTGATAAAATGCTACAGGAACGTAGCAGCAGAAAATTCCCTATTTTACAGACAACTTTTGAAGGACCTCCCGATGTCGAAACAAGGCTTGTGACAGCTCATCGGAAAGCCCAGGATGTCTAGTTTCTAAAAATACTTTATTTTCCCAAAACTGATCACTGGAAGTATGTGAAAAACTGAACTGAGTGGAAAAAACCAGAAATTAGCCCTTTGCTGATATGAGAGGCAGAAAGTCAAAAAATCACTGTTTTTCACCTCTTTGGGGGATCAAAATACATCCTTTGGATTTGAAATTTTCTGAGTAGATGCCCTTGAATTTAATTCTGATGCAGGGGCATTAGGCCAAAACAAATTTCATGCATTTTGTTAGACATAGGGGTTTTTTAGCTTCAAGAGAATTAGGTTCTTTTGTAATGAAGTCAGTAGGTTTTTATTAAGTTTGATTAAATGTAGAGAAAATTGTAACTGCCCTTGAATGATTAGAGGACAGGAGAAGTCAGTTCAATTTCAGCTTGTTAGGCTAATTTTAGGAATTCAGGAATCTGAAGTGTTTTGTTAAGCTGTTAGAGAAACTGAGTCGCTTTGTTATTTTCTTGTCTAATTGTAAGCCTCAATGGCATTCATAGGGAGTTAGAGACCTGTAGAATTTAGATAGGCAGAGAAATGAGGTAGAAGGCCACAAACCTAAAGATCTAGCCAAAGCAAGTAGTTTTGTAAGTAAATTCATTGTCTATAAGAATGAAGGAAATTGTTCCTGGATGTATACGGATAGTTTGATTTAGTTTCTGTGCGAAAATGCTTTGATTGACTTAATCCTGTGTGAATGGGTTTGCATTTCAATAAAATGTTGAAAATGCAGCAAGATGATGGAGCTTAGTGAAATGAAGTCGCCTTCACTAAGTGGGCCCGCAGGCAAATTCTGGCGCAAAATCTATTTTTAGACTATGTCTATTTTTAGACATATGGAGCATGGTTCGGGGATTCCAGTTTGAGATTCTTGGAGCATTGGTCATGTTGGTAAAAATAGATGAGACTTTATTTTTTAGGTCGAAGAGGTTGAAGGCTATTTTTAGACTGCCTCTCCTAAAAATATGGAAGTCAAATATTATTTACCCTTAATAATATTTGGACTATAAACAACAGTTTACTCTCTTGGAGCACTTCAGTTCGAGCTACAGAAGTGGCTCATGCAACTGACAGAAGAATCACGTGGTTCCTAGGGTTTGATGGCATCATGCATGGTTGACTTCAGTTAGAACTTCAGTGGCAGAAGTTTGGAGGAGTTAATGAGACAGATAGTGGAGTTGTGTTCCGTTTATTTTAGTTGAACTAGTTGAGATTAGTTTAACTAGCTAATCAATTAGTTATGAGTGGAGTGAATTAAATATTATTTAATTCATTAATTAGTAACTCATTATTTAACTCAAGAACACATCAGTTCACTACAGTGTATGATCAGTTCAGTGGAGACCAGTGAAAGAGGTAGATGAAAGGGTGGAGTTAGCTATCAGTTGTGACTATACTGTTGCCATTTGCAACACACAGATAGGTGGAGTAAGCCCATGAGGATTGCGCAGTTCAGGCTGGTGGTTTATCTATATAAAGAGGCCATCCCATAGCATTGAAACATGCAATAGAGGCAAGGCAATTGGCGGTGAGTTTTGAACCAATAACCTGTTCAAAACTGAGCTAGATTGTGGGTAACTTTATGAGAAAGTACTGAGTACTTGTGAGGAGTATTGTATTGAGTTTGTTACTTGATTTCTCCATTATAATATACACAATAGCTGCGGGGTTTTTAGCTATAAGCTTTCCCCATACATAATGTTTTAATGTGTATGATGATTTGATGTGTTATCGCTTGATTTTATTTCCGCATGTGTGATGATCTGAGTTGAGTTGAGTGGAAGAGATTATGTGTTGCATATAAATTCGAATTGTATGTGATCAGGATAGTCCTAGTGAATAATTAATCATTATTCAGCAAATTTCTACATGGTATCAGAGCTATTGAAGCAGAGATTGATCATCACAGTGATTACAAACTTATTTCGGTAGACAGAGTCTGCATGCGGGCCAGGTAGCCTCCGAATTCATCTTTCTTCGGAAAGTGAAAGGTCTGGTAAATGCCCCTTGCAGTCGATCTCTGTGCTAGAAATAATTTGTTCTCACGATCTAGAGTGGCTGAGCTTTGAGGTGGAATTCGAAATTTTGCAGCAATTTTGTTTTCTTGGTGCCAGTGTTGAAAATGTCTTTCAACGGTTTGCGACTCGAATATGCTCTTGAAGGCAGTTTGAATTATGTTGCATGGAAGGATCGCATGGAAGCAGTATTAGAAGATAATGGTCTCAAGGAGTTCGTAGATACGGATGTCCAAAATCCCACTGATCCTGCTGAAGTCGATGCATGGAAAAAGAAGATGGCGAAGTGTCGAAGGATCCTGTTGGAGGGCGTCAAGGATCATATTGTATCCAGCCTGCATGGAAAGGCTTCTCCATTTCTAATGTGGAAAGCTTTGACGGATCTATTCCAGAGTAAGAGTGACCAAAGGAAGCCGGCGCTCAAAGATAAGCTCAGGAACATCAAGATGGAGAAGGGCGACAGTATCGCCAAATACCTCACGAAGTTCACTCAGTGCAGAGATGAGCTGGGAAGTGTGGGGGTGACTGTCGAAGACGAGGACATGGTCGACCTGGCTCTCCTGGGTCTTCCGAAGGCTTGGCACTCATATCAAGATAGTGTCAATGGTCGGGAGAAGCTGCCGGGATGGGAGCGCCTTTGGGCGGATCTCATGCAGGAGGAGATAAGGAGGACTACTCGAGATGGATCTTCATCAAAGGGAGCTGATGAAGAAAATTGTGCTTTGGTGGCCAAAGCAAAGAAAGGGAAGGGTAAGAAAACCTCTCATTCTGGTGCAAAGGGCAAGAAGCAGGATATGGCGAAAGTGAAGTGTTTTCACTGCCATGATCGCGGACATTATGCTACCAATTGTCCAAAGAAGAAGAAGAACAAGCAAGCGGGAAGATCTGCAGATGGAGAAGCTTTGGCTTCACAGTTCGAGCTTGACTTTTCACTGATCGCATGCTTGGTTTCAAGTGTGATGGGATCGGTGTGGTTCTTGGACAGCGGTGTGTCATTTCATATGACGGGAGATCGAGATTTGTTCTCAGATCTGGAGGACAAATATTTGGGTGTGCACATCGAGATGGGCGATGATGGTAGATACAGTGCGACTGGTATCGGTACCATATCCTTTCAGAGGGAGTCTGGTAAACCCTTTGTACTGAAGGATGTCATGCATGTACCGGGATTGAAGAAGAACTTGATCTCTGTGGCGATGTTGGAGGATAAGGGGTATGATGTGGTCTTCAGCGAAGGAAAAGCCTTCCTGCACAGTAAGACTACTGGAGAGACCCGGAAGATAGGGGTTCGAACTAAGAACCTTTATCAGTTGCAGGTAGATGGCTGCGCAGCTATGGCATGCAAGGCGGGAGAAGTGGTGAGCCGGGATGATGAGGGCGAACTGTGGCACAGGAGACTGGGCCACCTTCACCATGGAGCTTTGAAGATTCTGCAGCAGATTTCTACTGGGCTTCCTAAGGGCACCCTTGCGCAGTCAGATCAGTGCAAGGGGTGTACTTTTGGGAAGTATGTGAAAGCCACCTTTCACGAGAAGGATAGTCGCGCCACGACGATCCTTGAGAGAGTTCACACAGACGTGTGTGGTCCTTTCTCAGTTGCTTCGACAACAAAGCACAAGTATTATGTGATCTTTGTCGATGATTTCTCTCGAAAGTGCTGGATCTTCTTCATGCAGAAGAAGAGCGATACATTCGCGAAGTTCTGTGAGTTTAAAGCACTGGTCGAGAATGAGTCTGGGAAGAAGGTGATTGCTCTAAGGAGTGATAACGGTGGTGAATTCATCTCGGCTGAATTCAAGGAGTTCTGCAGCGCAGAAGGGATTCGGAGAGAGTTCATCGCACCCCATAACCCACAGCAGAACGGGGTGGCTGAGCGGAAGAACAGAACGATCGTGGGTGCTGCACGGGCGATGTTGCATGATCAGGGCCTACCCCTTCACTTGTGGGCCGAGGCATGCAATATAGCAGTGTATGTGCAGAACCGTTGTCCTCACAAGGTTCTTGGCATGAGTACACCAGAGGAGGCTTATTCTGGCAAGAGGCCTGATATTTCCCATTTGCGGATTTTTGGTTCTCCTGTCTACATGCATGTGACGAAGGATGCGAGAAGGAAGCCGGATCCAACCGCTGAGGTTGGAATATTTGTGGGGTACACTGATACACCCCATAACTATCGGGTGTATTTGTCAGACAGTCGCAAGACTGTTGTGCGATGGGATATAAAATTTCAGGAGGAGAAAGCCATGCAGTGTTCGCTTGAGAGGGAGCTACACTTGCATGCAGATGAGGAGCTGTTAGTTCCTAAGGAGGAGCTTCCGGATGTGGATCACCCACAAGAGGAGGTTCAGGAGGTGGAAGAAACCACCCAGGCAGCGCCAACCATCAGAGGGCGCATGCGCACTACAGAAGCTGAGCGACTGGCTCGGGATGCAGAGAAGGTTGTAGGACCACCTACAGCACAGCGCAGACAGAGACAGTCACCTGATCGGTACACTGGATACATGGCTCTTATGAGTCAATGTGTTGTGACAGAGCCATCCTATTTTGAGGAAGCTGTGGAGGAACCCGCATGGGTTGATGCCATGATCGAAGAATATGATTCGATCATCAGGAACAGTGCATGGGAGATTGTCCCAAGACCTGTTGGGAAATCAGTTGTAGGTTCGCGATGGATCTACAAAGTGAAGCAGGCGGCTGACGGGAGTGTGGAGAAGTACAAGGCGAGATTTGTCGCCCGTGGCTTCTCACAGATCGAAGGGATTGACTATGAGGAGACTTTTGCACCTGTCGCAAGGTACTCTTCCATACGGACGATCCTTGCTCTCTCAGCGCAGATGGGGTGGCACATTCATCAGATGGATGTGAAGACTGCGTTCCTCAATGGAGTTATTGAGGAAGAGGTGTACATAGAGCAGCCTAAAGGTTTTGAGATCTTCAACAGTGAGTCGCATGTGTGTTGACTCAAGAGAGCACTGTACGGGCTGAAGCAAGCACCTCGTGCTTGGCACACTCGGATAGATAGCTACTTCACCGAGCTTGGATTCTCCAAGAGTGAGGCAGATCCAAACCTGTACCAGATTGTGGTGGAGGGGAAGCTGTTGATCATCGTACTGTATGTAGATGATCTGATTTTGACTGGCGATGAGCAGTTGATACTTTCATGCAAGGAGGATCTTGCATGAGAGTTCGAGATGAAGGACTTGGGCATCCTTCATTATTTCCTGGGATTGGAGATTTGGCAACGCAGCGGAGGACTGTTTGTTTCTCAGGGCAAGTATGCTCGGGAGGTTCTGGAGAGGTTCAACATGCAAGGCTGCAAGCCTGTTGACACTCCTCTTCCTGGTGGTTGGAGGAAGGAGGATGCTACTTCAGCGGAGGTAGTGGATGCCACTGTCTATCGACAGTGGGTGGGGTCGCTTATGTATCTGGTCAATACACGACCCGATATATGCTATGCAGTTAACCAGCTTTCGCAAGCTATGGTTAAGCCTACCAAGCTCTTTTGGAAGGCAGGCAAGAATGTATTGCGCTATATCAGAGGCACATCGGGATATGGTCTATGGTACAGACAGGAGGATGGAGCGAAGCTTTCTGGCTTCACTGATGCAGATTGGGCAGGGAGTCCAACGGACCGGAAGAGCACATCTGGAGGAGTTTTCAGCATTGGGTCGACAGTGATTTCCTGGTACAGCAGGAAGCAGAGATCCGTGGCACTCAGTTCAGCAGAGGCCGAGTACATGGCAGCTAGCTTGGCTGCATGCAAGGCTATTTGGATGAGGAAGATCCTCGCAGGATTGTTCAGGTTGCATTTGGAGCCTACAATGATCTACTGTGATAACCAGAGTTGCATTAAACTCTCGGCTAATCCAGTATTTCATGATAGGTCCAAACACATCGACATCAGGTACCATCATATCAGAGATTGTGTTCAGCGGAGAATCATGATGCTTTCATATGTTCCCACGGAGGATCAGGATGCCAACATCCTGACGAAGGCGCTCACCAAGAGCAAGTTTAAATTCCACATAGGTAGGATAGGGGTTGCAGATAATCCATATCTTGCTGAGAGGGAGTGTTGAAAATGCAGCAAGATGATGGAGCTTAGTGAAATGAAGTCGCCTTCACTAAGTGGGCCCGCAGGCAAATTCTAGCGCAAAATCTATTTTTAGACTATGTCTATTTTTAGACATATGGAGCATGGTTCGGGGATTCCAGTTTGAGATTCTTGGAGCATTGGTCATGTTGGTAAAAATAGATGAGTCTCTATTTTTTAGGTCGAAGAGGTCGAAGGCTATTTTTAGACTGCCTCTCCTTAAAACAGGGAAGTCAAATATTATTTACCCTTAATAATATTTAGACTATAAACAGCAGTTTACTCTCTTGGAGCACTTCAGTTCGAGCTACAGAAGTGGCTCATGCATCTGACAGAGGAATCACGTGGTTCCCAAGGCTTTGATGGCATCATGCATGGTTGACTTCAGTTGGACTTCAGTGGCAGAAGTTTGGAGGAGTTAATGAGACAGATAGTGGAGTTGTGTTCTGTTTATTTTAGTTGAACTAGTTGAGATTAGTTTAACTAGCTAATCAATTAGTTATGAGTGGAGTGAATTAAATATAATTTAATTCATTAATTAGTAACTCATTATTCAACTCAAGAACACATCAGTTCACTACAGTGCATGATCAATTCAGTGGAGACCAGTGAAAGAGGTAGATGAAAGGGTGGAGTTAGCTATCAGTTGTGACTATACTGTTGCTATTTGCAACACACAGATAGGTGGAGTAAGCCCATGAGGATTGCGCAGTTCAGGCTGGTGGTTTATCTATATAAAGAGGTCATCCCATAGCATTGAAACACGCAATAGAGGCAAGGCAATTGGCGGTGAGTTTTGAACCAGTAACCTGTTCAAAACTGAGCTAGATTGTGAGTAACTGTATGAGAAAGTACCGAGTACTTGTGAGGAGTATTGTACTGAGTTTGTTACTTGATTTCTCCATTATAATATACACAATAGCTGCGGGGTTTTCAGCTATAAGCTTTCCCCATACATACTGTGTTAATGTGTATGATAAATTGATGTGTTATCGCTTGATTTTATTTCCGCATGTGTGATGATCTGAGTTGAGTTGAGTGGAAGAGATTATGTGTTGCATATAAATTCGAATTGTATGTGATCAGGATAGTCTCAGTGAATAATTAATCATTATTCAGCAAATTTCTACATAAAAAACTATGTGGCAATGTGGAATATATATTCTGTAATTTGGGCTTGAATGATTTCCCACATATAATAGGAGAGTCGATGCTAGCCAAGGTCGATATTGTGCCTTGAATGATTGAATGGTGTTCTTGTACGCCCTTGATAGATAAATGGCGATATTGTGGTAGAGTATTATGAATTAGGACCATGTGTGACCAATTTCGTAACAGATAGGTGAAATATGTTGCGCGAAGGAAGAAAACTCTGTAATAGAGCTCAGAGGTGAGGTTCGGTATATAATGGAGGGAACCCATTTATTGGTTGAGACAGGGTTGGTTGAGGTCACACTGAAGGATAATAGCGAGATTATGGTGAATTCTCATCACCTGAGAGACACGGAGCTATTGTTTTAACCCCTGGTTGATAAGGAGTTAGCTTCTGAAGACAACCTCGGCGTTGGAACGCAAGTCTGCGTAGGAAGTAAGGCTGTGGGGTTCTATTAAAGTTAGAAGCAGAAAGGTGGACTAAAGCGAAGGAGGAGCGGAACCTTGAAGAAGCGGGAACCGGAACCGTGAGGGTTGAATAGTAAAGGCAGTTTGGAGGAGAAAACTGGTGGTCTCGCATTATTGAAAAGTGGTAAGAGAACCCGCTCAAAAAAACACGATATATGTCTTTGTCTGACACGTGGATATAAGTGGTTTTCAAAAACCATTTATATCATGTTTTTTTTGGGTGTTAACCCTCAGAACAAACAAACAAAAACGCGAAACTTCATTATGATCGTTGGGTCACCAAAGCTGGAGTGATAAGCCTGCGACCATTGGATGAGAAGGGAAGTTTAAGCGTTGGGGCCCAGTCCGTCGCATGAACTTGGAGAATTAAACGACGTGCGCCTTCATAGTGCGACTGTCGTTGGATTCGTTCGCAGAAGCGCGATGAAAGTTGAACCGTCGGATCCGTTCGACACTTACTGCAAGGTAATCTACTGTGGGCCCAATGTTGTTTTGTTGTTTGGTGGTTGGGTTTTAATCAAGTCGGGGTTATATAAGAACGAATGCACAAATGTGGTGTGTAAAAATGTGCGAAGGTTCTTATGATATTATTGATTTATATCTGAATGCATCGGTATTAAATCAACTAATCCGAACTTGGGAACTGTGATATGTTACAGGGTTTGCTTTGGATTAAAGTCAAATTTTGTAAGGTTGAACATAAAAGGTTGGTTAGTGAACTCCGCGGAAGAGTGAAATAATATGGCCAATATATATATGTATCTTAAGGAAATGTGGGTCTGAATAGTATTCGGATTAATAAACGCATGTTGACCATTATACGGGGTATATAATGCGTGGAGTGAAATGTTGAGTTCACTTTAATGAGGAGGGGTTGTTATAAGGATGAAACCCCAAGTATAGAAGGAAGAGGAGCTTCCACATTAGTTAAATTTCCAGTCCCACAAGTAAATTATTGAGAAATTGGCCAAACTAAGAATTTGTAATGGATTAAAGGTTGGAGCCGAATTTTTATATGCATGGGAACATGGGGACTGTGGGTTTTACCCGGCATAAAGTGGTATCAAAGCTAGAATAGCTCTTTTGAAGATTAATTCTCGAATACATGCTTGGTAGAGGCAGTGAGGAATTTTTGAAGTTCTAAATCTGTTTAAGAGTGATTGCAGGTTTGAGGAGGTGTGCAGTGAAGGTACACAGAGTTGCAGTGAACAGAGAGTTGTAGAAGAACAAGATCATGCAGGGACCTTGCAGGTAAATTAGCTTTAAATCTGATTTGAGATTTATGGTTGCAGAAAGTGCAGACAAAGTTTTGATGGCAGTGAACCTGGTATTCAACTAAAGGTTGGATAGGGAGAAGATTGTAGATTTGAATAACCATACAGTGAAGGTTGATAACTCAGAGTTGCAGAATTTGGGGTTGAAGACAAAGTGTCTTGAAGATTGCAGCATACAGAGGCACAGTGCAGGTGAAAGAAGAAGCAAGATTATACAGAATCTTGAAGGTGAGTTAATGAGCAGTGTTTAACTCTGGTTTGAAGTATTGTTTGCAGAACTCAGATTGCAGGCAATTGAGGAGATCTCAGCAAAATCAGATCACATCTTTGAGAGCAGTAATGAAAGATTCCAGCAAGGGATTCTAAGGTGAATAATAAGTGTGGCAGAACCTAGAGGATTCCCAATAGAGGTTGGATGAAAGAAGAATAAAAGTGTTCTTGAAGAGTTGCAGAGTGAAGCCTAGAGAGAGCATAAGAGAATGCTCAGAAGGTTCCAGCAGAAGGGGACCAGTACTTGCCAAAAGCCAGATCTGGAGGAAGGGATTGGTGAGGTAAGTTGCAGCAAGAGAGCTTGTTGTTGTAGAGGCTTAGTGCAGCTTGTGAGTGAAGAACTCATGGAGGAGAAAATGGCTATTGATAGCCACAACAAAGATTGCAGAGGTTCTAAGAGAGGCAACAACAGAGGAGTGAAGGAAGATGCCAAAGCAAATGGCATGAGGAAGAAACTCATTGATGAAGAGTATTGGAAAGAGATAGTTGAGATCGCAAAACAGTTTGACAAACTGGAAAAGATGATGGTAGAGGAAAGCCAGAGAGTTGGGTGGCTCATGAAGAAGGAAGTAAAGTGGCATGGGCTACAGAAGAAGAGAGAGCAAATGACAAATGCTCAGAAGAAGAAGGAAACACTCAGAGTGATTGAGTATTTGGGGAAAGACTTGAAGACTGAAACTTCAAGTGAGACCAAGGGGTCAAATGACTTTACTTCTGATGATTCTTGTATGTCTGCAGAAAAGCTGAGAAAGCTTGAACTGAGGAGGAAGGTACAATTGGAATGTGCAGAACTCAGAGCAGCTGAGTTGAGAAGAGAAGGTTCTGTTTGTGAAGCAAAACATAATATAAATGAAGAAGAAAGATCTACAAGAGATCTTATGAATCATAGTGGATATTTGAGACAGCAAGAAGATTTTCTTGCTGAAGAGGAAATTACTGATGATTTCCTGAGTTGTTAGACAAGTCCAGGTCAGCTGGATGGTGTAGAACCTTGTATTTTCGTGACTGATAATTGTGAGGTGATTACAAGTTCTACAGAGGGAGAGGAACTCAAGGTTATTAAGTAAAGAGTGGAATTTGAATATTCCCCATACAGACCTGCTCAAAAGGAAGTGCTTGGAAAAGAAACCAAGACTGAAAAGTCTTGTGGTTTTAAAACTAAATAATTGTGTATGTTTGCACGTACATTGCAGGGAGATGACCAAAATTTAAAGTTTGTTGAAGAGGAGGATGAGAAATCTTGTGAAGCTGTCACAATTATGGAGAAGAATCTCTCAAGAGATGAATACTCTGGAGAAAAATGCCATGTTGGAGAATGTCCCCTGAATGAAGGAAGCAGTAATGCATTTTTTATTGAAGCTGTTGCAGCACAGGAAGAAATTCTTGTGGAACTGATATGTGAAATACCAGTTGAGGCTGTTAGAGCTCCTAACTGAAGGTTTGTGTATGAATGCAGGGACTGTAAGTGATGATGAATTTCTTAAAGAAAGCAAAAGGGAATTGCATTGCTGGAATACTTTCTAGAGAATTCAGAGTATGAAAGAGAGATTGTCGAAGGTAGAGTTCACCACAGTGAACAGGAAAACATCATGAGAGCAGATGATGTAGGAGGAAGACTTGTGGACAGTCTTGAGAATTCTTCAGAGAATTCTTTGGAGATTTTGAATCAGCATACTGATGTGCTGATAGGGATGGGGGAAAATTCAGGACAACATACTTAAATGCTAGCAAAAGAAAAGGCATTGAGGCCTTATGATTTCTGTTTTGACAATTGTTTTATGAATGCATATTTTGTTGATGCTGAAGATAAATTGACACCATTGGGTAGTCAATTAAAAGAGAAGAAAAAGGATTTTGTGGAAGATTTTAATCCATGGAATGGAGAAATTAGATTGTTGGAGATTATGCTGAATGAACAGAATTCAAAGCAGAGAGGAGAACCTCAATTTCAGAATTGGGGATTGCAGAATGTAAAGACGCAAGGGAATGAAGACTTGGTGATTGAATCATCAATTGAGACCATTGGGTCTTGTGGTGTTGAAACTGATGAGTTGGCTGTGTTGACAGGCATGACAGAAGACAACCCATATTTTGGAGTTGTCTTGAAGGATGATGAACTGTTGCAGGAAGAAGATGAGACAGCCATGTCTCATATGCAGAAGCTTGTTACTGTTGATGACAGAGAAGAAATGGCTTGTCTAATGGGTCAAGAGCAGACTATAGGGCAGATTTTTGGGACTGCTACAGTGGTGGAAAATCAGAAGTTTATTCTGATAGAATATGGAAGACAATCACTAAAGATTGTCAAGGAAGAAGAAGAAGAACATGTTGAAACAAGTTTACAACATATTGATGAAATGTTTGAAATTAGATGGTTGAAGTGTTCACTGGAAACACTTACACAGAAGAATGAAATGGCAGAGCAACAGATTGAAGTGTTTCCTGAGGAGAAAGAGACACAAATACTTTGTAGTTTTGATGTTTGTTCTATGATTGCAGGTACTGAAGGAAGGACTAAAAGAGATTTGGTCCAGGAGGGTAAAAGAGATGATGACAGAGACTGGCAATTTAAATACTAGTCCAGAGAATTGTTGAAGTCATAGAATGAAGAAGTTGTCATGAGTGACAATAAGGAAGAGTTTTACTATTGCAAAGAACAAGAGGGTACGGATGATTGGGCGACAGTAGCAGTAGGAGCTAGGGCAGCAGTAAGAACTGAACAAGTAGAAGTTCAGCAATCAGGATGGAGCATTACCCAGCAGTCAGAAGACATATTAGATAGGGAAATTGAAATTATGAGAACGCTGATGGAAAGAGTGTCTGAGAAGAAGACAACAACAAGAAGGCAGAGAAAAAACAGCAACAAGAGAAAAACAGTCATAGACTGTGAAAGCATAGCGGGAAGCAAGTTGCAGAACACAGTATGAAAACCTGGAGGAATGTAGAAAAGGAATACTACAACAGATGAATAGTTGCAGAACAAAGTATGGGATCCAGGAGGAAAATTTTTAGGAGCACATGATCAGGAGATCATGATTCATTTTAACCTTGGGAGTCTGATGCAGGGGCATTAGGCCAAAACAAATTTCATGCATTTTGTTAGATTTAGGGGTTTTTTAGCTTCAAGAGAATTAGGTTATTTTGTAATGAATTCAGTAGGTTTTTATTAAGTTTGATTAAATGTAGAGAGAATCGTAACTGCCCTCGAATGATTAGAGGACATGAGAAGTGAGTTTAGTTTCAGTTTGTCAGGCTAATTTTAGGAATTCGGGAATCTGAAGAGTTTTGTTAAGCTGTTAGAGGAACTGAGTCGATTTATTATTTTCTTGTATAATTGTAAGCCTCAATGGCATTCATAGGGAGTTAGAGACCTGTAGAATTTAGAGAGGCAGAGAAATGAGGTAAAAGGCCACAGACCTGAAGATCTGGCCAAAGCAAGTAGTTTTTTAAGTAAATTCATTGTCTATAAGAATGAAGGAAATTGTTCTTGGATGTATGCAGATAGTTTGATTTAGTTTCTGTGTGAAAATGCTTTGATTGACTTAATCCTGTGTGAATGGGTTTGCATTTCAATAAACAACTATGTGGCAATGTGGAATATATATTCTGTAATTTGGGCGTGAATGATTTCCCACATATAATAGGAGAGTCTATGCTAGCCAAGGTCGATATTGTGCCTTGAATGATTGAATGGTGTTCTTGTACGCCCTTGATAGATAAATGGCAATACTGTGGTAGAGTATTATGAATTGGGGCCCTGTGTGACCAATTTCGTAACAGATAGGTGAAATCTATTGCGCGAAGCAAGAAAACTCTGTAATAGAGCTCGGAGGTGAGGTTCGGTATATAATAGAGGGAACCCATGTATTGGTTGAGATAGGGTTGGTTGAGGTCACACTGAAGGATAATAGCGATATTATGGTGAATTCTCATCACCTAAGAGGCACAGAGCTATTGTTTTAACCCCTGGTTGATAAGGAGTTAGCTTCCGAAGACAACCTCAGTGTTGGAACGCAAGTCTGCGTAGGAAGTAAGGCCATGGGGTTATATTAAAGTTATAAGCAAAAAGGTGGACCGAAGTGAAGGAGGAGCGGAACCTTGAAGAAGCGGGAACCAGAACCGTGAGGGTTGAATAGTAAAGGCGGTTTGGCGGAGAAAACTGGTGGTCTCGCATTATTGAAAAGTGGTAAGACAACCCGCTCAAAAAAATGCGATATATTTCTTTGTCTGACACGTGGATATAAGTGGTTTTCGAAAACCATTTATATCGCATTTTTTTTTGGGTGTTAACCCTCAGAAGAAAAAAAAAAACGTGAAACTTCATTATGATCGTTGGATCACCAAAGCTGGAGCGATAAGCCTGCGACCGTCGGATGAGAAGGGCAGTTTAAGCGTTGGGGCCCAATCCGCCGCGTGAACTTGGAGAATTAAATGACGTGCACCTTCATAGCGCGATTTTCGTTGGATTCGTTCGCGGAAGCGAGACGAAAGTTGAACCGTCAGATCCATTCGACACTTACTACAAGGTAATCTATTATGGGCCCAATGTTGTTTTTTTGTTTGGCGGTTGGGTTTTAATCAAGTTGGGGTTATATAAGAACAAATGCACATATGTGGTGTGTAAAAATGTGTGAAGGTTCTTATGATATTATTGATTTATATCTGAATGCATCAGTATTAAATCAACTAATCCGAACTTGGGAACTGTGATATGTTACGGGGTTTGCTTTGGATTAAAGTCAAAGTTTGTAAGGTTGAACATACAAGGTTGGTTAGTGAACTCCGTAGAAGAGTGAAATAATATGGCCAATATATATATGTATCTTAAGGAAATGTGGGTCTGAATAGTATTCGGATTAATAAAATCATGTTGACCATTATACGGGGTATATAATGCGTGGAGTGAAATGTTGAGTTCACTTTAATGAGGAGGGGTTGTTATAAGGATGAAACCGCAAGTATAGAAGGAAGAGGAGCTTCCACATTAGTTAAATTGCCAGTCCCACAAGTAAATTATTGAGAAATTGGCCAGACTGAGAATTTGCATTGGATTAAAGGTTGGAGGCATATTTTTATATGCACAGGAACATGGGGACTGTGGGTTTTACCTGGCATTAAATGCATCCAATGATACCACTTTCAACCTCTGAGTATTCTCCAAACAAAAATGGCGACGCCCATGAATTTCTGCAAATAGGCCCAAAAATGTCAAAAAACAAAATCTTGTCGAAATTCGCTCAATTTTGGCGAGCAAGCCCTTCATGGTTTTTTAGAAACATGTAGAGAAGCGGAGGCCAAGATTTCAAGCTTTGATGTGCCTTTCTCCAGTTTTTCTACTAGGCGCCTCTTTGGGGCCGCCTCGAGTTTTTCTTGTGCAACCTTCAATTTCCTTCGAGCAAATTGATTTAGCTTTTTGTAGTGCCCGGTCATTTTCTTTTACAGGCTCAAGTATCTGTTAGCTCTTTATAACTTATCCTCCAAATGTTTATTGGCCCTTTCAAGCCATGATTCTCTATCATTCTCAATTTCTTGGGCTAGCAAATGAGTGAGAGGGTAAGATCGGACAAGGGCTGCCTCTTCTTCTTTCTTTTTCTCCAAAGCTCTCTTGAGACCCATAGTCCTAGGCCTCTTTCTCTTTGGCTGTTCTTCTTCTTCAGTATCATTGAATTTGCCCATAACCTCTTCAAGCTTGGTTTGTGCTTTGGAGGCCTCCCTTTGATATTTGAAATTGCGGGCCTCAAATACTGCCATTTGACCATTCATTTTTTTTTTTTGCATCTGTAGAACATGTATGAAGTCTTTTGAGTTTTTTAGATCAGCTTGTAGGTCATGAATTTGGTCTTCTCTGTTTCGCAAGAGAGCCTCAAGGATTCTAGCTTCATTATCACTATCATCATTGTTTATCTATATGATATCAAACTCCCTTTCCTTCTCATTACTACTCTCCTCTTTCTCTTTCCCATTGCCTTGGATAGACTTCTTGGTCCTCCTCTTCTTTGGTAATTCAACAATGCTCTTTTTAGGTAGTTTGCCTCTACTTCTTAGTGCTCTTGTGACATTGCTAGTCACTGCTGGAGTGGTCTTTTTCTTTGCTGATCTAGTGTTTCTAGGCTTTGTCACTTTTGCAGGAAGGGGCATGGCCCCTTGCCTAGGAGAGGAAACTAGCACATGCTCTTGGCTGTGTGGAGGAGAAGGAGGAGGAATTTTATCTATTTGCACTTAATCAACTTGGTCTTTTACCTTGTTGCTTCCATCATCATCTTTGTCATTGTTTTCTTCCTTTAGAAGATTTCCTTGTTTGTCTTTATCACTGCTATGCTCATGGTCATTGATTTGGTCTTTTTGTTCTATGTTGCCCTCTTTGGAATGCTCACTGTTTGGTGTTTTATTGTCACCATCATTACTTGTTTGAGGGTTGTATTGTTTCTCATCATAAGTGTCCTTTTGAGGACTGTCATGACCCTCATCATAAGTGTTTTGGCTGCCACTTTGTATGTCTTCTTGAGGGTTGCCTTGTTCATCTATGTCCCTGCTTTCTTCATGACTATTGTGCTCTTTACCTTCACTGTTTTGTGCCGCATTACCATCATGCTCACTGCTGTGTGGGCTGCCAACATGTTTCTCTTTATGACTGTTGTGCTCTACATCAATTTTTTCAAGCTCTTCATCATTTCCTTATTTATGATCACTGTCATGCTTAGATTCGTCATTTTGTTCTTCTTCATCACTAGTTTTCCTCCTCTCACTTTGCCCTTCTTCACTACTAGTTTGCCTCTTCTCTTCTTCACTCTCAATTATAGGAGATTTTTGTCTTTTAGGAGTGGATTTACTAGAAGAAGGAGAAAAATGATGAGTGGATGGTGAGGAAGGCGCATGAGATGAAGATGCAATGGCAAAATCGAGATGAGAGATGAAATATTCCCAAGAAACTCCCTTTTTCTCAAGTTGATGGAGGATGATGATCTTGATAAGGGAATGATGAAATAGACAAGCTTGTTGTTGAGCAGAGGGCTTCTTCTGGATAGTAGAGGCCATCTTTTCAATGCTTCTATAGAGGAAGAAAAGTAGGTTTAGCAATTGAGTTCTTGTGAAATGCATAAGAAGCCTGATATGATAAGCATAAATCCGGGAAAACCTCCCTTCACATGTGAAATACTTCATGATGATTTTCATGAGAGGGGCATAGCTGGTCAACAAGTGGGAAAAAGGGAAAATATCTTGGCAAGCATCCCAATGGTCTAGTTTTAGGAAGGGTTTGTAGTGATTCATATCTAGGTATGTTTTCTTGAACCACTTTTCTCTGATATAGGGAATTTTGGTAGCTTTGGAGATAGCCCTAGGAGAGAGTTTGAAATCCAGACCTGCTAGATGGACATGCTTCCCTTGTAGCCTTAAATCAAATAAATGTGTCAAAGGAAGATGAATTTTCACTTCTTGGACCTTCTGACAAAATTCCAAGCACCCTACTTCATGAAAATTAAGGAGTACTGAAGGAGACTCATTTACTTCCTGAGTTGAAAAAGGCTCATACCTATTGTGATAGCCACTCCTGCTATATTTCTTTGGAGGCATTTTTGCTTCTAATATTCTTCACTGACTCACCAAGGCAAACATGTTTAGATGATTACTGAAAAAGGCCCTCAATCAAAACACTTTTTACTCTTTGTAGAACTAATTTTGTCCTTAGTTAGCAAACAAATTTTGTTAAGTGAAACAAGCTCCCTTTGATTTTGACAATAAGAACTCTTCTCCCTCAATTCACTGCTTTCTGTGGTTATTTGAAGCAAGAAAGAGGTTTCTTTGAAATAATTGTTTCTTTTGATATCATTGTTTTAAGGGACTGACTTGGAACAAAGAATGCACTCTTAGAAAAGCACTGTGCTCTCCCTTTGAATAAACTGTCCTTCTTTGATGATTATTGTTTCTCTAAAACAAAAGGCAGTCTCCTTGTCACTTAGTGATAATCCTTCAAAACAAACTTTGTTTCCCCTTAATGATTACTATTTGCTTTCTAGGCTAGCAGACAGATAGGATTTGAGAGCAACTGTTTTTGAGCAAAGAGACCTTTTACAAGATATGTTTGTGTTTTTTAACAAGAAGTCTCCTGTTGTTTTTGGCATAAAAACTCTTTCCCCTCAATCACTGTTTTTAAGAAGTCACTGCTAATCCGTGATTTTAATGAAAGGGACAGTTTACTTTTGAAAACAACAATTTTTCCCTTTACCACTCAAAACTCTTTCAAACTGATCACAAAACCCTTATCCCCAACCACTATTTATATTGGATGATCACTGTTGTTATTTAGGACTAGAAAAACAATTCTTTTTTGATGAAAATCAGTTAGTTTTTCCACATCAATAACTCCTCTTGTTACTCAGTAAAACTTCCTCAAAACAACTATGTTTTCTCTATATACTGTGTGTATTCTTAACCATTCATAGAAAGAAAAAAAAACCCTTTCAAAGTGACACCTTAACCCTCCTCCTTTAATCTTTGTTCATCCTTCTTTTGAAAATTATGATTAAACCCTCCTTAGAAATCAAAACTTGGCTAAGAGACAGTAAATACCTTCATAAAAGATGATTCTTTGATGCTTTTTTAGTATTGGTCTAGTGGGTAGGAAGCATGTTCAAAACAGTTTGATGGGTGGGCGTTGAACGGAGAACGTGTCGCGCATAGACTTGTCAAGTCGGCCCTGGGCGCCGAGCACAGGCGTGCCGCGCACGTCTACAGGCGTGTCGTGCCCTTCACAAAAATACACTAACTCTGCCTACAGGCGCGCTGCGCGTTTACACAAGCATGTCGTGCATAACCTTAAACCCAAAAATTCTTCAAAATCGCTCATAAACTGCTTCTTTCTTCGGTGAGGTTGGGCATGATGCTAATGTACGTTCGGTTCGTGCCTTTTATACTCATAAGGGTTTGTCAAAAGAAAAACAAAATCCTCTTCCCTCTTTCAAAATTTGAAAACCTTTTTAACATCATCACTTCGTGTTTTGAAAAGGTGTCTTGAGTTTATGTCAAGGTTTTCTAACTGTTTTCCCTTTTCTAAACTGTCTTTTCCATAATGCTCCTGTGGAGGCCCTTTTTAACTTAAAAAGTAGCCCTGTAAGTTATCACAAAAACTACTTTGCAGCCTCTCATAACCATAATGCAAAACTTCTTGTTGGTGAGTTTAAGGAGGTCTTATCAGATTGATCTTCTCCTTGTCATTTTAAATATCCTCAAACAATGGTGGGCCCTCTACTTATTTGTGAAGGAGGCCTATGTTTGACAAACTTCCTGGGTCTCCCAAAACTTTGTCTCTTATCATTTAATGGAGGAGCCTTTTGATTGTGAGTGAAATAGGGCTTCATCACACCTTTTAACCCTTTGGATGAGCTGTGTCATGGTCCAAACATTTGGAGAGCTGATCTTTTGTTCTTTTGTGAAAGAAGGCCTTTGTGAATGCTTCCTTATACCATTTTGCAGACAAGACTAGAACCCGAGCTTTGGTCTATCAATTTCACCATTCATAAGAGGCTTGTTTAATCAAAATTGTAACCTGTGATTTATCCTTTGAAGGAGGTTGTCATAAATACAAAATCAGAGTCCTCTAACACCATCATGCTATATTTTTTCTTGTGATATGAAATAGGTTTTTCAACCTATGAACTCTCATTGACTCACCATTGATTTTCAACCCTGTCTTTCAAATAGAAAACTTAAACACAATTTGAAACTCTGTTGATGCACCTACTGTTCATATGTGGAGGAGGTGGCTCACACCAGTTTCTGAAGTCACTTAAGAACATGTTGGCCCTCTCCTTTTCTGTGAAGGAGGCCACAACATGTCTTTCAAACCATCTGCTTTTTATGAAGGAGGTTATCATCACTGTTTCAAACCATCTACTTTTTGAAGGAGGTTACACCATACACATGACATTTCCTCCATTTCAAACCTGTGTTATTTCTCTGTAAGATGTGTCTCTGCTTGAAGAATACCAATAGGAAGCAAAGTGGATTCTGACATTTGCCATTATGAGACATGGTCTGAGATGCATATCCTTTTCTAAAATATCATTGTGAACACTTAGACCAGAAACCATGTGATTTGTATTATGGGGAATGCTTACTGCAAAATATTATTGACTAACCTTCCTTTGACTGTGTTTTCAGAGGTATATTGAAATTTCCCTTTGACTAATTTTCACATCCCAGGCTTGAGGTAGCATAAGAAGCAACTGTCTTCTTATGCCCTACATGATGATGCCCTTTGAAAAGTTTATGCAATACTGCTTTTGGAGGAGATACTGAAACACTGATGATAAGCATAACATCAGTCTTTTGTATTCATGTGACTTGGAGGATGCTCTCTATTCTTCAGGTAGTTTTTGGGTTTCAAACCATACCTATTAGTTGCCCTTCACTCACTGTATTCCATTTGTTTTACTGATGGCAAACTAATTCAGCATGAAGGACTTGTTTGAACTTGTCCCTTTGCTCTTTTGCACATTGATCATCATTACAACTACACCCCTACAGAGATGTAAAAACATATGACTTTGAACCTTGGAGAGCTCATTTGGTATTTCAAGGAGAATGTGCCTGAGCGAAGCATACTTCATCAGATAGTGAGAAACCTTATCTTTTCCTGATCTGGATCTTTTTGAACTTCTTCTGACATGAGACAAAGTGACCTCTTAGTGGTGTGCAACCTATGGATGGAAGAAGACTTGTTTTGCAGAATAGGAACTAATTCAAGGTTGACTGGTACTAAACAGAGGCTTTTGGCTCGGGATATCTTAGCCAAGGAAAAACTCTCTAAACACCACTATCTAACTTAGGAATAATCTTGACATATTCTGAGTGTTTTCTTTGGTATGATTAGATTTTAAAATGACAAGATGACCAGGGATAGGGTTGCAGACATTTTTTCAACAGTTGGATAGTGAATGGCTTGAGAAACAAGGGTAAATGATGGCAAATAATTTACAACTATGACAGCTATAGACAGGGATATTTTGTTGAAATCAGATAGGACTTGACAACTGAATTTTTTTCTCATCATAAACTGATAGGAATGGGTAGGAGGACAAAAATTGTTTTGGGGTGTTTTCTAGATGACATATTTGACAGTTTTGAGATCAGCTTCTATAAAAATAAGCTAAGGAAACTAGTCATCAGCAACAGGTAAAAAATACTGATAACTAACAGTGGCTCCATTTGGAGAGGGCAGCTCCTTTTCAGGAGGTGTCCAGAATTGCATATCTCTTGCTTTTGAAGACCAGTGCCTTATCCATTGGCGCAAAATTCTTCCTTTCTTGATGTTATTTCTGAAAATTGACAGCATGATTAACATCAAAGTCATATCTACCTACCCAACTACATTTCCTAGCATTTTTTCTTCTTTTAGGTGCATTTGGACTAGCAACCATTGACAATATATTTTTGAAAAAGAAAACTATCTAATTCAACACTTATATCTTCTGGGAGTTCAGATTAAACTGATGAACTCTTTTGATTCTCTACCTATACTATGAATGATTTTCAAGATTAAGCTGTTTGACAGGATTTCATTCTCTAGTCTAAAGCATGAAATTGAAAAATTATCAAATCAGGATTAGACGGTCTGATTTGTCATGCGTTTGTGGCATAAAAACAAGCTGCACACAAACATTATTTATGTACAAGATGAAACTTAGAAAAATCAGGGCTAAGATATACAAATTGTTTTTTCATCCCTGTTTTTCTCTTTGGTTCTATTTTGAGGGTGTGGAACCAACATTCTTCTCCTAATCTACTTTCTTTGACAAGTCAAGCTTACATAATTTGACTATCACTTCTTTTACTAACTTATCAGCAATCAATTTAAAACATGTCCAGTTATGATTAGGCTAGATAACTGAACAAGATATATTTTGAGCACTAGTAGTGGCATTTAGACTTGCACACTTTCAGCATGACTATTTTTTGGGTATGGGGTTGTACCATTTATTTTTAAAATCTGCCCTCCTTTTCTACTTTTCTTGTTGTTTTTGTATTTTCTGTTTTTTTCACAACAATTTAAAAGAAATATGCTCATGGGGTTGAGCTTTTTTGCATGCCTATCTACTCTAATCTAACCTATACATGATAGACGTTTATTTGGTGAAATATCTTTTCCAACATAGCCAATCCAACAGATGATTCCATGAGGGATCTTGGTGTAGTTCTTTCATGATTTTGAAGAAATCAAAAGGCCACTTGCACTTCACTTGTTTTCGGACAATAGTGCTTAAAACTTTTCTCACACTTTGCAACAAACTGTTCATGGTAGAACACACTCCTCCCTCATACTTCTCAAGGAAAACATCAAATGGATCTTGGAATAATACCTGATCTAGAGGATTTGAGACATAAGCTCCATTCAGGACTACTCCCTCTTTTATTTGGCTATGCTTAGGATTCTCCTGGGAAAGAAACCTTTCCTCTTCCTCATGATCACTTGAACTGTTAGACTCATCATATATTGCAGTGTAGTCTTCTTTCCAAGCTGATGTGTTCTGATTAAGTGGATTGAAATTTGTGTGAAGGTCATCACGTTCATGAGTAGGGATACTCTTTGGCAACAAATCTTCCTGAGAAGTAAGAGCAGCAACTTTTTTGTGATCATCAATTTTCAAGCCTTCATTTGTTTCCAAATTTTCTGAGCTTTCCTCATCACTATCATAGATACTATGTATTGGTTGGTTACCTTCCTCAATTTGATGAAACTGAGCTTCCTCCCATAAATCAAGTGCTAAGTACTTTTCAAATTTAGCTTCTGTTTGGAAATCATCATCATTATCAACATATTGATCAAACCTTGGAGAATCATCAATATAATTAATGCTACATGTTGTCAACCCTAGAGACAACCTTGAGTTGTGAAAGACCAGTGCCTAGGACATATTATACAGCAAGGAGCATATGATATAATATGGGAAGTTATCAGAAAAAGGCTCTCATGCTATCTCTTGTAAACAGGAAGGTTAATTTGAATGGGACCAAAACTTTCAGAAACTTGACACAGGGAAAGAAATATTGCAGAGGCAAGGTGTGAAACTCTAATACAAATGTATCAGACAATTCAAAGGCAGCTTACTGTAAAGAGGGTTGGGTTCTAAAATACCTCACAGAGATGAATAATCGGAAGGTGTTTACTGCGTATGAAAGATTGAGATAATACTAACTATCATTGGGGTGATATCCAGAAACAGATATCAACATGTAATGGGTTTACAAAATTAAGAATCCATACATGACAATAGCATTTTAAAAATAACATCCCATAGAAGCTAATATAGCAGAAGTATGGTTGAAGTGGAAAATGAAACAGTATATCACACCTGAGCCATATTTAAAGCGCTTGACAAGTTCTAGCATGAGTATCAATTAGGATAAATTCATACCAAAAACCAGTGAGCCACTCGCATTCCAGAACATGATACAAGTGAAATGAATGAAAACGAGATGAACAATTAAACTATCACATATAGGGGAGAGTTACAGACTGTGAAGCACAAAGACCAGAATCCTTGTTAAAGATGGAACTCCTCATCACTAAAACCCGATGGGCTCTTTGCATTCATATAAGAGTTCAAAAAAATGCATACAAAATTCTCTCACAGCATATTTTTCTGAAAAGCTGGAGCCCTTTACAATCTGTTCTTGGGGGTTCTTATAGGAGAAAAACCAGTAACAAGAGTGGATGATGTACATTAAATTGATTCATTAAGATAGCATGGAGGAAGCGTCCACGCCCCTATTTCTTAATGGCACTGCATTGTTGTATTTACTTTATAGTATGGCTGAGGGGTCTTTTTCAAGTCAATATCTGACCTCTGATGTTTCTTTGGAGTCCTTTCTGGATGTAAAGCTCTTTCTTCTGCCTTCTGGAATTGGTGAACTAGATAGAAAGTCCGCGGGCCTCCATACTCCATAAATGTTGGTTCTGACAGTCTTTAAGAAGCTTCTGTCAGTGTAATTAACTGTTTCTGGGCTCGAGGAGGCATGGAGGCTTTAGTGGGAAGATGTAATGTCTGGAGAAAAACGTCCCGCAGATATTCAAACACAGATATGGTTGTTACGTGTGCTATTTAGTCTTCCAACTACGTCCTTTCCTTTTGAACGCGGGATTAAGCGTTAATTATTCAATAATAGGCTTTAATCCTTCTAACCTGTCTCTGCTGTTACTCTGACTGCTGCTACAATAACCTTTCTGCATTCCGAATCACAGTGACCGTGATTGTGGAACCTATAGTGAATTCATCACTCTGTAAAAACCCTGCACAATATGATAAACTCATTAAGAAATCCAGGGAGTGGCGGAAGGAATGCTGTGAAGGCCTGGAGGAATGGTGGCGGGAATGGTGAAAACATGAGAATAAATGATAATTAGTGTAAATCCAAGAGTTTTAAGTCATGGGAAAATACAAAGGAAATGGATCGAACGCATGGAATTAGGCCTTTGATGGTGGGACCCAGTGAAGGCAGAGGGCGATTTAATGCCAGCCGTCGGATCTCAGGAGGAGATTGACAGTTGGGATCATCTGATGGAGTCAATGGGGACATTCGATGAAGAAAAATAGTGAAATTCATGATACATTGTGGGTCGTAGATCTGGATCAAACGGATGGTCATGATTGGATCGGCGGATCGCAATCGGAAGGGACGGAAGGTAACACCTTTAGAACTTGCGATTGGCGATGCGCGATTGAGCGCCAGCCGTCCGATCTGGAACAAGATCGACGGTGGAGATTGAATCAGAGGGGAGGGAGGTTGATGCAATGAGCGGGAGCGATGAGATCTGGACTGTTGGATCTTTAAGAGGTCAACGGCTGTGATCGGATCGGAGGATCGCGATCGGAGAAGACAGGAGGAGGGGATGCATGGGCTGGCGCAATTCGATTAGCGCTTGGCCGCCGGATCTTTTTGGATCAATGGCTCGGATCGCAGTGGGGCTGATAGAACAATAGCACTATCACATCAGAGGTTTTTGACTTAACAAAGAAATGTGCTCCGCTCCGACTTCCAATTGTGATAAGCTCTTCACAGTTTAGTGCTCGGTCTCCGTGCCCGAGTGCATGGAGGGGAAGTGGTTAGGGCTAGGCCGAAGGGGGCTAGCCTGTTATAAAGTAAAAAGTGGGTTTTTGGCCTATTTTAATGCTTTTTAAGGCCAAAGGAGGTATTCGATAAGGGGAATAAGGGATTATTAAACCAAACAAAGGTATTTGAAAGGTTTAAAAGGGGGTTTGGGATGATTTAAAGGGTAAGTGGGGAATTTAGAAGGGGAGGAAGAATGATGAAAGAAGAGGCTTAGAGGGAATGAAATAAAAGGGAAAAGGAGGCCTTTTGGGCATTCTTCTTCACAAACAGAGAGGCTTCAAAACTGGGAACAACAGTGAGGATTTCCCAAAGGAAAAGGGCACAAGGAGGCTTCGAGGATGATGTGTTTTTAGAGGAAATTCATTCCTTGAAGGCTCAAAAACAATTTAGCCCCCTGTTTGGACATGTGCTTAGTTATTCAGCCACGTGACTTAGCTTAGCATTGTTTCTCTCCAGCCATTATTTAAACTTTTCACCACAAGTCATGACATTCAATACTTGGATACTCAAGGTTATCTTCAAAAATGACTATTGTTAACCATATGATCAACATTGGCTCCACCTAGGGACGACATGTTCATCCTTTGGCGTGTCGAGAACTTCGCAGACCACCTGTTAATCTTCTGTGTGGACACCAATCTTCAGCACTTTTTATTTCTGGGAAGATAAATGCCATTTATAACTTCTACTCTCTTAGGATATATTTTTACCCCATCTTTGGTCACAATATGTCCCAAAATCTTACCCTCTTCCAATGCAAATAAAGACTTATGTGGTTTGAGAGAGAGGCCATACCTTCTACACTTCTAGAAGGTTCTACGCAAGTGTTCAATGTGCTCTGCATCATATTTTGAAAACACAGTAATGTCGTCCAGATATACCACCACAAACTTATCTTGCTCCCCAAAAAGGAAATGTCCATGGCCCTTTGAAAATTGGCCTCGGCATTAATCAACCAAAAATGCATCCTAGCATACATAAACATACCCCATGGTGTGGTAAAGGCAATCTTCTTCTGATCTTCTGGTAGTATTTGGACTTGCAGACCCTTACATCATCAATTTTTTTACAAACAGGAAAAATAAACCTATTCTACTTCTACCCTTATTACTCCATGAGACCAGATTAAATTGTTGGCCTCATAATTTCTCTACCTAAACTAGTATCTGCTAGGATTAAACTATCTAGCAGATTTCTTCTCTATAGTCTAAGATAGAAATTGAAAAACAACCAAGCCAAGATTAGACTATCTGGCTCACTGGACTTTGCAGAAATTAAAACAACTAACTACATGCTCATAGGCTGAACTTTATTGAGCTTTCCTACCTACTCTACTCTACTTGGAAATATTTGATGCTCTAGGTGATACAATAATGCCAGTGCGGCCAGTCAAGCAACAACAAAAAAAGGATAGGAGCACTGACTGCTCATCAGAGACCACCATAGAGTGCTCTGCAGGTGATTTTTCAAAACTATGGTCACCATCAGTGGTGACCTCTCCTGATGAATCTGGCCCTAGCAAAGGATCAATGCTATAGTATTTGAGCTAATCAGGGCCTCCATATATTCTGCCACAGGATCAATGAACATATGATGTACACTTTTTTCTTTCAGGCCTTCCATGACTGGTAGGCTGTCTTTATCCTGGGTCGCTTTGATTTCTGCATCTTCCACTACATTTTCAATGTGGCTCTTGAGAACTGGATCATCTTCTTCTTGTACTTCGAAAGGCCGTGAAATTTGTTCTTTCTTAGGGGGAGGGATACTTTCCAAAAAGGCTCTCGGGTCTCTAAACTGATATGATTTTTCTTGTGACTTCAGAAATTCGATCTCAGCTTCATATCTTTCAACCACCAATTCTAGAAATATTTTCTTAAGCATGGGTTTGAAACTTGAGCTTAGAAGAATAGCTCGTGGAAGTTCATCCACTTTCAGTTCTGCCAAGCCACGTGACATTACATCTCGACACTCTGCTATGAAACTTGGATGCATTTCTGCAAACTGCTCAGAGTCTTCCATTGGTGAAGTGGCTTGGTCTTTAGCATGGCTGATGTTGTACAACGACATGGTCTTCTAGTGGAGTCTCGTGAAACCAAGATAATTACCAGTGGATTCTTTTAATCATTTAGGAACTGTGGAGTCGCTAAGGTGAGGGATCTACAACTCTCAACTCTTCATGCTCACCTTTCTGAAGAGTGAATAAATATTTTGTCGAGGCCCAGGGATTTAACTTTTCTTAAATTTTTTCCCCGACAACGACGCTAAAAAGATGTTGTCAACCCTAGAGACAGCCTTGAGTTGTGAAAGACCAGTGCCTAGGACATCTTATATAGCAAGGAGCATATGATATAATATGGGAAGTTATCAGAAAAAGGCTCTCATGCTATCTCTTGTAAACAAGAAGGTTAATTTGAATGGGACCAAAACTTTCAGAAAATTGACACAGGGAAAGCAATACTGCAGAGGCAAGGTGTGAAACTCTAATACAAATGTATCAGACAATTCAAAGGCAGCTTACTGTAAAGAGGGTTGGGTTCTAAAATACCTCACAAAGATGAATAATCGGAAGGTGTTTACTGCGTATGAAATATTGAGATAATACTAACTATCATTGGGATGATATCCAAAAATAGATATCAACATGTAATGGGCTTACAAAATTAAGAATCCATACATGACAATAGCATTTTAAAAATAACATCCCATAGAAGCTAATATAGCAGAAGTATGGTTGAAGTGCAAAATGAAACATTATATCACGCTCGATCCATATTTAAGGCGCTTGACAGGTTCTAGCATGAGTATCAATTAGGATAAATTCATACCAAAAATCAGTGAGCCACTCGCATTCCAGAACATGATACAAGCGAAATGGATGAAAACGAGATGAACAATTAAACTATCACATATAGGGGAGAGTTACAGACCGTGAAGCACAAATACCAGAATCCTCGTTAAAGATGGAACTCCTCATCACTGAAACCCGACGGGCTCTTTGCATTCATATAAGAGTTCAACAAAATGCATACAAAATTCTCTCATAGCATATTTTTCTAAAAATATAGAACCCTTTACAATCTGTTCTTGGGGGTTCTTATAGGAGAAAAACCAGTAACAGGAGTGGACGATGTACATTAAATTGATTCATTAAGACAGCATGGAGGAAGTGTCCACGCCCCTATTGCTTAATGGCATTGCATTGTTGTATTTACTTTATAGTATGGCTGAGGGGTCTTTGTCAGCTCGATATCTGACCTCTGATGTTTCTTTGGAGTCCTTTCTGGCTGTAAAGCTCTCTGTTCTACCTTCTGGAATTGGTGAACTGGATAAAAAGTCTGTGGGCCTCCATACTCCATAACTGCTGGTTCTGACAGTCTTTAAGAAGCTTCTGTCAGTGTAATTAACTGTTTCTAGGCTCGAGGAGGCATGGAGGCTTTAGTGGGAAGGTGTACTGTCTAGAGAAAAATGTCCCGCAGATATTCAAACATAGATATGGTTGTTACGTGTGCTTTTTAGTCTTCCAACTGCGTCCTTTCCTTTTCAACGCGAGATTAAGCGTTAATTATTCAGTAATAAGCTTTAATCCTTCTAACCCATCTCTGTTGTTACTCTGACTGCTGCTACAATAACCTCTCTGCGTTCCGAATCATAGTGACCGTGATTGTGGAACCTAGAGTGAATTAATCACTCTGTAACAACCCTGCACAATACGATAAACTCATTAAGAAATCCAGGGAGTGGCAGAAGGAATGCTATGAAGGCCTGGAGGAATGGTGGCGGGAATGGTGAAAACGGGAGAAGAAATGATAATTAGTGTAAATCCCAGAGTTTTAAGTCATGGGAAAATACAAAGGGAATGGATCGAACGCATGGAATTAGGCCTTTGATGGTGGGACCCGGTTAAGGCAGAGGGAAATTTAATGCGAGCCGTCGGATCTCAGGAGGAGATCGACGGTTGGGATCATCTGATGGAGTCAATGGGGACATCCGATGAAGAAAAATGGTGAAATGCGTGATGCATTGTGGGCCGTAGATCTGGATCAAACGGACAGTCATGATTGGATTGGCGGATCGCAATAGGAAGGGATGGAGGGTAACACCTTTAGAACTTACGATTGGCAATGCGCGATTGAGCGCCAGCCGTCCGATCTGGAACAAGATCGACGGCGGAGATTGAATCGGTGGGGATGGAGGTTGATGCGATGAGCGGGAGCGATGAGATCTGGACCGTTGGATCTTTAAGAGGTCAACGGCTGCGATCGGATCGGAGGATCACGATCAGAGAGACAAGAGGAGGGGACGCATGGGATGGTGCGATGCGATTAGCGCTGGGCCACCGGATCTTTTTGGATCAATGGCTCGGATCACAGTAGGGCCGATAGAACAATAGCATTATCGCATCGGACGTTTTTGACTTAACAAAGAAACGCGCTCCGCTTCAACTTCCGATTGCGATAAGCTCTTCACAGTTTAGCGCTCAGTCTCCGCGCCTGGGTGCATGGAGGGGAAGTGGTTAGGGCTGGGCCGAAGGGGGCTAGCCTGTTATAAAGTAAAAAGTGGGTTTTTGGCCTATTTTAATGCTTTTTAAGGCAAAAGGAGGTATTTGGTAAGGGGAATAAGGGATTATTAAACCAAACAAGGGTATTTGAAAGGTTTAAAAGGGGGTTTGGGATGATTTAAAGGGTAAGTGGAGAATTTATAAGGGGAGGAAGAATGATGAAAACAGAGGCTTAGAGGGAATGAAATAAGAGGGAAAAGGAGGCCTTTTGGGCATTCTTCTTCACAAATAGAGAGGCTTCAAAACTCTGAACAACAGTGAGGATTTCCCAAAGGACAAGGGCACAAGGAGGCTTCGAGGATGATGTGTTTTCAGAGGAAATGCATTCCTTGAAGGCTCAAAAACAATTTAGCCCCCTGTTTGGACATGTGCTTAGTTATTCATCCACGTGACTTAGCTTGGAATCGTTTCTCTCCAGCCATTATTTAAACTTTTCACCACGAGTCATGACATTCGATACTTGGCTACTCAAGGTTATCTTAAAAAATGACTAATGTTAACCATATGATCAACATCAACAACCATATATATTGGACTATTAGATTGTTTTTCTTTGAATTGATCTATAAATCCATTTTCTGCTATGT
This sequence comes from Pinus albicaulis, assembly GCA_034641835.2. NCBI lineage: Eukaryota > Viridiplantae > Streptophyta > Pinopsida > Pinales > Pinaceae > Pinus > Pinus albicaulis. Next base: position 1,188,495,095 of record CM076583.1, read on the forward strand.
GATAGTTCAGATTAGGAGGAAAATAAATAGAGGCTGACTGCATGTTTATGAGTTGATCTATCTCCTCTTTAGTTAAAAAGGGAGGAATTTTTATCTTTCTTTGGGTATAACTACAATCATCCTCTCTCTCTTGGGAAAGCTGATTTAGAGGATGAATTTCTTTTTGGGCCTCACCTAAGAGAGATGATGAATCATCACTTATGCCTTTAGATAAATCCTGTGGGTTCTCTTTCATTTCTTGATTGTTTTCATCTTCAACCAGCTCTTCGTGATGTTTGGGATAGTTAGCATGGAATTCATGAGTTGCCTTTGATAGATTTTCAGGAGGCCAATTTGCTTGTATAAACTGAAATGACTCAAAGCAAAAAGGTAGAGATCCTAAAAGTTTTGATTTTTCTTCTATTTCATATTTGATTTCATCCTCAACCAACTCTTCCTGATGTTTGGGACAATAAGCATGGGTTGCATGAGTTGCCTCTAATAGATTATTAGGAGGCCAATTTGCTTGTATAATCTGAAATGACTCAAAGCACAAAGGTAGAGATCCTAAAGGTTTTAATTTTTCTTCCATTTTAGATTTGATTTCAAGATGGCTGAATGATTCTTTAGAGCACTCCTCTATGTTTTTATTTGCAACTTGCTCATTAGGCACATTTTGTTTGTTACTCTTGTCTTGTAATATTTGAGTGTATTCTTCCCGAGGAAAAAGTGTAGGTTGGTTTGAATAAGCATCATTAAACTTAACTTTGTGTTCTTCTCTTTTGCTGTAAGTAGATGCATCGGTTTATTGAGTGTAACTATCAACATTTCTAACTTTACCTCTGAAGATATTAGTTTCTTTTGATTTTCTTTATATTTCTCTATTATTCTTAGTTGTGCCTCCCTATTTAGTATGTTGACTTCCACATCAACTACTATCCTTTCTCTTTCTCTTATCCGAAAAACCATCTCTGGGTCAAAAGAACTTGGGTAGTGCAAGAGAGCCCATCTGAGGGGTGGCTTTATGTTAGCAGGCATTGCATGGTATACTTTATTGAACCTGGCTGAAAAGTCTTGTATTGTCTCCCCTGGTTGTCTTTTTAAATGATTGTATTCCTCTATAATGAGAAATTTATTACCCATGACCACCCACCTATCTAGGAAGATTTGAGTGAACTAATGAAAATTGGTATGCTTGCAGCTGGAAGGTCCTTAAACCAACTCTTAATTTTTCCTTGTAATGATAAGGAAAAAATTCTAATACGCACATCATATTCTTCTATTTCAAAAAGGTCAAGTAAATTCTCAAGATTTTGGATGTGCTCTTCAGCGGTGACTTTTGAGCTTTCTCCATCAAATCTGGGTAATTTATTTTGAAGATTTGCAGGGAGGGCTTGGAAGATGGGAGGTAAAACCAGAGGCTTGTATCTTTCTGGGACCTTTGTGGATATAGGTAGTGTAAAAAGATATTTATGACTGTTTGAGGTTTCATCCAGAGTGGGAAAGATAGCATGAGGCTCATGTTTCACTAGGTTTTCCATAGGTGAATCTGGGGTAAGCACAGGTGTATAAGTCAGCTCATGGTCTGAAATTTGACGCTTAGTTTTTCGAGGCTTGAGATCTTTCCAATGATCAATTTAGATCTCATCAGTGTATTCTTGATCAGGCTCAAAGTAGGATAGAACATAGTTATAGATAAAAACAATAATTTCTTGGATCCAACTAAGGCCTGAGTGCTCTTTCTTTCTAGGATGACTGGTCATGTTTTAGGTTCTTCCTCCAGTGGAGTCTTTAGGTCTATTGAGATTTTTGGAGTCGCCAAGTGGATATTTTTTGGTTTGTTTTTGAGGACATATTTTCTATGGTCCACCAAAAATACTGACATAAGAAGCCAATCTAAAAAAAAAAAAAAAATTGGGGTTTTTTCTGAGTTTTTATATGTAGCCCTAGGGTTTGTGAGAGTTTCCTACAGTTGATTCATCATTTTGCTAGAATGGTGAAGAAACAAAATTCTACTCTTTGACAACACTTTAGTCTTATAATTTTTATTGAGACTTTGAGAGTTCCTAAGGGATACCTAGGATGTTTTGACTCAAAGTCCCACTGTGATCGCCATTATGTTAGTGTTGGCGATGAGGTGGCATATTCAATAGATTTTCTTGAAGACAAGGGATTTATGGAGTCCTAAGATGTACTGAGATTGTCACTAACTCAGAAAAGTCCCACCGTGATCGCCATTATGTTATTGTCCCGTGATTTGGCAGATTGGCAGACCAAATTACGGAGTAACATCAAACCAATATTTGGAACCCTAGGACCTAGCCTTCTTGGACTCAAAGAGGGCTCTCTCTAATGAAGCGAAGGATGTGAGCTTGTTCACTTAGTTGGTTTAGATTTTAGGCTAGTTGTTAAGTGTGTTTGTTTGTTTGTTTTTAGTGGTTTGGAGGAAAAACTGATCAAGTGGATCCAATAGAACAAGAAAATAATATCAAATGGGCTATGGGGTCAAAAGCAAGCCAAGGATGTCAATACAATGGGTAGGGTGTACTGCAGGGCCAATTTAGTATAGAAAATGGATATTTCAGGTGGTTTATGGAGTGAGATGAACATCAAGTTTGTGCAAGACAAAGGGATCTTAAGCATAACTAGTTTAAACAACAAGTATTCATGTGGTAGGGCTAACCTTTAATCACTATGAATCAAACTCAAACTAATAGATGCATAAAATAAACATTCAAGTGATGCATAGAAGAATAAGACCTTCTAACTGTGGGAAAATCACCTTCAGTGGTTGAAAACACATGTAAGACAAACCAAAAACTCAAAATGTGGAAAGGAAACTCCTAAGCAACACATTCAAACTGATGAGAACTTTGAAATAATTCTGCAAGTATAGGCAGAGGGCAATATCGAAACAAGACCTCTCTGATTTAACCTAGACAGTCAATACTTCAAAGGAGATTTCTTTAATGAGGTTTAAACAGCTACAAGTAAGCAGGGCATACCATAAATCAAACAAGATAGCATGTTATATTAATCATTAAGGAACTAAATAAAAAGTTCTTAGTGGACCAAAGGGAAGTTAAGAATCCTTTGACATGACTAAGAAAGATGAAAACATAGAAGCTGTAATGAATCAAGAAATTTCATGAGCCTCCATGGGCATACCTCAAACTATTCTTTAATGACCTACAGCAAGCAAGAAGCATGGATACATATGTGAAAAACTAAGAAAACATAACTGAAAATAAGCATAATACCATTTACCAAGCCATGGAATCCTGCACATAGATCCTCTCCATCATCTAGGCAAGCAAGTCAAGCTATTCACTCCATAAAACAAGTTTGATCATCAAAACTCATAACATATATTGCTCTAAGCTCAGTCAAGTTCTTAAGCTCTTCAAAGTCTAGCTTGTTTATCAACCCTTCAACCAACAACGTTACAATTATTCTCCATAAATTATATAGGAGAATGAGAAGATAAGCTTCACAAAACTAACTAGAAGCTCATAGGCTAGAAACAAATATCTGATTTTGTCCTTGAGGCTTTGCAAAGCCCAAGGCACAAAATATATTCTAAATATCTATAAAATGATAATAAAAAAATATTGAATTTTCATTACTGATAATGGCTAAAAATGGCCTAGCGCACATTTCGATAAGCCACTTCAGAAAACTGCTTTTTTGACAAAATGCTACAAGAACGTAGCAGCAGAAAATTCCCTGTTTTGCATACAACTTTTGAAGGACCTCCCCATGTGATGGCTCGTTGGAAAGCCCTAGATGTCTAGTTTCTTAAAATACTTGATTTTCCCCAAACTGATCACTGAAATTAAGTGAAATAATGAACTGAGTGGAAAAAACCAGAAATTAGCCCTTTGTTGATATGAGAGGCAGAAAGTCAAAAAATCACTGTTTTTAGCCACTTTGGGGGATTAAAACACATCCTTTGGATCTGAAATTTTCTAAGTAGATGCCATTGAATTTAATGCATCCAATGATACCACTTTAAACCTCTGAGTATGCTCCAAAAAAAAATGGTGACGCCCATGAATTTCTGCAAATAGGCCCAAAAATGTCAAAAAACAAAATCTTGTCGAAATTCGCTCAATTTTGGCGAGCAAGCCCTTCATGGTTTTTTAGAAACATGTAGAGAAGCGGAGGCCAAGATTTCAAGCTTTTATGTGCCTTTCTCTACTTTTTCTATCGGGCGCCTCTTTCGAGCTGCCTCGAGTTTTTCTTGTGCAATATTCAATTTCCTTCGGGCAAATTGATTTAGCTTTTTGTAGTGCCCGGTCATTTTATTTTGCAGGCTCAAGTCTTTGTTAGCTCTTCCTAACTTATCCTCCAAATGTTTATTGGCCCTTTCAAGCCATGATTCTCTATCATTCTCAATTTCTTGGGCTAGCAAATGAGTGAGAGGGTAAGATCGGACAAAGGCTGCCTCTTCTTCTTTCTTTTTCTCCAAAGCTCTCTTGAGACCCATAGTCCTAGGCCTATTTCTCTTTGGTTGTTCTTCTTCTTCAGTATCATTGAATTCGCCCATAAGCTCTTCAAGCTTGGTTTGTGCTTTGGAGGCCTCCCTTTGATATTTGAAAGCCCGGACCTCAAGGATTCTAGCTTCATTATCACTATCATCATTGTTTATCTGTATGATATCAAACTCCCTTTTCTTCTCATGACTACTCTCCTCTTTCTCTTTCCCCTTGCCTTGGATAGACTTCTTGGTCCTCCTCTTCTTTGGTAATTCAACAATGCTCTTTTTAGGCAGTTTGCCTCTACTTCTTAGTGCTCTTGTGACATTTCTAGTCACTGCTGGATTGGTCTTTTTCTTTGCTGATCTAGTGTTTCTAAGCTTTGTCACTTTTGGAGGAAGAGTCATGGCCCCTTGCCTAGGAGAGGCAGCTAGCACATGCTCTTGGATGTGTGGAGGAGAAGAAGGAGGAATTTTATCTATTTTCACTTGCTCAACTTGGTCTTTTACCTTGCATCTTCCATCATCATCTTTGTCACTGTTTTCTTCCTTTAGAAGATTGCCTTGTTTGTCTTTATCACTGCTATGCTCATGGTCACCGATTTGGTCTTTTTGTTCTATGCTGCCCTCTTTGGAATGCTCATTGTTTGGTGTTTGATTGTCACCATCATTAATTTTTTGAGGGATGTATTGTTTCTCATCATGAGTGTCCTTTTGAGGACTGTCATGACCCTCATCATAAGTGTTTTGGCTACCACTTTGTATGTCTTCTTGAGGGCTGCCTTTTTCATCTCTGTCCTTGCTTTCTTCATGACTATTGTGCTCTTTACCTTCACTGTTTTGTGCCTCATTACCATCATGATCACTGTTGTGTGGGCTGCCAAAATGTTCCTCTTTATGATTTTTGTGCTCTTCATCAATTTGTTCAAGCTCTTCATCATTTCCTTCTTTATGCTCACTGTCATGCTTAGATTCTTCATTTTTTCCTTCTTCATCACTAGTTTGCCTCTTCTCACTTTGCCCTTCTTCACTACTAGTTTGCCTCTTCTCTTCTTCACTCTCAATCATAGGAGATTTTTGTCTTTTAGGAGTGGATTTACTAGAAGAAGGAGAAACATGATGAGTGGATGGTGAGGAAGGCGCATGAGATGAAGATGAAATGGAAAAATTGGGATGAGAGATGAAAGATTCCCAAGAAACTCCCTTTTTCTCAAGTTGATGGAGGATGATGATCTTGATAAGGGAATGATGAAATAGACAAGCTTTTTGTTGATCGGAGGGCTTCTTTTGGACAGTAGAGGCCATCTTGTCAATGCTTCTATAGAGGAAGAAAGGTAGGTTTAGCAATTGAGTTCTTGTGAAATGCATAAGAAGCCTAATATGATAAGCATAAATCCGGGAAAGCCTCCCTTCACATGTGAAATACTTCATGATGATTTTCATGAGAGGGGCATAGCTGGTCAACAAGTGGGAAAAAGGGAAAATAGCTTGGCAAGCATCCCGATGGTCTGGTTTTAGGAAGGGTTTGTAGTGATTCATATCTAGGTATGTTTTCTTGAACCACTTTTCTCTGATATAGGGAATTTTGGTAGCTTTGGAGATAGCCCTAGGAGAGAGTTTTAAATCCGAACCTGCTAGATGGACATGCTTCCCTTGTAGCCTTAAAGAAAATAAATGTGTCAAAGGAAGATGAATTTTCACTTCTTGGACCTTCTGGCAAAATTCCAAGCACCCTACTTCATAAAAATTAAGGAGTACTGAAGGAGACTCATTTACTTCCTGAGTTGAAAAAGTCTCATATCTATTGTGATAACCACTCCTGCTATCTTTCTTTGGAGGCATTTTTGCTTCTAATATTCTTCATTGACTCACCAAGGAAAACTTGTTTAGATGATTACTGAAAAATTCCCTCAATCAAAACACTTTTTACTCTTTGTAGAACTAATTTTTTCCTTAGTTAGCCAACAAATTTTGTTAAGTGAAACAAGCTCCCTTTGATTTTGACAATAAGAACTCTTCTCCCTCAATTCACTATTTTCTATGGTTATTTGAAGCAAGAAAGAGGTTTCTTTGAAATCATTGTTTCTTTTGATATCACTATGTTAAGGGACTGACTTGGAACAAAGAATGCACTCTTAGAAAAACATTGTGCTCTCCCTTTGAATAAACTGTCCTTCTTTGATGATTATTGTTTCTCTAAAACAAAAGGCAGTCTCCTTGTCACTAAGTGATAAGCCTTCAAAACAAACTTTGTTTCCCCTTAATGATTACTGTTTTCTTTCTAGGATAGCAGACAGATAGGATTTGAGAGCAACTGTTTTTTAGCAAAGATACCTTTTACAAGATATGTTTGTGTTTTTTGACAAGAATTCTCTTGTTTTTTTTGGCATAAAAACTCTTTCCCCTCAATCATTGTTTTTATGAAGTCGCTGCTAATCTGTGATTTTAATGAAAGGGACAGTTTACTTTTGAAAACAACAATGTTTCCCTTTACCACTCAAAACTCTTTCAAACTGATCACAAAACCCTTATCCCCAACCACTGTTTATATTGGATGATCACTGTTGTTATTTAGGACTAGCAAAACAATGTTTTTTTGATGAAAATCAGTTAGTCTTTCCACATCAATAAATCCTCTTGTTACTGAGTAAAAAGTCCTCAAAACAACTACGTTTTCTCTATAGACTGTGTATATTCTTAACCATTCATAGAAAGAAAAAAAACCCTTTCAAAGTGACACCTTAACCCTCCTCATTTAATCTCAGTTCATCCTTCTTTTGAAAATTTTGATTAAACCCTCCTTTGAAATCAAAACTTGGCTAAGAGACAGTAAATACCTTCATAAAATATGAGTCTTTGATGATTTTTGAGTATTGGTCCAGTGGGCAGGAAGCATGTTCAAAACAGTTTGATGGGCGGGAGTTGAACGGAGAACGCGCCGCGCATAGGCTTGTCGGCTCGGCCCTGGGCGTCGGGCACAGGCGTGCCGCGCATGTTTACAGGCGCGATACGTCCTTCACAAAAATACACTGACTCTGGCTACAGGCGCGCCGCATATTTACACAGGTGTGGCGCACATAACCTTAAACCCAAAAATTCTTCAAAATCGCTCATAAACTGCTTCTTTCTTCGGTGAGGTTGGGCATGATGCTAATGAACATTCGCTTCGTTCCTTTTATACTCATAAGGGTTTTTCAAAAGAAAAGAAAAAATCCTCTTCCCTATTTCAAAATTTGAAAACCTTTTTAACATTAGCACTTTGTGTTTTGAAAAGGTGACTTGAGTTTATGTCAAGGTTTTCTAACTGTTTGCCCTTTTCTAAACTGTCTTTTCCATAATGCTCCTGTGGAGGCCCTTTTTATCTTAAAAAGTAGCCCTGTAAGTTATCACAAAAACTACTTTGCAGCCTCTCATAACCATAATGAAAAACTTTTTGTTGGTGAGTTTAAGGAGGTCTTATCAGATTGAACTTTTGCTTGTCATTTTGAATATCCTCAAACAATGGTGGGCCCTCTACTTATTTGTGAAGGAGGCCTACGTTTGACAAACTGTCTGGGTCTCCCAAAACTCTGTCTCTTATCATTTAATGGAGGAGCCTTTTGATTGTGAGTGAAATAGGGCTTCATCACACCTTTTAACCCTTTGGATGAGCTGTGTCATGGCACAAACATTTGGAGAGCTGATATTTTGTGCTTTTGTGAAAGAAGGCCTTTGTGAATGCTTCCTTATACCATTTTGCAGACAAGACTAGAACCCGAGCTTTGGTCTATCAATTTCACCATTCATAAGAGGCTTGTTTAATCAAAATTTTAGCCTGTGATTTATCCTTTGAAGGAGGTTGTCATAAATACAAAATCAGAGTCCTTTAACACCAACATGCTATCTTTTTGCTTGTGATATGAAATAGTTTTTTCAACCTATGAACTCTCATTGACTCACCACTGATTTTCAACCCTGTATTTCAAATAGAAAAATTACTCAAACACAATTTGAAACTCTGCTAATGCACCCACTGTTCATCTTTGGAGGAGGTGGCTGACACCAGTTTCTGAAGTCACTCAAGAACATGTTGGCCCTCTGCTTTTCTGTGAAGGAGGCCACAGCATGTCTTTCAAACCATCTGCTTTTTATGAAGGAGGTTATCATCACTGTTTCAAACCATCTACGTTTTGAAGGAGGTTACACCATACACATGACATTTCATCCATTTCAAACCTGTGTTATTTCTTTGCAACATGTGTCTCTGCTTGAAGAACACCAATAGGAAGCAAAGTGGATTCTGACATTTTCCATTATGAGACATGGTCTGAGATGCATATCCTTTTGTAAAATATCATTGTGAACACTTAGACTAGAAACCATGTGATTTGTATTATGGGGAATGCTTACTGCAAAATATTATTGACTAACCTTCCTTTGACTGTATTTTCAGGGGTATCTTTAAATTGCCCTTTGACTAATGTTCACATCCCAGGCTTGAGGTATCATAATAAGTAGATGTCTTCTTATGCCCTACATGATGATGCCCTTTGAAAATTTTATGCAATACTGCTTTTGGAGGAGATACTGCAACATTGTTGATCAGCATAACATCAGTCTTTTGTATTCATGTGACTTGGAGGATGCTCTCTGTTCTTCAGGCAGTTTTTGGGTTTCAAACCATACCTATTAGTTGCCCTTCACTCACTATATTCCATTTTTTTTACTGATGGAAAAAGAATTCAATATGAAGGACCTGTTTGAACTTGTCCCTTTGCTCTTTTGCACATTGATCATCATTATAATTACACCCCTACAGAGATGTAAAAACATATGACTTTGAACCTTGGAGAGCTCATTTGGTATTTCAATGAGATTTTGCCTGAGCGAAGCATACTTCATCAGATAGTGAGCAACCTTATCTTTTCCTGATCTGGATCTTTGTGAACTTCTTCTGACATGAGACAAAGTGACCTCTTAGTGGTGTGTGACCTATGGATGGAACAAGACTTGTTTTGCAGAATAGGAACTAATTCAAGGCTGACTGGTACTAAACAGAGGCTTTTGGCTCAAGATATCTTAGCCAAGGAAAAACTCCCTAAACACCACTATCTAACTTAGGAATAATCTTGACATATTCTGAGTGTTTTCTTTGGTATGATTAGATTTTCAAATGACAAGATGACCAAGGATAGGGTTGCAGACATTTTTTCAATAGTTGGATAGTGAATGGCTTGAGAAACAAGGGTAAATGATGGAAAATAATTTACAGCTATAACAGCTATAGAAAGGGATATTTTTCTGAAATCATATAGGACTTGACAGGTGAAGTTTTCTCTCATCATAGACTGATAATAAGGGGTAGGAGGACAAAAATTGTTTTGGGGTGTTTTTCAGATGACAGATTTGACAATTTTTAGATCATCTTCTAGAAAACTAAGCTAAGGAAATTAGTCATCAGCAACAGGTAAAAAATATTGATGACTAACACTTCTATCAACTTGTTTTTATCTTCCTTGACACTTCTAATCCTTGCCTTAAAATTTCTCAGCATATCTGCTAAATCAGGAGAGTACTATTCTCCTTGCTTCCCAACAGAGCTTTCCCATTCCATAGAATTCACATTAGGCATGTAAGGGGAGTCATGTGAACTGTAGTCCACCATTCGATTCTGAATCTCTGATCTTATATATCTTGTAAACATGTCATGTTAGATAAACCAAATATAAACATAATCAAAATCATACCTTAGTGTGCTTCATGGGAGGCTATCACATATGCACAAGTCAGTCCAGATTAGCACAATATAGATCCATAAGGACATTAACATATCAACATCTCAACATCATGCATGATGACACAAAACTACAATAATGACCACCAAAATTCATGCAAATTAGACACAAATACAATTAACGTGCATTCATAATAATATGCATTTTTCCCATCCAATCCAAGTGTTTGAACCTGGAATATATAATACTCAACCTCCAAGTTCTAGTTATGGAAGTGGTGCCTAGAAACAAGAAGTAAACTGACAACCCTCAAAGACTACATATCATTGAGGATCCTACCAACCACCCTAGGTGATCAATCCCTAATCTGGAACTATTTTTCACTAGGTTTACTCCCCAACCACACCCATAACATGTCATGCATGTGGTTGGGAGAATATAACTGCACCCATAGGCCTGTATCCATGTGGCTATGACCCAAATTTCCCTATTAATTTTGTGTATTCACAATATCTATGCCACTTTTTCATGCTAGCCTCCAAACCACTACCTAGAACTTCCTATAACTTTCCATAATCATGACAATGATAATGAAAATTCTAAACAATCAAGGCTTGAGCAAGATATTAACCTAGATATGCCTAATACCAGATAGAAATTCAGTCAAACAAATATTAAATATATAAGCTACAAGTTATGAATTCATATATGATCATAAAATTTTGAACTTCATCGACTAAAAATCACCAAGAAGGCTCTATGCCCTCTTAAGCTAGTTGCAACAACACTTGTTAGCCCATGCATTCATCAACCATTCAATAACTTATCAAATCATGAGAGAGTTCCATAGCTAGAGCACATCATAAAACCTTGCATATAACGAATACATAACCAAACTAGAAGCTATGAAAAATCAACCAAAATATCACCATAATAAACAATACACGTGCTCATAGATCACAATAGGAAAATAACTCATGTTAACATATGAAAATTCCAACCAATTCGGGGAATTCCATGTACCACCTAACCATAGATTGGGTTGAACCAAAAGTTGTCTTTTAGCCAATCACCCCCACACCATATTCCAAGCATGAATGTGGGATCATAAGGTTTAATCCAAAATAAATCGAACCAGGGATTCCAGAGGCCAAACCACCTCGACCCTCAAGCACAATGATACTATGACCAACATCCCCAACTGTATGTTCCTCCCGATCACTACACATATGAGGTCTGCCACCCTGGTGCGATGGACACTCACTCATGCGATGCTCTCCACCACAATTCCAACACCTCAAAGGATTCCTTCCATTACCCTTATTCTGGTCCTCAAGTTGAAATATATTTCCTTTTTCAATTGCATCAAACTTCTTATAAGGTGCTACGTTATCTTTATCACGTACATCCTAAGGTATACCTCGCTTCTTAGCCCATTTTCCTTTAGTATTCTCATTACCTTTCTAATCCCGCTTAGGCTCAAACTTGTGTTGAGACTGCTCATAACAATACTTTAGCTTCCTGATGAATTTCTCCAATGATAGAGGCCCATCATACTTAATCTGATCTTTAAATTCTAGTGGAAGTCCATTAATGAACCTTTGGACCTTTGTCTTCTCATCCTTGAGGTAGGGCACATATCTCAACAACTCTTGAAACTTGGTCGTATACTCTTCATCTGCCATGGAACCCAACTTAATATTATAGATTTCCTTGGCCTTTCCGACATAATATCTCCTAGAAAATTAATTCTTCCTCAAGATTCTTTTAAACTCATGCCAACTCAGCTCTTATACCTTGATGCCTCTGACACGCTTCACATATTCCCACTAGATATCTACTTTTCCCTTGAAACTGAATATTGTTATCTTGGATTTCATATTATCTAAATAGTCATGCAATTCGAAGAAATTATTCATCCCTATTAGACATGCTTCTGCATCTTCTGATTAATTCACATCCCCATCAAAAGTAGGAGGTTTGGCTTTCTTGAACTCCTTTCGAAAATACTACTTCTTACTCCTCTTATAGAGATGTTGATGGTAATGACGATGAGGTCTCTTAGAACTAGAACTAGAATAAAATCCATGAGTGCTACACTGCCTATCAAGTGTATCCAAATATCTGCCACCTATGACTATGTCATCCCTGTCCATCCTGTGTCTTCTATGAGACCTGCTATTGTATGCCCCATTTTTCTTTTCTTCTTGTCACTTACTAATCTTCAATTATCCTTGATTCTACAAATATGAAAGTATCTGAAGGATGGTTGCATTAAATTTTGGTTTCTTTTCCTAAGGTCTGGAAAGTCTTTCTTGTACCTTAATTAACTTATTTTTATTTTTTCCGGATGCGGATGATTAAAAGGTTCGACGGGACATCTGTCCCTGGCCAACTCCCAAGGCGTCTCGCATGGGGTGGCCATATGGCCCCCCGCGGTGCCATTAATTCTGACTTCAATTCGCATGCGATCGAACATTTACTCTCTAATGTCGGCTCCTTTTCATCCTTGGTATGCTCAGTCGACTCATTATGGATTCAGAATTGGGTTCTCCAGACCATTCCGGCTCTGTTTGCAGCTCTTTGAAACCTATTTGCAGTGCACGCTCTACGGCTTGTGCAGTGCCCAATGCCCACACACACACTGGTCGTCGCTGCTCGCTGTTCAGCTGTATAGAAACTATTCCTGGGTATCATTTTTCTCATAGCACCTTCTGTCATTCCAATCTCAATTTGCAGATCCCTCCTGGCTCTCTCCGTGGTCTTGCTCCTGTCCAAGCTTATTCCCCTTGTCTGTGGCCTATTCAAGACGCTGAGACCGCCATGCCTAGGCTCAGGCAACGAATGAGGTGCCGCCGAGGTGCTACTCGTGGCAGACCTGCAAGTGAGCAGCCCTCATCCAGTCTCGATGAAGCTCCCTTCACTGAGCAAACTGATAGGCGGCATTCTCAGGCCCCCCTCCGTCAATGGGACCACGACAGTCCTCCTGGATTTTCCCATGACATTCCACCCTCCTCTCCTCCTCTTGGCGCACCTCCGAACCCTATTTCCCCTGTCCCTCATCCCTCTGGAAGCCATTTTCTAAGGCAAACCTCACAGAGAGCGGAGCTCCGCTTTGACTGTGCCTTCAATCACCCCACCATCACTGCTTACATTACTATAACCCTGCGAGAAGATTCAACTCTTCGTTCTCCTCCTTGGCATGAACCTCCACCCTCTCCTCTTGACCCCCGCCCCAACCCTGCTGCAATGTCTTCTGTTGGTCCGGGCGACCCCCTTGTCAATGCCTCTCCCTCCCTGGGTCATCTCTTTATGCAGGTGGACGCAAATCTCTTAGACAAAGATGGAGCTCAGAACGCTGCTACAGAAGATTCCGAGGAATATGACGGGTGTCGCATTGAGGAGGAGCCTCCTTCTCCTACCAACACCAATTAACTTTGCTATGACTTGGCTCAGTATGGTTTCTACACTTGATTATTTTGCAAGAAATACTGGTTTTTTTGTTGTCTACAGCAGCAGAAGCTGCATGATAGTGATGTCTTTCTGTAGTTTTCTTATGTTCAATGTAATGGTCTCTCCACCGATTTCCCTTTTCAAGGGCGGTGCAACTGCTTTTAAAAAGAACTGGTTTCCCACCTGGGCAGTTCGTCATAGTGATAAAGCATGGACATCAAGCCCGGTCTCAGGCTCCCATAGCTGAACTGAGGCAGTTTTGTAACATTATGTTTTCATAATATAATTAGCACAATTTAGAAAAAAAAAAACTTATTTTTATTTTCATTGCAACTTCTGATCCCTACCTTAAAAATTCTTAGCATATTTTCTAAATCATGAGAGTATTATTCTCCTTATTGCCCAACTAAGCTTTCCCATTCCATAGAATTCACATTAGGCGTATAAGGGGAGTCAGGCGCACTATAGTCCACCATTATTCTCTTCATCTCAGATCTTATACTCCTGCAAACATTTCATGTTAGATAATCTAAATATATGCATAATCAAAATCATACCTTAGTGTGGTTCAAAGGAGGCTATCACATTTGCACAAGTCAGTCCAGATTAGCACGATATAAATACATAAGGACATCAACATAAAAACATCTCAACATCATACATGATGACAAAAAAATGTGATAATGGCCACCAGAATGCATGCATATTAGAGACATATAAAATTAGCATGCATACATAACAATATGCATTTAGCCCATCCAGTCCAATTGTTTGAACCTGGAAGCTCTGATACCACTTTGTAATTACCCCTCCCACATTATACACACTTTTACAAGCTCTCCAAGGTAAACATGAGATGAGAGTCACTATGATATGACATGACCCCCAAGTTCCAGTTATGGAAGTGGACCTACAAATCGAAAGCAAACTTACAACACTTAGAGACTGCAGATCACTCAAAAGCCTACCAACTACCCCAAGTGATCAATCCTTGATCTAGAACTATTTTTCACTAGGTTTACTCCCCAACCACACCCCTAACACTACATGTGTGTGGTTGGGAGGCTATAATCACACCCATAGGACTGTCTCCATGTGGTTATGACCCAAATTTCCATGTTCAATGTGTGCGTCCGCGATATCTATGCCACGTTTTTAGGCTAGAATCTAGGCCACTACCTAGAACTGCCTGTAACTTTATAAAATCATGGCAATGATGACGAAAATGCTAAATAATCAAGACTTGAACAATATATTTACCTAGACATTCCTAATACCATATAGACATTTTTTCAAACAAATAGTAAACATATAAGCTACGGGTCATGAATGTATATCTGAACATCAACTTATAAATTTCATCTAAAAATCACCAAGAAGGCTCTATGCCCTCTTAAACTAGCTACAACAACACTTTTTTAGCCCATGCATTCATCAACCATTCAATAACTTATCAAATCATGAGAGAATTCCATAACTAGAGCACATCATAAAACCATGCATATAACTAGCACATAACCATAATAGAAACTATGAAAATTCAGCCATAATATCATCATAATAACCAATACAATTGATCACAGATCACAATAGAAAAATATCTCATATTAACATATGGAAATTCCAACCAAGTCATGGAATTTCACATACCAATCGACCATAGATTGGGCTGAACCAAAATCTGTCTTTCAGCCAATGACCCCCGCGCCATATTCCAAGCATGGATGTGGGATCATAAGGATTAAACTAAAACAAAACAATCCAAGGTTTCTATAGGCCAAACCACCTCAACCCTCAAGCATAATTATCTCACCTACATGGTCGAGAAATCACTAACATCAACTAGATTGGTCTATATCCAAATTTTCTAGGGCTCCATGAACTAGTAACTCAAACGACATCCTCTAGGTAGCCCAAGATGTTTCATGGCTCAAAATAATTTGTCCCAACCCACAAATTGTAGGGACTAGTAACTTAACCCATAGCCTCCAAGGAACCCAAGATGTTTCAGGGCTCCAGATAATTTTTTCCAACCCACATCCATAGAAAACTTGAGAACCAATCAGGAAAATGAAATGGGGAACCCACTACATCATGGCTATCCAGGAAATGGAAAGGCAAGGTTGAAACCATTATTATCCAGGAAAATATCCATGTCAATGACATCACATAACCAAGGAATCACATGCATATACCATGCATGCAAAAACCAACAAGGAGACCACACATGCAACCTGTTACCTGCAAAGCAATCATGTTGTAGCTATTTATCCAATTGTCTCATTGTGCTTCCTTTCTTTCCTTTTCTTGCTTTCTCCAATCCAAGTGATTTATATAATGCTCCAATAATTTTCTAAGTGTGCAAGAGTATGAGAGAATGAATAAGAGATATACTCCAAATTGTCAAAAAAGATAGAACTAACCAAAATCTGTGCAAAAGCTATCAATTGTTTCTCTGATTCCTTTTTATTATTAATGTCTCATTTTTCTTCATTTTCCTCTAATTTACCTTGCATGAAAATTTTTGTCTCTTCACCTTCCTTTTCTCCTATTTTCCTTTATTTTAATAATTAAATTCCATTTATTGCCTCTTTTCCTTTGCCAATTTCCATAGCCATTAATTAAACCAAAAGTGATGCCCACTATGGTGTATACCCACCATTCAACTTGGAATACATGTCCCATGACCTTGGTTTTATTTAATTTACATGGAAAATCAACTAGAGGTTGTTACAACATCAGGTTTGGCCCTCTTCCCCTAGGATTCAACAACTCCCATAGAAAAATTTAGTCCCCCTCCCAAGATTAAGTTTTCTCTCTTTACCAATGACTTCTGGGAGAAATCAGTCAAATAGCCAATTATCTTAGCAGACAGTCCGTAAATTTTTATAAAGGTAAAAAAAAAACCCAATTCAATATAAAACCCCTCAATCCCAGTCTGGATGGGATACTCCATGAGCTATGCATTTGATTCTTATGATTGTCCCAATGTAACACCATACCCCATAGCACCCTCTGACATCCAAACCAATAAAATTCCATAAAGGAAGATCCATTTCAAGATAAACTATGATATGTTCTCTATCCCCCACAGCCTCTTGAACAAAGATAACCTTGGGGATTTTAGCCTGTACAAGTCTTTTGAAAGAAATTTTTTTGGGATTACTTGTTAAACCCTTGAAATTGAAGGATACAACTATCATTGAGGCACCCCATATTGGGGCTTAAATTCTCTAAGGGCCCTGACCATCGAAGATTGATTCCCGGCTGCTAGCTCCTCCCTAACTCTGGCTTGTGCAAGGGAAATGTTAGATTTTCTCCTCCTTCCTTTCCCTTTTCCTATAGGGATGTTATATAAACCTAACCCTCCCAAAAAATCCCTCGGAGACAAACTGATCTATCTGGATCTAAGGTTATACCAGAAAAATTTTATATACCCCCCCCCAGATGATTCATAGTTTAAGGAGGTTATAGGGGATGTAAAATCCACAACAACACCTAGGAGAGAACAAGAAAAATGGCCAAGTGAAAGTGATGTTACAAGAGTTTGTATTTCCTCAACCTTCTGAACCTTAATATTGTTATCCCAATTCTTTCCAAAATCAGAAATAATATAAGAGATTAAAGAAACAAAATGTGGGATAAGAGTTGTACCCATCATTTCAGTTCCTTCCTCTTGATGTGTTTCCATAGCCACTACTCCCCCTACGTCCTCGGTTGATGGCCTCTGCTATGGGTCTATCGAGGGTTTTGTTGTTGCATCTATTGTGTTCAGACTAGCATTCACCTATTCACCTGCAACATCCATTATCTATGTATAAAAGCCCACGTTGTCTTCTTTGTCTGATCAGAACTGGATCAAGGACCTAAGGATTAGTTCAAACTTCAAAGTTACAGGATTGGGTTGAAACTAAGATAGTTGCATAGGTCTCGTCTGTTGAGATTCAACAAGATGATGAGCTTAGTGAAAAGAGTCGCCTTCACTAAGTGGGCCTGCAGGCTATTTTTGGCACAAGTCTATTTTTATACATGGTGATCATATTTCAGAAGTTGCAGGATGCTATTTGTGGATGGTTGATCAATTTGGAAAAATAGATGAAATTCTATTTTTAGAATATTGGGCGAAGTCTATTTATAGATCACTAATCTAAAAATAGATGCAGGTCGATTATTATTAGATCTTAATAATAATCAAACACTAAACAACAACTTATTCTCTTGGAGCACTTTGTTTCAGTGCACAGATGTCGCACATTAGTGGATTGAGGGAATTACAAAATTCCCAAGGTTTTATTGGAGCTAATACATGGAGGACTCAATTAGAACTCAAGTGGCAGAGTTATGACACAGTTGGAAGAAGTAGTTATGGAGTTGTATTCAGTTTAACTCAGTTAGACTCAGTTGAGCTAGTTGTATCTAGTATAACTGAATGATACACTAGTGAGAGTGGATTGAATTAATTAGTTAATTAATTCACAAATAATAACTCATTAATCAACTGAAAAATACAGCAGTTAACTACAGTGCATGGCAGTTTCAGTGGAGACCCAGTGGAGAGATAGGTGAAAGGGCAAGATAGACTATCTATTGTGACTATAGTGATGCATTGATTGCATCACACACACATTAGAGTTTCCAATGAGGATTGCACAGTCAAGGCAAGAGTAATTCAAATTCATTTAGAGCTATTCTTCAACAAGGATTGTGCAGTGGAGGTAGGCTAGCAGGAGGGAAATATCGGTGCATGGATTTGCAAGATTGTTCCTGATTAGGGTATGACGATTGTACTGTACTGAGAGCTTGATAAGATTTGTATGAGGATTGTCATATGATTCCATGATACATAATATATATTTGGGGTTTTCAGCTTCAGGCTTTCCCGGTTAAAAACAACTGCGTTATGTGTGATTATTTTTATTTATGCTTTACATGTGTGTGCAATTAATTTTCCGCAAAAGATTAACAAGTGGAATAGATTCAGTATCTTGTATAAAGTTAAATAGTGTGAGATCATGTAGATCTAGGACATATGCATGCTTAGTGCATATAATTTCTACATGGTATCAGAGCATTGTTGATTGAATATTGCAATTGTAAAGTGAGTTTGTGCTGGTGGACAATTCGAACTTGCTACAGAAGATTCTTGGTGCAGAAGTCGAGTATACATTGAAATGTCTTTCAACGGGTTGAGATTGTAGTATTCCATTGATGGGAGCTTGAATTACATAGCCTGGAAGGACAAGATGGAGGCAGTGCTGGAGGATAATGGACTAAAGGAGTTCATCGATAGCGATGTTCCTAAGCCGAGATCTAGCGATGCTGCATTACTTGACGCATGGAAAAAGAAGACAACAAAGACGACGAGAATTTTGTTGGAAGGTGTGAAGGACCATATTGTGTCTAACCTTCACAGGAGAGCCACTCCATTCTTAATGTGGAAGGCTTTAACATATTTGTTCCAAATCAGAAGTGACCAGAGGAAGTTGGCACTTAAAGACAAGCTCAAAAAAATAAAAATGGAGAAAGGCGATAGTATTCCAAAATACCTCATGAAGTTTGTCCACTGCACGGATGAACTGGGAAGTGTGGGGGTTACTGTTGATGAAGAAGACTTGGTGAGCTTGGCTCTCCCTGGGCTTTCGAAGAGTTGGCCTAGCTACGAAGACTCTGTCAATGGACGGGAGAAACTGCCAGGATGGGAGCGACTTTGGTCGGATCTCTGCAGGAGGAGATAAGGCGGGGTACCAGGGATGGATCTTCATCAAAGAATGAAGATGCAGAGAATTTCGCTTTTTGCTGCCAAAGAAAGGAAAGGGAAGGGGAAGAAACATCCTTCAAAATCCGATGCTAAAGGCAAGAAGCAGGATTTTTCCAAAGTGAAGTATTTTCACTGTCACGAACATGGACATTTCGCCACTAACTGTCCACAAAAGAAGAAGAACAAGAAGGCTGTTGGAGCTGCAGCTGGAGAGGCCTTAGCCTCACAATTTGAACTTTATTTCTCCTTGATCGCATGCTTGGTTTCAAGCTGTATGGGATTGGTGTGGTATCTTGATAGTGGTGCATCTTTCCATATGACAGGAGACAAAGAGTTGTTTAGTGACTTGGAGGAGAAGGACCTCCAGATGCATATAGAGATGGGCGACGATGGTCGGTATAGTGTGACTGGAATTGGGACCATTACCTTTGAGAGGGATTCCAGTAATCCATTCTTGTTGAAGAATTTTATGCATGTTCCAAGTCTGAAGAAGAACTTGGTCTCAGTCGCAATGCTGGAAGACAAGGGTTATGATGTTGTTTTCAATGAGGGAAAAGCCTTCCTTCGACATAAAAAAATGGTTCAAACCAAGAAGATAGGGGTTCGAATTAAGAATCTCTACAAACTGAAGGCAGATGGCTGCGCTGCAATGGTGGGCAAAGCAGAAGAAGTGGTGAGCCAGGATGAGGGCGAATTATGGCACAGGATATTGGGCCATCTTCACCATGGCGCTTTGAAGATTTTGCAATAGATTTATATTGGACTTCCCAAGGGTACTCTTGCGCAGTTAGATCAGTGCAAGGGATGTACTACGGGTAAGTTTGTGAAGACCACCTTTCGTGAGAAGGAAACCGAGCTTCGGTGATCCTGGAGAGAATTCACACAGACGTGTGTGGACCTTTCTCGATTGCTTCAACATCAAAACACAGGTATTATGTTATATTTTTTGATGACTATTCTCGTAGATGCTGGATCTTATTCATGCAGAAGAAGAGTGAAACGTTATCAAATTTTTGTGAGTTCAAGGCATTGGTGGAGAAGGAGTCGGGGAAGCAAGTGAAAGCTCTACGGAGCGATAATGGTGGTTAATACATCTCGGGTGAATTCAAAGACTTCTGTAGCAAAGAATGAATTCGAAGAGAACTCATAGCGCCTCATAACCCACAACTGAATGGGATCGCGGAGAGAAATAACAGAACGATCATGGGTGCTGTGTTTGGTCAATTTAGTGTTTCCTAAATTGCTGCATTTAATTGTCAATCCGGGAATCGTAAACTGATGAAGTGTGGCGCACTATATGTGCAAGATAACCTCTTTCTTAACTTTTTGTCGTTTTTGGTTTTTCTAAGGTGAAATGGAAATTCTAAAGTGAAAAACAAACTTGGTTATATTTGTTCAAGGAAATGATATCCCCTATAATGATTTACCAATCTTGAAACTTTAAAAGCAAATTGAAATTACAATGACAAAACTTAAAAGAAAGTAAAAGTGTACTGCTGAAATGAAAGGTGCTGCTAATCTAATGAATCAAAACAAGAAACTAGTGAACATGAAAACTAAACTATTCTTGTTGCCAACTGAACACAAAAGAAACTACGCTTATGGAAATTCAAAATTGCAATGAAATAAATCTAAATCAGATTACATCAATTCATTTTCTGACCCTTCATCATTAGACCAACTATGACTTGCGGAAGTAATCATAAACAACTTGTGTAACTGATTATTTAATTTGCAGAAAGTAAACTAATACTAAACCATACACACATGATTCAATCCCTCGCCATCAGTCCAGCTGTGGCTTTCGGAGGCAACTGAAGATGTCATACATGATTTAAATATATCTAAGTTTGCAGAAAAGAAACTAATACTAAACTACACATTTCATAATGTAGCCCCTCACCATCAGTCCAGCTGTGGCTTTCGGAGGTAACTGAAGACGCTATGAGCAGCTTAATATATCTAATTTTGCAGAAAAGAAACTAATACTAAACTACACATTTCATCATGCAGTCCCTCACCATCAGTCCAGCTGTGGCTTTCGGAGGTAACTGAAGACACTATGAACAGCTTAATATATTTAAATTTAACTACTGAATCAGATAAACAAAACTGAAATGTACAAAGCAAGACTGAAGTTAAACAAATGCTATGAAAAGGAAACTAGCAGCATAATAATGTTAGTCTCATATCATTAGCCAAAATACTATGAAAATGCCCGGGCTGTCTACCTAAAACCTGCACAAGAAAACTGATCAGTGATTTAACAATCATAAAAACATGAAAGACAAGAATGCAATGGAAATTATAGAAATGTATGAACAGAAATGAAACAACTATGAAATATGAACATGTAATGAATTATGATACAATGGCTTTTTAAAGAAATGAAATGAAATATATATACATTAATACACAGAACCTCGGCTGAGCAGGGGCCCTCTACGCAGCTTTGGTAACGATCCTCAACACAAATTAAGTTGAAAACAGAGTCTTTCACATTAAAAAGCAGTTCATTACAGACTGGTAGTATTACGGCTCAAGGCAGCGTAATCACTACATAACAGAGTATGCACATCAACTATCAATTAACAACTCAACAGCTATGATCAACTAACTCTACGTGCGTATGCAAACGCTCTATATAAAGCAATAAACTGTAACTGTCTCCTGAAGTTTATGATAGCAGCCAGCACGTAGACCACTAAGGCCACGGATATAGGAGTATGGCCATGTTGGAAAACGGATCTATGGAAGGTGGGCGCTTGGATTCAACTCCAGAACTTTGCACAGATGTCAATTAACCTCCGCAAGCTTAGAAACGGCCGTATGGATGTTTATATGCCACGAAACAGAGTCCAGCCGACATAGAACTCCATAGTTGACTTCCACGTGGATGGCTTT
The DNA here is from genome assembly GCA_034641835.2 of Pinus albicaulis. Lineage (NCBI taxonomy): Eukaryota > Viridiplantae > Streptophyta > Pinopsida > Pinales > Pinaceae > Pinus > Pinus albicaulis. The sequence goes on from CM076583.1 coordinate 1,188,517,380, forward strand.
GACTGCGGCTTTCTTTGACGAATTTACTTGAACCAATAGGACACGAACCATGTCCTTGTCATTCCTAGCCTGCCCATGTGGCTCGTTTCCTTCGTGGACACCTGTAACATAGATTTCCACAAAATAGCTGCGGAAAGTTGCAGCAGCTGCGGAAAGTGACAAGTTTCCACAGCTGTATGAACAAAATCTAAATCAAATAGAAAACACACAAACATAATTAAAAACCATGTTAGATACCCTTTTGCACATGATATTGACAATTTTGGAGGTTTAGGTGAGTGAAAAAGATATGGAAAAGTGTATGGAAAAGAGGCAAATTCGGGACTCAACATACCCCCACCGTGAAGGTGTTGCATGTCCTCATGCAACCAAAATTTTGATACTCTTTGTTCAATTCATGTGCCTTGATACTTCAGCCAGCACATCTAACCCCCTTCTCTTCTTCTTTGGTACTTCCATCATTCTGGGTTTCTTCATTAAGCACCTGAATTTGATATTCACAAGTGCTCTGCTCAATTTTTGGCATTTCCTTTTTAGCTTCTTATTCTTCTTTTGCCAAATACCCAAATGTAACATAGCATTGTCATGGATAATCTTGTCCAGTTTGCCTTGCTCTTTGAGTGTTTCATTTTCATTTTTGATATGCCGATTCAAAAGCTCAAGCTCAAAAATCTCCTGTTTTAATGACTGAACCAAATCATCCTGCAATGTATGAGGCTGAATAGAAGAGGTACTTGGGCCTGTGGCTGCCTTCTCCAAGGATTCTATATAGTCATAAACCTCCTGCTGTTTGGGGTCTACTTCCGGTGTCTTTTTCATTGGGCTGTCCCCAAAGTGTTGCAAGGGAGAATTATGTTCAAAATCTGGCCGAGGAGAACTTACATCAATATTTTGCTGAGAATAAGATGGAGTACGCTCATGGTCTAATTGGGAGTGAAAGGAGTCAGGTTCACTAACTGACTGAAATGGACTATGGTCAGTTGGAGACTGTTCAGATGTCTCCTCACCCAAGTCAATGAAATGAGGACCTTTAATTTGTGTTTTTCTCAGTTTTCCCTTAAGCCTGCTGCTTCTCCTCACATGCTGTGGTACACTACCCTTTTGTTCTTGTTTTCCTGTTTTTGCCTTCTTAGATAAAGATGACTGTTTTTGAAGAAAAATTAATCTTTCAGATAGAATTTGGTGATCTTCTTCTTCTTCAGAAGAAGTTTTATGGACAGCCTCAATAATTTCTTTCCCTTTTGGTGTTGTTGGCTTCTTAGCTTTAATTTCCTTCTTCTTCCTTTTTACCAATCTCTCTTCCCTATCAGTTTTCTTCATAGTAGTAGTAGAAGTATCTTGGATTTCATCTACTGTTCTTTTCCTTCTACTTCTTTTTGTTGTGCTAGCTACGGGAATTTCCTGTGTAGGAGCAACTTGGGTTTCAACATTCATTTTCTTTCTTCTACTCCTTCTAATTGGATTACCTTCAGGAATTTCCTGAGGTTCTTCAAAGAAGTTTCTAACTAGGAATTGTTCCCATGCATCTTGTCTTTCCTTTAGCTCCTTTTCAATCAGAATTTTTATAAGCCCATGGTGATATAAATGAGGCTCTACATCTCCTAGGTGTTTTTGCACAGTCACAGCCATTTTCTTCAAGCTATTGAATAGGAAATAAGGAAGATTGAGAGTTCGGTTTTCAAGAAAATTCATCAATAGCCTAGTATGATACATGTACATAGAGCCAAAACGGCCTTCACATGTAATAAATTTCTGAACAATGAGTAATAAAGTGGCCCATTCATCTTTTATTGCATGCACAGGGATTCCTCTTTTGAAAACAGTGATATCCATACCTTGATTTCGGAGGATTGTTCTCCATGCCTCATCACTGATACTTTTGTTTTTGAACCAACGTTCTCCTTCCCGAAGAAGCTCTGTGGCTGCTGCTATTGATGCTTCATTGACTAAAAACTTGAGGTCTCCCACTTCTGCTTCCGAGCCATCAAATGATCTTGCAAACGCTTTGGTAACTTCTCTGTGGTAACCCCTGAATTTCTGAATAAAACGGAGCCATTTAGCTTTCCTCAACATCTCTTTTGCTTGTGGAAATCCCTCTATAAACTTTGGTCCTTCCGGCTCTGCCCTCAATAATTTTCCCATTTTACTTCTCTGTGCTTCACAGGCTTGCCTCTGTGAGGGTTTAAGTGGAAATGGAACGATGGAATACACAGAATCTAGCACAATACTGTGGGGATGTTATCACAAAACGGAAATGAGAACCATAAACAGAATGGAATAAGACTGTGGGTGGATATACGGGAATGAGAGTGAGCAAAAGGAGCGGAATGGAGTGAAACAGGGAGTGAGAATGAGTAGAGTGGGGTTTTGTAAACACGACAGAGACACGACAAAGAGGTTAACAAAGTATAATGCATTCGGCCGCGTTTTGAATTTTGGTGGCTGTGTCATAAATATGAACACGTTTCAATCAATGATTATGAAGTTATGCGGCTTGTAAGAGTCCTTTGTCAACTCAAATACGTATCATTTTCTACGGTGGGATATTTGAACATGAGTGAGAGTCGGAATTTCAATAATGAAACCGTTTGTGAATAATTGCAAGAGGATAACATAGAGATCGTGGAAGGTTACGGACTGTCAATATAATCATTGCGCGTTATGGGTAGAGCTCATAGTTTAAAATTACATAAAAATGTGTTTTTCGATACTATTTGAAATAAACTTTATTCATACCTTTGGAATCCTTGCTTTTGCCCTTGGTCTTCAACTGATTGATCTTCATTAGTGTCTTCAATGTCCCATTGATCCTCTCCTGCATTTTATTTCATAATTTATGAAAATAACAACTAACTGTACATTCTTTTTGAAAACAGAGTAGTAGTAGCTGCGGAATCTACTTCTGGCTGCGGAAACTGGAGTCAGCTGCGGAAACAGATGTCAGTTGCGGAAACTGACACAGCTATTACTTGGCTGAAATAGAAATGAAAAAATGACAAATGACCAGGTGGAAATGGCCATAAAAATATTTTTATTGATGGAATGGATGAAATGAAGTGGAATGAAGTGAAATGAAATGAAATGAAATGAAATGAAATGAAGTGGAATGAAATGGAGTGGGTGGTGAGATGAAATGAAATGAAAGACAATTTTTTTTTTTTGGAAAATATAGAGTGTCAGGTGTCCCTGATTTTCACCCCATATTTTCTGTATAAGACTGCCAATCAATGATTGGTTTTCAGGCTTATACCATTTTTTTCTTTTCTTTTCTTTTCTTTTCTTTTTTCTTTTCTTTTCTTTTCTTTTTTTTTTTTTTTTTTTTTTTTTTTTTTAGTTGAAAACAAAAGCTAGGCTGGTGGAGAAGAAGAATTCTTCTGTACCAGCCTGATTGCAGAACTTTCTTGAAACAACTTGACAAAATCCTCTTTAGAGAGTGGCTTATGATAAACTTTCAATCTATGGCCATTCACTATAAGAGGAGTTTGAAACTCATCAATGGTCTTGATTCTTACAGCTCCATTGCTAAAGATCTTGTCAATCTCATATGGCCCAAGCCAATGAGTCTGAAATTTCCCTTGAAAATATTTAAACTTGGAATCAAATAACAATGCCCAATCTCCTTCTTGGAACTTCTTCTCTTTGATATATTTGTCATGCCATTTAGTTCTTTGATATTGAACTAGATCAGTTCTTAGAATTGCTTCTTGTCTGATCTCATCTAGCTCATTCAACTTCTCCATTCTATGCTTTTGGGCTTCTGATAAGTCCATCCCCAACTGAACTGCTATCTTGAAGGTCTTGACTTGGAACTCAATGGGGAACAAGACTTCTTTCCCATAAACAAGTTCATAGGGAGAATGTCCTGTTGTATTCCTCCATGTAGTTCTGTAGGCCCACAAGGCTTCTGGAAGCCTTTCCGCCCAATCTCTTCTATGTAGATGAACAGTTTTGGTGATGATACTTTCAAGAACTTTGTTTGTGGACTCCACTTGACCATTTGCTTGTGGATGGTAAGGAGTAGATCTTCTGTGCTTGATTTTGTATTCTTCCATCAACTTCTCCACCAAATTTGATGTGAATCGGCTCCCCTGATCTGTTACAATTTCTCTTGGAACACCAAAGCGAGTAAAAATATCCTCATAAAGAAAATGAACAACTGAATTTTCAGTAGCAGATACTAATGCTTTAGCTTCTACCCATTTAGTAACATAATCAGTGAAAACCAATATATACTTCTTTTGCTTCGATGGTGGATTAATTGGTCCAATGAAATCTAATGCCCATTTTTCAAAGGGTTCAATGAGTACCCCTGTTTGCAGTGGCATTTCATTTGAAAGGGTAGGTTTCCCTACTCTTTGGCAGCTATCACACCTTTTGACATATTGTTTTGCATCTTTGAAGAGAGAAGGCCAATAATATCCCAAGGAAAGGATTTTATAGGTCGTCCTTTTGTCCGCAAAGTGTCCGCCGCATGGTTCATCATGACATGCCTTAAGAATATCAGGCATTTCATCTTCCCTGACACATCTTCTGATCACAAGATCTGGCCCTGTTTTAAACAATTCGCTAGAAATCCATGAATATTTTGAACTCTCCTGAATAATTTTTCGTTTTTCACTTGGAAATAAATGTGAAGGTAGTTTCCCTGTAACCAAATAGTTAGCAATATCTGCATACCAAGGGGTTTTAATAGTTACTGCAAACAAATATTCATCAGGAAACTTATCTTCTACAGGAGAATCTTCTTTAGTATTTTGAATTCTAGACAAGAAATCAGCTACTGTATTCTGTTTTCCTGGTCTATCCAACACAGTAATATTGAATTCTTGCAAAAGTAAAAGTGTTTCGGGGATTTAACACCCTAGAGGTTGGTTGGGATTCAACCTCCACAGAGCAGGGGCGTACTATTTAACAGAGACTCACACGATCATGCACAGTCATGAAAACGAAATAGAGCAGAACGAGAGGTTTACCCGTTGGTCCTACGTTTGAAGTAGATCCACGTGGAGATCAAACTCCCTGCAACCGTCCTTCCTCTTTCACCTGAAATACAAGAAGAAACCAGCACAAAGGACAAGTTGTACAGTATATTTCTACTCTATATGTTAGCTAGATTCATATAAAACATTAAATAAATCATCATAAATGCTTGTATAACAAATATTCTTCACACATTAAAGCATACACTGACACGTTTTACTTCGGGAACAGCATGATACTTCTGTATTATAAAAATAGTACGTACAAAAGTAAGTGGAGAGATCACCTGATCCTTCCAAGGCCTTCGCAGACCGTCGTCCGGATCCGTCCAGCCCTTGCCTCGCCAAGACTCCTTCCAAATGAGTGCATACGAGATAACATATAAAGGGATGTGTATCTCAAGGAAACAAGGGTTTCCTGAAATGAACTGGGAAAGTGCAGGAGGCACGGGGAATCAGACTTGGATAGGGAACCAACAGAGTATAATAATAATAATTCTCTCCCTCCTTAGGCCATACATATGAGGTCCTTTTATAGTCCCTCCAAGTAGTTTCAGCAGTTGGAAACAGTTGGCCACGGGCTGGGGTAGTTGAACTACCTGAGTAACTATCAACCCAGTGCGAAATTAGGGATTTTTATATATTTTTTAATCATTAAAATGGCATACGCGGAAAAGTCTAGCTGTACTAGCTTATACACGCGGAAAAACACGGGCATAGTCGCGTATGAAGGATTTTCCACTGTTTTTAAGTGAATTTGTCCAAGTCTGTAGGAATGGGTGCCCATAAAGCCATGTAGCAATCATGAATCATGTCAAGGTGAGAAATGATGCTATAACAAAAAGCCATCTTGTCACTCTGCCATTAGTAACAGGTTTGTTCATTAAATATCTAATTGCAGAATGGTCAGTATGAATAAAAGTTTCATAGCCTGTTATGTAATGTCTAAACTTATTAATTGCATGAACAACAACTAAGAATTCTTTTTCAGTCACAGTATAATTCAACTCTGTGGGAGTCAAATTTTTACTGGTGTAATAAATGGCATAAGGAATTAAATATTTTTGACCCAACACAGCTCCAAGAGCTGTATCTGAAGCATCTGTAGAAATATGAAAAGGAAGTTTCCAATTTGGTCCTCTCAAGATAGGTGCTTCAGATATTCTTGTTTTCAAAGTTTCAAAAGCTGATTGACAATCAGGATCCCATTTAAATTCACAGTCTTTTGTAAGCAACTTGAAGAGTGGAGATGTTATTTTAGTGAAGTTTTCTATAAATATTCTATAGTAACCAGTAAATCCTAGAAAACTTCTAACATCTCTTTGACAATTTGGAATAGGCAACTTGGAGATGACTTCAACTTTTGATCTATCAACCTTAATTCCATCTCCTGAAATATGATGTCCTAAAACAATCCTTTCAGTAAACATCATAAAGCATTTTTCATGGCTTAATGAAAGGTTTGTTTCTTTACATCTTATGAGAACTTTTTCCAAATTTTCTAATGCCTCTTCAAATGAATTACCATAAACCGTAAAATCATCCATATAAACCTCTACACAATCATGGATTAGATCAGAAAAAATTCCTAGTACTGCTCTTTGGAATGTTGCTGGTGCATTACATAACCCAAAAGGAAGCACTCCGTAGGCAAAAGTTCCCCATGGACAAGTAAATGTGGTCTTATCTTGATCTTCAGGTGCTACCTGAATTTGATTATAGCCACTAAAACCATCCAAAAATGAAAAGTACTTTTTACCTGCTAATGTATCTAATACCCGATCAATAAAAGGCAAAGGAAAGTGATCCTTCAAAGTTGCTTTGTTCAACTCCCTGTAATCAATGCATACCCTCCATTTACCATTCTTTTTAGGTACTATAACCAAAGGAGAAACCCATCGGCTATCTGAAATTGGATAAATGAAGTTTACATTGAGAAGTTTTTTGAGCTCTTCTTTCACTATCTCCCTAAGATTTGGATTCATCCTTCTTTGAGGTTGTCTGATTGGTCTACTGTTTTCCTCAATATAGATATGATGGATGCAAGTCTTAGGATCAATACCTTTCATGTCAGTATACTCTCATGCAAATGCAGTAGAATGTTTTTGCAAGATTTTGGTTAGTTCTTCTTGTTGTGACTTTTCCAAATGTTTGTTGATATTCAATGTTTTTCCTGGAAAAATCTCAATGGTAGAACTACCAAAATCTTCCATAGAGTAAAGAGACATTTGTCTTGATGATAAATATTCTATGTCAGATTCCAACTCAAATTGTGTGGGGTCATATTCTGAAGATGTCTCAAAATTTTCTAATGTGTTCAGAATTTGACTATCCTCACTGATTTCAGAAATGGTAAAGACAGGTTGTATAGTGTCCTCATCATCAACCCATTCATTGTCTCCTACTTCTGTGATTGCTTTTGCTGTAGGATACAAATTGAATTTCTTTGTCGAATTACCATTAGAAATGTACATATCCCCAGATCTACAACTAATAAAAGCATCAGCTGTGGCTAGCCAAGGTCTTCCTAAGATAAGTGGGTGCCCTCTTAGATTACTCTTGGGAGTCAAAATCATAAAATCTACCGGATATTCCCAAGAATCTAAGGAGACTGAAATATATTCTAATACACCATCTGGTTTAATAATTGATCGATTTGCAAGTTGCAGTAAAGTAGGTGTAAAAAGAAGGTTAGGAAGTTTTAGCTGTTCCATAGTCTGTCTACTCATAATGTTGATAGCAGCCCCTAAGTCAATCAATGTGTTTGGAATTTCTATCCCATTTATATGTGTCTGGACAATTGGACTTCCTGGATCTACATACTTCTGCATGGTAATTTTTCCCATCATAATATCTGCAATCTTTCCTACCAGGTGGATTCTTCTTGTGTCTTTTAGTTTCCTTCCTGGTCTTTTGAAACTCAACTCCTTTATGGTTTTTGCTAGAATAGGAATCTCTCGAATGGCTTGTAGCAAGGGAATCTTGATACAAACATTTTTCAATTCATCTAGAAAGTCATAGTTAGGCAACAAGATTTGTTTTTCCACCCCCTTATCAATTTGTAGTCTTTCAGGAAAAGGAGGTGTAGATGAAGATGCAGGTTGCTCAACTATAGGAGTTGTGGGTGTTAACTTTTCTTTTTCTTTTTGAATGCTTGAATTTTGAAGAGATTCTTCCTCAGAACCTTTATTGACTTGAAGAGAGTCCTCCTCAGAGGTATCTTGCTCTTGAATATCTATAGAAGGTTTTTCTAAAACTCTACCAGATCTGAGTTGTACATCGTTGAGAGGAACAATCATATAGGTAGGAAATTGCTGTCCTTCTACCATATAAGTAGTTTGAGGATTCTTATTGTTAGGATTTGGCAATGGCTGAGCTGGAAGTTGATTTGTCTTCTGTTGGTATGGGAGCATGATTTGAGGATTTGTATTTTGTTGAGAAGGTTGTTGTTGTGGAAATGGCAATGAAAGTTGTGGATTTGGGCTTGGAAGTTGTGGAGCTTGTTGATTTTGAAAAGATGGAGGATATTGATAAAATTGAGCAAATCTCCCATAAGAATTTTGCATCCCTTGTACCCATGGCTGATATGAATTCTGATGTTGGGGCCAAGGTTGTTGCCAAGGATTCCAATTTGGTGGGGTTTGAAGATTCATAGGGTTGTTAAACCCTTGAGATTGTTGTCCCTGCCAAGGTCTCCTTGCGACAAAACAGAGAGATTCTACTGAATTTGGATCTTCTTGAAAAACAGCTTTGAGTCCAGGGATTGAAGGACAATCCTTGATCTCATGATTTTCTCAGCAAATCATACATGTTTCTACAACTTTTGCATCCAAGGGACATTCCCTTAAAGCATGTTTCTTTCTACATTTCGGACAAAAGATGGCTAAAGCATCTGTTTCTGCTTTTTGCTTGTTTTGGATTTTAAGGGTGTCTAGTTGTTCACTAAGACTCCCTAAGATATCAGTTTTAAACTCATCAAGCATATTACCAATCTCTGCCCTACTTACTGATCCAGTTGCAGATTTGGTAGCCCTAATAAGAGAAGAATCCCTAGGCCCTTTTCCAGTTTTAGATTTTCCCCTTGAGAGATGGATACATAGTTCTGTTATATCATGAAATGGAAGTTGAGAAATGTCTCCTTTCCCCATCATGTTTAAAATGTCTATCAATTCATCTCTAATGGCTTTTAATAGGAGGGCTTTCAAGGTTTCATTATCTAAGTTGCTCATCTTTGCTCTTTTCAAGTTGTATTTAAATCTTTCAATTAGGTCTTCCAAATTTTCATCTTCTTTTTGCATCATTTTGAATACCTCATCCTTGTGATTGGTGGGCATACAATAATCCAAGTATCTATCCAAAAATATTTGTTTCATATCATTCCAAGTCCTGATAGATTGAGTGGCTAATCCCATGAACCATTTCAAAGCAGATCCCTTCAAAGTTGAAGGAAATAGTTTGAGTTTTTGAGAATCTTCCATATAGTCATAAGTTCGGCACACTACTTCAAACTCAAACATAAATGTTTCAGGATCCTCACTTCGCAATCCATAAAAGTTATGGAGAACAGATGGTGAGATATTTTTCATTGTTGAATGAGTTTCCTCATCAACTATAGGGAATCCAAGAAAATTGTCCCTATTTCTACCATTATTTCCTTCACCATTGTTATCTTCATTATCTCCTCCTCTTCTACCTCCACCTCTATTTATTACTTCCTCTGCCATGATAGTTTCTTTAGAGTCCTTATAGTCCTCTAGTTCTTCTACCAAGGAAGGATGAGAGAAAGTTTCTTTGTTTTCTAAGTGGGTTTTAGTAGGTGATATAGGAGAATCCTCTAATTCAGTTGTTCTTTGACTTCCAAAAATCTTAAGGCTAGGGGTAGATGGTGGTGAATCTGGTCTATGCCTTGAAGAAGATGGAGTTGTGAAAATCGAACTCTTGGCTTTAGCTATAAACCTCCCCCTAGAATCTCTCGCTCTATGCATGTCATTTTTTATTTTTTCTAAAAAGTTGGGCTAATAATTCTCTTTCTGATCTTCCAGATCACGCTAGGTGCAAGAAGAGAGCATACTTAAGAAATTACTAAACCAATAACTCTCTTTTCTGATCCTCCAGATCACACTAGGTGCAAGAGGAGAGCATACTTCAAGAAGTTATCAAGTTTCCCTTCTTTTATGATTTCATGTTTTTTTTTTAAGAAATTGGCTACCTAGTTACACTTCCCCGGCAACGGCGCCAAAATGTTTGGTCAATTTAGTGTTTCCTAAATTGCTGCATTTAATTGTCAATCCGGGAATCGTAAACTGATGAAGTGCGGCGCACTATATGTGCAAGATAACCTCTTTCTTAACTTTTTGTCGTTTTTGGTCTTTCTAAGGTGAAATGGAAATTCTAAAGTGAAAAACAAGCTTGGTTATATTTGTTCAAGGAAATGATATCCCCTATAATGATTTACCAATCTTGAAACTTTAAAAGCAAATTGAAATTACAATGACAAGACTTGAAAGAAAGTAAAAGTGTACTGCTGAAATGAAAAGGTGCTGCTAATCTAATGAATCAAAACAGGAAACTAGTGAACATGAAAACCAAACTACTCTTGCTGCCAACTGAACACAAAAGAAACTACGTTTATGAAATTCAAAATTGCAACAAAATAAATCTAAATCAGATTACATCAATTCATTTTCTGACCCTTCATCATTAGACCAGCTATGACTTGCGGAAGTAATCATAAACAACTTGTGTAACTGATATTTAATTTGCAGAAAGTAAACTAATACTAAACCATACACACATGATTCAATCCCTCGCCATCAGTCCAGCTGTGGCTTTCGGAGGCAATTGAAGATGTCATACATGATTCAATATATCTAAGTTTGCGTAAAAGAAACTAATACTAAACTACACACTTCATCATGCAGCCCCTCACCATCAGTCCAGCTGTGGCTTTCGGAGGAAACTGAAGACGCTATGAGCAGCTTAATATATCTAATTTTGTAGAAAGGAAACTAATACTAAACTACACATTTCATCATGCAGCCCCTCACCATCAGTCCAGCTGTGGCTTTCGGAGGTAACCGAAGACACTATGAGTAGCTTAATATATTTAAATTTAACTACTGAATCAGATAAACAAAACTGAAATGAACAAAGCAAGACTGAAGTTAAACAAATTCTATGAAAAGGAAACTAGCAGCAGAATAATGTCAGTCTCATATCATTAGCTAAAATACTATGAAAATGCCCCGGGCTGTCTACCTAAAACCTGCACAAGAAAACTGATCAGTGATTTAACAATCATAAAAACATGAAAGACAAGAATGCAATGGAAATTATAGAAATGTATGAACAGAAATGAAACAACTATGAAATATGAACATGTAATGAATTATGATACAATGACTTTTTAAAGAAATGAAATAAAATATATATACATTAATACACAGAACCTCGGCTGAGCAGGGGCCCTCTACGCAGCTTTGGTAACGATCCTCAACACAAATTAAGTTGAAAACAGAGTCTTTCACATTAAAAAGCAGTTCATTACAGACTGGTAGTATTACGGCTCAAGGCAGCGTAATCACTACATAACAGAGTACGCACATCAACTCAACAGCTATGATCAACTAACAACTATCAACTAACTCTACGTGCGTATGCAAACGCTCTTTATAAAGCAATAAAATGTAACTGTTTCCTGAATTTTATGATAGCAACCAGCACGTAGACCACTAAGGCCACGGATATAGGAGTATGGCCATGTTGGAAAACGGATCTATGGAAGGTGGGCGCTTGAATTCAACTCCAGAACTGAACTTTGCACAGATGTCAATTAACCTCCGCAAGCTTAGAAACGGCCGTGTGGATGTTTATATGCCACGAAACAGAGTCCAGCCGACATAGAACTCCATAGTTGACTTCCACGTGGATGGCTTTGACCGCGGCTTTCTTTGACGAATTTACTTGAACCAACAGGACACGAACCATGTCCTTGTCATTCCTAGCCTGCCCATGTGGCTCGTTTCCTTCGTGGACACCTGTAACATAGATTTCCACAAAATAGCTGCGGAAAGTTGCAGCAGCTGCGGAAAGTGACAAGTTTCCGCAGCTGTATGAACAAAATCTAAATCAAATAGAAAACACAAAAACATAATTAAAAACCATGTTAGATACCCTTTTTGCACATGATATTGACAATTTTGGAGGTTTAGGTGAGTGAAAAAGATATGGAAAAGTGTATGGAAAAGAGGCAAATTCGGGACTCAACATGCTGCACAAGCTATGCTTGAGAGGGAGCTACATTTGCATGCTTAGGAGGAACTTCTTGTTTAAAGATGAAACCTACGGATGTGGGTAACCACAGGAGGAGATTCATGGAGTGGAGGAGTCCACTCATGCAGAACCAAACATCAGACAAGGCAGAAAGCGTACCACAGAAGCTGAGAGACTGAAGCTTGATGCGGCACAGAATGTAGGAGTCCCTACATCACAGTGCAGACAGAGACAGTAACCTCACCGATTTACTGGATACATGGCTCTTATGAGCAAGTGTATCATGACAGAGCCATCTTATTTCGAAGAAGAAGTGCAGGAGCCCACATGGGTAGATGCCATGGTGGAGGAGTATGACCCCATTGTCAAAAACAGTGCTTGGGAGATTGTTCCAAGGCCAGTGGGAAAATCAGTTGTAGGATCAAGATGGATCTACAAGGTAAAGCAAGTTGCTGATGGGAGTGTCGAGAAGTATAAGGCAAGATTTTTTGCCCGGGGCTTCTCACAGATTGAGGGGATTGACTATGAAGAAACCTTTGCACCTGTCGCACGGTATTCTTCCATACAAACCATCCTTGCTCTCTCAGCGCAGATGGGTTGGCACATTCATCAGATGGATGTGAAGACTGCGTTCCTTAATGGGATAATTGAGGAAGAGGTGTACATTGAGCAGCCTAAAGGATTTGAGATCTTCAGCAGCGAGTTGCATGTGTGCAGGCTCAAAAGAGCATTGTATGGGCTGAAACAAGCACCCCGTGCTTGGTACACTCGGATCGACAACTATTTCACTGGACTTGGCTTCACCAAGAGTGAGGCGGATGCAAACCTATCGGTTGTGTGGTGTGGTAACTTTGTCCTTCGCACTGACATAGTGATTTAATACTAACAGGTGATGAGCAGTTGATACACTCATGCAAGGCAGATCTTGCAAAGGAGTTTGAGATGAAGGATTTGGGCCTCCTTCATTATTTCCTTGGATTGGAAATATGGCAGCAGGAAGGTGAACTGTTTGTGTCTCATGGAAAGTATGCCCGGGAGATACTAGTGAAGTTTCACATGCAAGGCTGCAAGCCTATCGACACTCCTCTTCCAAGAAATTGGAAGAAAGAGGATGCTACATCGGCAGAGGTAGTGGATGCCACTGTTTATCGACAGTTGGTGGGTTCACTCATGTATTTAGTCAATACAAAACCGGACATATGTTATGCGGTGAACCAACTTTCACAAGCGATGGTTAAGCCTACCAAGCTCTTTTGGAAGGCAGGCAAGCATGTCCTGAGATATCTTAGGGGCACATCTGAGTATGGTTTATGGTACAGACAGAAGAATGAGGTGAAGTTGCATGGCTTCACGGATGCAGATTGCGAAGGAAACCCAACAGACAGAAAGAGCACATCAGGAGGGATTTTCAGTATCGGATCTATGACAGTTTCTTGGTACAGCAAGAAACAAAGATCCGTGGCACTCAGTTCAGCGAAAGTGAAATACATGGTAGCAATTCAAGCTACATGTGAGGCTATCTGGATGAGGAAGATTCTGGTTGGTTTGTTCGGTTCACATTTAGATCCCATAGTGATACGTTGTGATAATCAGAGTTGCATTAAACTCTCGGTTAATCATGTGTTTCATGATAGATCTAAACATATTGATATCCAATATCATCATATCAGAGATTGTGTGCAGCGGAAGATCATGTTGCTTTAGTACATTCCTACGGAGGATCAAGATGCAGATATTCTGACGAAGGCGCTCACTAGGAGCAAATTCGAATACCATAGAGGCAAGATCAGGGTGAAGGATAATCTCTATCTTGTTGATAGGGAGTGTTGAGATTCAACAGGATGATGAGCTTAGTGAAAAGAGTCGCCTTCACTAAGTGGGCCCACAGGCTATTTTTGGCGCAAGTCTATTTTTAGACTATGTCTATTTTTAGACATTATGATCATATTTCAGAAGTTGCAGGAGGCAATTTGTGGATGCTTGATCAAGTTGGAAAAATAGATGAAATTCTATTTTTATAATATTGAGCGAAGTCTATTTATAGATCTCTGATCTAAAAATAGATGCATGTCGATTATTATTAGCTCTTAATAATACTCAGACACTAAACAACAACTTATTCTCTTGGAGCACTTTGTTTCAGTGCACAGATGTGGCACATCAGTGGAATGAGGGAATTACGCAATTCCCAAGGGTTTATGGAGCTAATGCATGGAGGACTCGGTTAGAACTCAAGTGGCAGAGTTATGACACAGTTGGAAGAAGTAGTTATGGAGTTGTATTCAGTTTAACTCAGTTAGACTCAGTTGAGCTAGTTGTATCTAGTCTAACTGAATGATACACTAGTGAAAGTGGAGTGAATTAATTAGTTAATTAATTCACAAATAATAACTCATTAATCAACTGAACAATACAGTAGTTAACTACAGTGCATGGCAGTTCCAGTGGAGACCCAGTGGAGAGATAGGTGAAAGGGCAAGATAGACTATCTGTTGTGACTATAGTGATGCATTGATTGCATCACACACACATTGGAGTTTCCAATGAGGATTTCTTAGTCAAGGCAAGAGTAATTTGAATTCATTCAGAGCTATTCTTCAACAGGGATTACTTCGCGGTGCGAGCGAGCTAACGGAAGGGAAATATCGGTAAGCGTTTAAGATTTGTTCCACGGAGATGGTGTATAACCGATTGTCTTTGTCTTGAAGCTTGATAAGCTTTGTATGAGGATTGTCATATGATTCCATGATACATAATATATAGTTGGGGTTTTCAGCTTCAGGCTTTCTTGGTTAAAAACAACTGTGTTATGTGCGATTATTTTTATTTATGCATTACATGTGTGTGCAATTAATTTTCCATAAAAGATTAACAAGTGGAATAGATTCAGTATCTTACATAAAGTTAAATAGTGTGAGATCATGTGGATCTAGGACATATGCATGCTTAGTGCATATAATTTCTACATCGTCTTCCTAATTTCGGTGCCACAAACAGTTCGAAAAATGGACACCGTATGAATAATTTATTTCACTTTGAATGTCGAGTGGGTCCGGTGGAGCACGGAGGGGCCAGTCCTCCTCCCATAGAACCTCATCATATGACCAGTGTGGGAGCTTAATGTTAAGAGTGCTTAAGGATCCTAATCTCAGGTTTAATATTTAATTAACCTTCAATTAAGTGGAGTTTAATATGGCGGATATTCTGGAGGCGCTCCCAAATTTAGGCAGACTTCCACTTTTAGTGGAGTTAACTGGTAGTTGCCCCACATTTAGTGGAGGAAATTGGGGAAAAGTTATTTTGGTCATAAATATCTCATTATTGAACGAAATTGGATGAAATTTTGGTCAATTTTGGGTCTATTCGACCTTCTAAAGAGTTTGGAATAGGTTGTAGGTAGAATAGAGGTCATATTCATCAATTTTTTCTTCGAGGAAGATGAAGGGGCCATCAGGGCCACCATGAGGCCAAATCAGTTTGAGGCCTAGCCAGGGGAGCTACAATCCTTTTCCAGAGTTCCAATAGTCTAAATTGGATAATTAAGATGTTATAGATCTTATGAAATAGTTTTCAGATCCTATAGAGAATGTTTGAAGGCCGAAAAGCTTCAGTAAAATTCTAGGGGCCATTAGTGCCAAATTTTTCCAGCAGCAGTGCAAAGCTTAGCCAAAGCTGCTTGAGACCATATGTAGTAAAACAGTGGTCATTATTGACTGAAAAAATCATTCAAAATCTAATGATATAGGTTTCAGCAAGTTTTGAAGGCTTCTAGAGTTCGAAAACTCAGCAGAGAAGTTTTCATTGACCCTAGTGTCAGGGGGTGCCAATAGGTGATTGAGGTGAAACTAGAGCAGCCGGAGGCAATTTTTGATGAATGAAAAGTCTATCTCGACTATTTCAGACATTTTGGAACCAATGGAAGTGGTTTCAGAACATTTTGAGAATTTATACAGCTCGAGAAGTTGATTTCAAGTTTTGGACACAACAGGAGTGGTTTCAGTGACATAAATAGAATTCTGAGTGAGTTTGTGTCATTTAGAAGCTCATAGTAGCTTAGAGCACCTACGGAAGGAATCATGTCAACAAGAGCCTAAATTTGTTTGCAGAATTTGGACAGCCATTAGAGGGATTTAAATGGTATTTTCAGTCCTTTGGGTCATTGTTGTATTCCTTGGAATTAACTATTTACTTTGTAAAAAAACTTACCATAATCCCAAAGAGCTGAGTCATGATGACAAAGCTCAAAGGAGACGTAGCCCATGAGATTTCGGGTGAATTCCTAGATTAAAATTGTTGTTGTTTTTGAATGATTATTTTCTACATTATGTTGATATCATACATGTTAAATTACAGCAAGAAAAAATGAAGTTAAGACACATAAACAGTAAAAATTCATACACCACTTTCAAGTAAATAATTCCGTAAAGTTGTCAAGTAAAAGCTAGATCATTTTAATTCAAAATGAGTGGTAGGTTTTTGAAATACATACAAGTTATCCAGACCATTTTCAGAACAGGTTGGTATCATATAATAGTTTCTTGCTTGACAGAGCACTTGGTTGTTTGATTGTATAGCTTGAAAGGTGTTTAAACAGTGTAAAATATTGATTGTTTTACTGTTTGCAAACTAATTGTTGTTTAAGTTTTCTTTAGATTTTGGGATAGCTACTGATTAGCTAAGTCTTGGATATAACAAAAAGGAATAAAGGATAAGGCATCTTCCTTACCCCAAAGGACCTCAAAGTCACTCTTGGAACACAAACCCTCTTGACGATTGTTTGTTAAGAAGCTCTTGGAGTTTGTTTGTTGTTTGGCTGCTTGAATAAGAGTTGGTCTTTACAGCCATTTGGTTAAAAAATCTTTGTCATTTGTTTTGAAAGCTTTGAGAACTTTGTTGAAGTTCCTTTTTTTCATTGGCATCATAATGACAACTTCTACAATTGAAGTTTCCTCCTTCACAATATTCCTCAATGATGATATGTAGCGTGACTTATTATTATTTTGAAGGATATGGTGCAGATTTTGTTTAAGGATAAACGAGAAAGAACTGAACTTCATGAACAGTTTTTTTCCATGAAGGAAGAGAAGGAAGAAATCATTCAAATGTTTCATGATATGGAGAGGAAACTCCATCAAGCGCAAGAGGCTTTGACCAAGAAAATGTGTGAGGAAGAGGTAATCCATTCTAACTTGTCTTCAGTTTCCTCATTAGAAAGATGTGTTGGTTATTTCGAAAAACATACAAGGGGAATAGGGTCCAAATTAATGATTAAAATGGGATATGAAGGCAAAGGGTTAGGCAAGCATGCACAAGGCATGGTTGATCCCATTTCAGTTGAGTAACGACCCAAGAATCTTGGTCTTGGTTATGTGCAATTTAATGGCGAAGACTCCAAAGCCATGAAGGCATGTGAGGCTATTTCAAAGAGAACTTTTATTCCAAGTTCTAAGATGAAAATATGTCAAATTTGTTTCAAAGATGATTGCCATTTCTTTAAGCCTTTGTTGCAGCAAGAAGATGGTAGACATGCAGCTTATGGCGAGCATGCAAGTTTAGACAGTTTTCAAGACAAGAATGATGATGTTAGTCTGCAAATGAAAGTTGTAGCCTCTACTAGTTCATCTCCTTAAGAAGGCCAAAAGGATGAACATTCAAAGCAGTACAAGAAGTATAAATCTTCTCATGATCAATTTGATTGTGTTTCTACAAAGCATGATAATTTTGCATGCTTAAATGGAAGAAATATTTGTTGTACTTATTGTGGTGGATTTAACCATGTTGTTTCGAGATGCTGGATGAGGAAGAAAGCATACAGGAAGCAGATGAGGCAAAGACAACTTTCAAAGAAGGTGCATAAGATTTTCACATTTTTCCAAAAGAAGGGACATGATGTCTCTCATTGTTGGACTTTGCATCCAACTAGTTGTCCAAAGCACATGCAACAAGAGGACAGAATGGTTGGCACAAGTGGAACTATGGATTCCATTATCGATTTGAAAATGGAAGATTCACATGAAGAAGTGTTGCAGCAGCAAAATTCGCCATGGAGGTGGCTTGGAAAGAAGTGGATGGAATTCTTAACACAGTAAGAAATACTCCTTTGTACATATGCACATTTCGGTTGTATGCATGTATTTTTGTTGAAAAGTTTGATGCAAGATTGCATATATATGCAGTTCAGTTGAAGGAATTTCTTTGTTGTTGCAAAATTTCGCCATGGAGGTGTAAAAGATGAGTATGATACTCACTTGTATTGCAACAATATATTTTAGCTCAGCTCTTTAGTCACCCACATGTTTTTGGGATTATGTACTTGTTGGTACTTGAAAGGAGGAGTTGAAGGTGTACATGTGCATGGAAGTTGTATGTGTAAATAGCGAACTGTAAATAGGTTCATTGTACATTGATACATGCAAATGTGTTTGTCAAGATATATCATGTTGTTTATCGAATTGTGTCGATTGTGTCGCACATGTCTGTCGACTTGTGTTGATTGTGTTGCACACTTTTTACATTGATTTTGTGTCAATTGTATAACACATTTTATGACAACTTGTTGTTGATGTTGCATGTTGCACGACTTATGTTTGAGCCACCTTGGATCATTTATCAAGGCAGTGATGTATTGTTTACTTTTTCAAATTTCTCGCTAGAAATTTTCTGAGTGAGTGCAAGAAAGACAGTTCTTGACAGGAGGACAAGTGCATCGAGGAAGGGAAGTGTGAATTGCTTTCTAGTTGTGGTTAAAAGTCACTAGCCATGCAAGGAAAGTGTTTGGAGGTTGAAGAGAAGAGGGTGTGGTACTCTCATTTGCTATACAAATCAGTTTCAGTAGTCCAAGAGAGCTTTTGGGGTCCAAAATCTTCTCATTTGGGAGGTGTGCTCAGAACTAGATCAAGGACCTAAGGATTAGCTCAAAATTTAAAGTTACAAGATTGGGTTGAAACAAAGATGGTTGCATAGGTCTCGTCTTCCTGATTCCGGACACCGTATGAAGAAGCTATTGCACTTTGAATGCCGAGTAGGTCCGGTGGAGCACGGAGGGGCTAGCCCTCCTCCCATGGAACCTCATCATATGACCAGTGTGGGAGCTTAATGTTAAGAGCACTTAAGGAGCCTAATCTCAGTTTTAATATTTAATTAAGCTTCATTTAAGTGGAGTTTAATATGGAAGATATTTTTGAGGCGCTCCCAAATTTAGGCGGACTTCCACTTTTAGTCGAGTTAACTGGCAGTTGCCCCACATTTAGTGGAGGAAATTGGGGCAAAGTTGTTTTGGTCATAACTCTCTCATTATTGAACGAAATTGGATGTAATTCTGGTCAATTTTGGGTATCTTCGACCTTATAAAGAGTTTGGCATAGGTTTC
The DNA here is from genome assembly GCA_034641835.2 of Pinus albicaulis. NCBI lineage: Eukaryota > Viridiplantae > Streptophyta > Pinopsida > Pinales > Pinaceae > Pinus > Pinus albicaulis. Next base: position 1,188,537,000 of record CM076583.1, read on the forward strand.
AGGTCGAATATAGGTCATCTTCAGCACTTTTTTCTTCGAGGAAGATGAAGGGGCCATCAGGGCCACCATGAGGCCAAATTAGTTGAGGCCTAGCCAGGGGAGCTACAGTCCTTTTCCAGAGTTCCAATAGTCTAAATTGGATAATTTAGATGTTCTAAATCTGATGAAATGGTTTTCAAAGCCCGTAGAGAACTTTTGAAGGCCTAAAAGCTTCAGTAAATTTCTAGGGGCCATTAGTGCCAGCTTTTTCCAGTAGCAGTGCAGGGCTTAGCTAGAGCTGCTTGAGACCATATGTAGTGAAAAAGTGGTCATTATTGACTGAAAAAAATCATTCTAAATATAATGATAGAGGTTTCAGAAAGTTTTGAATACTTCTAGAGGTAGAAAACTCAGCAGAGAAGTTTTCATTGACCCTAGTGCCAGGGGGTGCCGATAGGTGATTGAGGCGAAACTGGAGCAGCCAGAGGTCATTTTTGATGAATGAAAAGTCTATCTTGACTATTTAAGAAATTTTGGAACCAATGGAAGTGGTTTCAGAACATTTTGATAACTTCTACATCTCGAGAAGTTGATTTGAAGTTTTGGGCAGCCCTGGGCAAACCATGGAGGATAGCCTATTTAGGGAATGCAGTGCTCAATTTGAGAAATTTATCAGTTGATAGATGATGTCTGATGTGTTTTGGATACATCAGGAGTGTTTTTAATGATAGAAATAGAATTCTGAGGGATTTTGTGCCATTTAGAAGCTCAGAGTATCTTAGTGCACTGACAGAAGGAATCATGTCAACAAGAGCCTAAAGTTGTTTGTAGAATTTGGACAGCCATTAGAGGGATTTAAATGGTATTTTCATTCCTTTGGATCATTGTTGTATTCATTGGAATTAATTATTTACTTTGTAAAAAAACTTACCATAATCCCAAAGAGCTGAGTCATGATGACAAAGCTCAAAGGAGAGGTAGCCCACGAGATTTCGGGTGAACTCCCAGATTAAAATTGTTGTTGTGTTTGAATGATTATTTGCTGCATTATTTTGATGTCATACATGTTAAATTAAAGAAAGAACAAATGAATTTAAGACACATAAACAGTAAAAATTCATACACCACTTTCAAATAAATAATTTCGCAAAGTTGTCAAGTAAAAGCTAGATCATTTTAATTAAAACTGAGTGGTAGGTTCTTGAAATACATACAATTTATCCAGACCATTTTCAAATCATTGTCCCTCCTGAATTCGTAGCCGCTTACACCTTAGACGGACATGCGAAACCCATACCTTCTAATTTCATTTGCTTCTTATTAGGACCAACACAAAATTGTTTGGGATTGAAAGATAGTGAGCAACTGCCAGACAAATGACCATATTTGTGACATCTATTGCATCAGAAGGGAATATATCCATAGTCTAGATCTACTAATCACTCTTCCTCCTTTCCAATGTTCATATTTTGATATAGATTCTTTCTCAAATCCAGGTTGATTATAATTCTAGCCACTAACCAATCCTTGGTCTCTCTAAAGGGGTAATCCACCTCCAGGAATTTCCCCAACATGTTATCAATATTTGTGAATCTATGTTGATTCCACATGTGCACTGGAAGCCCTGGAAAATGAATCCAAATGGGAATCACATCCATCCATTCTATACGTGTGTTGGATAGTGGAGTTCAAGGCTTGAAATCCAATAGTGTCGCATTGATGAACTACACTTCTTGAGCTATCAGACTAACATCCTCCTTTTTGTTAAAAATCAGGTCTATCCAACACTTTGTAAGCCAGCTGACCTCTGATAGAGCTGAGACTTTCCCTGATATTTTTTTATCCTCCAAGCTTCCAGGGATTCTACACTACAAACCCTTCTTCGAGCTCGATTGACTATCAATTTCTCAGCAACCTATATCTCTTCCTTAATTTTTATGTCTTCCCAAACATGAAGGTTGTATTTTATTGGCACACTTTCGCTCTTCAACACTCTTCCTTTTTTTTTATCCTTTTTCCCACGTATAGACTGAACCTATTCTGCCTGAGTTTCCACTTCCACACCCTCCTTTTTCCCCTCCTCTACTTCCTGCCACCTGGCCAGGGTCTAACTGAGAAATTTATACAAGGGATTTCCCACCATTTTGTTAAGTATATTTATCGGGTCTATTATTCTTGAGCAAGGAGCTTGTAGCAATGAGAGTTCCCAATATGTTTTATAGGCTAGATATTTTGCCACCGGATCCCCTATCGATCCCTTTACCACCTCCTCCCTTGCTGAAATTTTTGTACCAAATATATCTGTTAAATCCCCTCCCCTGAGGTTCTCAAATGTCCCTAGCTCCAACAAAGCTTCCGCCTGGACTCCCCATTGAACCTTTTCTTCATCAAACCCTAGCACAAAATATTTTGTGTTTGTATTATTCAGTAATCCCCTTTAGGTTCATGATTTCTTCCACTAGGTGTTCTATGGCATGCATGCTTGATCTGTGAGGTGTATCCAACTTGGAACGTGACTATCAACCCTGAACAATTGAACCCCAGATTCGCCAGAATAGAGAAAATAGACTTTATAGTAGGAATTTTTGGCTCTTAATCCACCCGATACATACCATAACAAGATTTAAAGAATGATTGCTACCTGAGCTTAGGTTTGCTAAAGGACCAAAACACTTGTTGGACAGGAGCAATAAATAAATTGTAAATAAGGATTGTAAATAGTGAAAAAGATAAACAACTCCACCCACTCCTCGATACACTTGACTGGAATGGGCTTCTCCAAAGCACATAAGAGTGTAGGAGCTCAATTGTTTCTTCCAAAGGCTATTAGCTATCAAAACCACCTTCAAAACCTAACCTCCATCGCCTCGCCTCTTGCCCTCTCCATCGCTTCCTCCTTTCATTGCTCCATATAGAGTGTAATATAGTGCAAGCAAGAGAACCAAGTCATATATATATATATATATATATATATCAAAACATTAAATTTTTTTAATTAAAATTTGAAACATAAATGGTAAGCTAACCAACATAGTCATCAACAGGGATGAAATTTGACCCAATTTGTGAACGAGGATGGTCAGTTTGGTTTTGAAATCTTGCAGTGCTAATTTTGATCTAGGTTGGTATATAAGTGTGTTGCTATATGTTGTGATTATAAAATGAAAAAAAAAGTCCTCTAATACCAAGTCTCTCTTATCTTTATTTTGAATTTATCATTTTTTACCTTTATTTTATCTTTTTAAATACAATCATTATATAGTAAAATTAAAATAATGTGGTAAAGAGTTTATATGTTAATTTTTAATGGCTTTATTAATATCTATAAAATTCTTTAAAAAAAATAATTACCTAAACAAAACATTCATGATGGTGTGGCAAGATTTTAAATGTAGTACAATCTCAGTGTGACACATGGCAGGAAGGAATGGCCTTTTTGGATGGCCAAAGAGTTGGTTTTTGGATGACACGTTCCACCATCAAAAGTGTTGAAGTTTGCAACAAGAAACAGTGAAATTGGTATCCAGAAACAAAATCCATGATCCTAGTGAAAATTAAGCACCTACACTAGGGTGGGGCCCACACAGGCTATTTTTAGGTGTATCTCTATTTATAGATGTATGTGTATGTCTATTTATAGGTGCATGTCTATTTATAGATGCAAGTCCATTTTTATTATCCCTTAATATTAGATGGAAAATAAACTATAATCTATTCTCAATGAGGACTTGTAAATAGTTAACTAAAGTGGAAAATCAGTTAGCTAAGTGAATTTCGAGTTAAGTGGTTGGTTGGTGGGACATGCAGGTTGAATTTAGTTGTAACTGAGTGATTCAAGTTGTAACAGAGTTGGAAGTGCAATGATGCATGAGTTGTGCAAGTTGTAAATCAGTTTAACTCAGTTAAGTGAGTTAAAGTCAATCATGCTAGTTGTAACTGCAGATACACTAGTGAGAGATCAAGTGAATTAAATATTAATTAATTTACATGTAGTGATCTCACATGAAACTGATGTTTTACTATTATTAGCCGCATGCATGTCAGGTCCAGTGGAGACCCAGTTGATTTCTAGGTGAAAGGGAAGATAACTATCAGTTGTGACATTATTGCTTGCACACATGCAAGCACACACACATTGTATGAGCCCATGATATTTACGCAGTCAAGGCAGGCAAGGTATCCTTTATTCAGGGTTATTTACCATAAGGGATTTCTTAGTAGAGGCAGGTTGTCTGGAGACAGTAAATTGGCTAAGGAACTCGCTAATTTTTGTATGACAGTGTGAGACAATTAGCTGAAGTATTGAGAGATCTTGTGATTGAAGTTTTGTATGTAATTGTTTCATGATCCATGATATAATATACAATAGAAGATAGTGGGGTTTTTAGCTGTAAGCGTTCCCTGGGAAACTATCTGGGTTGTGTGTGATTGATCTTTCTTCGTGATATTGTAATTGGCGATTATGTTTTTAATTCCGCAAATATTTGTAGAAGCGATTCATTATTTAACTTTAGCATATTGTTAGATCGGGTGAATCCAAGATATACATGCATGTTGTATAATTTCTACATGGTATCAGAGATGTGTTATAAATTTTCTACATGGTATCAGAGCATAGGAAATTGTAGAAGTGAAGTAGGAGTTGAGTTTGTGACTAGATAGAATTCGAACTTGCAGAAAGACTTTCTTGGTGCTATAGCTAATTCAACATCGAAATGGCTTTCAATGGCTTGAGGTTAGAGTGTGCACTCGAGGGAAACTCGAACTACATTTCTTGGAAGGACAGGATGGAGGTAGTACTCGAAGACAATGGCTTGAAGGAATTCGTTGACAAAGATGTTCCTAAGCCAGATGCTGCAAAATCTTGATGCATGGTAAAAGAAAGTGGCAAGGGTGAGGAGGATCCCATTGGAGGGAGTACGAGACCACATCATCTCAATCCTCCATGGGAAAGCCACATCATATGCTATGTGGAAGGCTTTGACGGATCTATTCCAAAGCAACAACGATCATAGGAAATTGGCGCTCAAAGATAAACTCAGGAAGATCCAGATGGAAAAGAACAACACTATTCCGGTATACTTAACAAAGTTTTTCCAATGTCAGGATGAACTTAGGAGTGTAGGAATAACTATTGTTGATGATGATTTGGTGAGTTTGGCTCTCCTAGGACTTCCTAAGAGTTGGCACAGTTATGAATACTCTGTTAATGGACAAGAAAAATTGTTGAATTGGGAACGACTGTGGTCGGATCTGGTGCAGGAGTTCAGGCAGAAAACCAAAGATGGCTCTTCATCAAAGCATGATGATGAAGAGGATTGTGCTTTGGATGCCAAGGCGAAGAAGGAGAAGGGGAAGAAATTCCATTCCAAATCTGAGGCCGGTGAATATGGCAAGGAGCACAACACGTCCAAAGTGAAGTGTTTTCATTGTCACAAGCATGGACATATTGCCACAAATTGTCCACAAAAGAAGAAGAACAAGAAGGTTGTTGGAGCTGCAGCTGGCGAGGCCCTTGCCTCACAATTTGAGCTTGACTTCTCATTAATCGAAAACATGGTGTCAAGTGCATTGGGATCAGGGTGGTACTTTGATAGTGGTGCTTCCTTTCACATGACTGGATACAAGAAACTTTTGAGTGACTTGGAGGAGAAGGATCTCCAGATGCATATTGAAATGGGTGATGACGGACGGTACAATGCTACTAGGATTGGTACCATTACCTTTCAGAGGTGGTCAGGCAAACTCTTTCAATTAAAAATTGTAATGCATTTACAAGGTTTGAAGAAAATTTTAGTCTCAGTTGCAATGTTAGAGGATAGATGCTATGATGTTGTTTTAGTGAAGGAAAAGTTTTCCTGCGACACAAAGCAACAGGGCAAGCTAAGAAGATTGGGATTCGAGTTAAGAATCTCTATAGACTTGATGTAGATGTGATTTCTATAGAGCTTCCTACCATTGGGAAGTGTGAGAAAGTCATGCAATTGACCCTTGAGAGGGAGTTGGATTTGCATGTAGGTAAGAGTGAACCTCAAGATGTGGAGTAGCCACATGCGGAGGATCATGGAGTGGGAGAAACCACTCATGCAGAGAAATTTCGAGCCAGATGGGCAGAGGGAGTGCATGCAGCTATACCACCAGGTGAAATGTGGGGCGACATGCATGAATAATCCCAAGAAGAAATTTTGGACAAGATTAATTGAGATGGTGTGGATCTCATGAATCAAACCTGGCTACTAGGAGCCCACAGAGCAACAGTAGCAGGATCAGTTGGATTGATGCAGTCAGATGTCATGAGGACATGAAATCAAAGTGACAGTGTCGGATACTGGAGCACAGATCAGAGTTGACAGCAACTACAGGGTGCATGGATGCAGATGTCAGCAGCGCGGTGGATCCAGAAGACATGTGCTGTAGCTAGCAGAAGTTAGAAGATTTTGATGACATATGCATTATAATGATTCAGTTGTTTGGAGGCTATTCAGTTTCAAAAGTGTTGCATGCAAAGGTTGCATGTGCGATAAAAACTAATGAAGTGTTGCATGTGCGAGAAACACTAGTGAAGTGTTGCATGCATGAGTTTCATGTCGCATGCATGGAGTTGCATGTCGCATGCATGGAGTTTCATGTCGCATGCAAGGACATTCCTTTCTTGTTGAGAGGGAGTGTTGAAGTTTACAACAAGAAACAGTGAAATTGGCATCTGGAAACAACATCCATGATCCTAGTGAAAATTAAGCACCTACACTAGGGTGGGGCCCACACAGACTATTTTAGGTGTATGTCTATTTATATATGTATGTGTATGTCTATTTATAGATGCATGTCAATTTTTATTATCCCTTAATATTAGATGGACAATAAACTATAATCTATTCTCAATGAGGACCTGGAAATAGTTAACTGAAGTGAAAAATCAGTTAGCTAAGTGAATTTCAAGTTAAGTGGTTGGTTGGTGGGACATGCATGTTGACTTTAGTTGTAACTGAGTGTCAAGGTGTAACAGAGTTGGAAGTGCAGTGGTGCATGAGTTGTGCAATTTGTAAATCAGTTTAACTCAGTTAAGTGAGTTAAATTCAGTTGTGCTAGTTGTAACTGCAGATACACTAGTAAGAGATCAAGTGAATTAAACATTAATTAATTAACATGTAGTGATCGCACATGCAACTGATGTTTTACTATTATTATTTGCATGCATGTCATATCCAGTGGAGACCTAATTGAGTTCTAGGTGAAAGGGGAGATAACTATTAGTTGTGACATTATCCGCTTGCACACATGCAAGCACACACACATTGGATGAGACCATGATATTTACACAGTCAAGGCATGCAAGGTATCCATTATTCAAGGTTCTTTACCATCAAGGATTGCTTAGTGGAGGCAGGTTGTCTGGAGACAGTAAACTGGCTAAGGAACTTGCCAATTTTTGTATGACAGTGAGACAATTAGTTGAAGTACTGAGAGCTCTTGTGATTGGAGTTTTGCATGTAATTGTTTCATGGTCCATGATATAATATACAATAGAAGATAGTGGGGTTTTTAGCTGTAAGCTTTCCTTGGGAAATTATCTGTGTTGTGTGTGATTGATCTTTCTTCCTGATATTGTAATTGGCGATTGCGTTTTTAATTCTGCAAAGGTTTGTAGAAGCGATTCAGTATTTAACTTTAGCATATTGATAGATCAAGTGAATCCAAGATATACATGCATGTTGTATAATTTCTACAAAATGATGCCACATGGTATGGTGATTTGAAAAATACATTGAAGAAAGAGTGATGTGTACATCACGTAGATGTCAACACCACATATGACATGGACACGAGTGCGGTGGGGGCCACAGTCATAGAAAAGGAAAATAGTGAACCCCCCTCGTTAATTGTCGGGAAGACCTGTGGGGTCCACTATTAATATTGGCCACCGATTTAAAGGGGTGGCCACGTGGAGAAGATCAACTAAGGGGGGATTACGAGAGGCCTAGCCGAATAAGCGAAAAATAGTGAACCTCGTTGTTAATTGTTAGAAAGCGAGGGGGGGGGGGCGTAATTAATATAGGTTGTTGATCTAATCATGCTAGTTGCTCGAGGGCTTCAAGTTGCGAAGGTTTTAACCATTGACCACGTGGCCCTTGTTCAATTAGTCATGCTTTGAAGGGGCGTATATCTCGATCCAGAGGTCAGATTGAGATAAAAATTATATCGTTGAAGATCTCTTGAGGAGGAGGAAATTTTGTAACCCCATATTAATAATGAGACCATAGGTTAGTTAAAAGAAACACCTTCGATTAGCCTAGAAAAATCCAAGGGGGTCACAGGGAGAGTTATATTGAGCATCTTTCAAGAAAAAAGCAGGTAGATGTCCTTAGAGCATCGTGACATGGCCATAAAATTTGTGAGAATTGAGGCTATACTCTCCAAAGGAAAAGGTCCAATATCTTCAGGTACCCTTGTGACAGCAATAGACTTGTCTACCTCATCTTAGTTATCTAACGGTTTTATCTGTTAGTATGCAGTTAGGCACATTGACTGTTATATTATGTCTACTAGTTTTTTCAAATTGCATATCTTTACAATCTCTTTGGTTACTCCATGGCTTTGTCATAGTTTTTATGTCATTCATGTAAACTTTTGGACCAAAGACCTATATTTTCGCCGCTAGTTTGGATTTCCCAATGGAAAATCGTGGAGGGAAACAATATGATGTATGTTTTTTCTTGTTAATCAATAGAACTTCGAAGCTTGCAACACAAAAAAAGAGTGTGATCAAAGGCTTAATTATTATCAGTTGGAGTTAATTTCAAAACCATAAATTTATAATATACTTAAATCTCCTATGACTATCAAGGTTGTCCATTTGACTAATTTTGCTAGAAATGAACCCTAATAAAAAACACTTGTTCTTACTTGATTATTTGTATCCTTTCCAAAATCTTAAAAATATAATATTTGTAAATTGCTTTCGAGATTTAGTAAAAGCCTTATACCTACCACCTTTATATTCTACCTAAACTACATTACAATATTATAAAAAAATCAACTTTTAAATATAAGTATTTGCTTCTATGGGAGCAACTCAAATGGCAATCGTTGTGATATGAAGTCTTTGTGAAGTTTATGGTTCGAGGTTCAAAACCACCCTAAAAGTCTTGTGGGTCATGTGTGAAGGCACACATGGGTTCATCTAAAGTTTTAGTGGTAACAATTAGAATCAATCCTAAATCACACAAGTACGAGCCTAGCGCCATTACCAATTCCTCTAGAAAAAAAATTTATTATAATATATATAAATATTAATAACATATATTTTACTTATTTTTATAATTAACATCACATATTTTAATTATTTGCATATTGAACATCATATATTTTATTTATTTTTATGTTTTTTTGAAAGACAATACACTATTACTAATAGGTATTATGAGTAGCTCGTGTGTAGTACTAGGCACCAATAAATCATAAGCTATAGGAAATTAAATGTGATGGAGTAGTATGATTCATTTAAATCTAATGATGAACATATACTACCCCACCGCATTTAATTTCCTATCACTTAGGATTTATGGCTTTAGCAAGTTTTATGGAAGTCACGTAGTAAATGAGCAAACAAAAGTATAGCACTGCACTCTAGTCACTTATTCATGATCGCAACAAAAGCGAGACATTCTTAGGTCAAGTAAGGTATAACCCTTCGCTGTCATAATGAGTTAACGTCTCACGTTACCTTCGCTTTTAGCAAGGGTAGTTATACCAAACACACCGTACAACTCACTTACCCAAGTGAAAGTAAAAACCCTTACTAGCCTAAGTAATGTATAACTCTTACCGTAAAGAAGGGGTTATACCTTTACTTTCTTTTTAGCAAAGGTAAGGTTATAACCAAAAAATTAGCCTTCATGAGATGTAAGAAGTTAGATGATCCACCTATTGTCTTAGGTATGAAACGATTGATCCCATGAAAATGTGGAACTTTTATGTTTTATTGGTGAAATAAGTAGCTTACGATGCCTTTCTTTTTAAACTAGTCGAATAATTATTAGATTAAAACAGCAGGGATGCCATTCGGATATCGTCGTTATATAAATGTTAAATGGTCAAAAAGAAGATGCTTTTATAAAAGGTCAAAAATGGTCCAGAAGAAGATTCTTTTATTAAAGGTCAAATGGTCAAAAAGCATATGCTTTTATGAAGTAGTTTAATCATTCATGATTTTACAATATTATTTAATAATTTATCGAAACATCCATTTTTCCTTTTGGCACAATAATTAAACAGTTGTTTTATGTTATACTTTTTTTTCGTTTTTCTACTTCTTTGTTATATTTAAGTATCAATTTAAAAGATTATAATGTAGGTATTTTATGTATGGTTGAGTTTATTAAAATGAATAGTTATATAGTTTTTTTTAGTTTATTTATATTAGTTTTAAAGGTTTTTTGGCATATATTCTGATTAAATTTGCTTAAAATTTGGCAAGAATTTGTTGGAATCACAAGTTTGATTTGTTAACTCTGCACAATATTAGTGCTTCAAGGGTTTTTTAGGGTGTTGAATCCATATATGCATTTAAAAAAATATTTTATACAACAACAAAAATGTGATCTAACCAAAAATTGTTTCATTGAATTCTGATTAAAAACTCCAAAACGTAAAATAGTTAAACAACACCTACAGTTTTCGTCCAAGTTAATTCTTATGAAGTAACACATTTGTAATAAAAACACAAATAGTAATAATAGTAATAAGCTAGAGCTATGCCACCTCATTAAAAATGCCTGCATCCTTAAGTCTCATGATAAAAAGGGATACTTAAATAAAATGACCGGAAAAATCAAAGAAAAAATATAAAAGGGGAAATAAATAAAGTGTTGAGGTGGTAACTCGAAGCAAAACTCTCTATGTAAAAATTTACATAGATAAATAATGAAGATTGTTACGTATTGAAAGCTAGTTGGACCAATTAAAAGGGCCTTTATTCCTTATCTTGAGGGTGAAAAAATGAGAGTTCCCCTTCCCCTTTCACAAATAATTTATCAACTTTATCGTTCTCTAACAAAGTGATCTAGAGAACGCCTCTTTTCCTAGAAAATGTCATATGTAATAAGGGTAAAAGTGTCTCCCATGGTAACTTAGACAATTTATAGAAAATCATTTATGTTTCGAGGTTATTAGAATAGAATGCTATATATAAATTACCTAATGTCTTGTAAGGACGTTAGAATCACCACTATAAGTGGCTTCCCTACCTTGGGATACATGTACCATGCATCAAGATCTATGACATTATACTGGGATCTGTGATGTTGCCTTGGGACCTATACATCTATATACAACCATATCTATTTACAATGGGATTAATGTCATTTTTCTTTGGATTTGTGATAATGCATTGGAAAATGACAAAGACTTCACATTATTATCAAATTTCATATGGATCATTCATGGTGAATGCACTTGTCTTCTTGGAGGAATATTCTCACACATTAGATATGAAGTGATTTTAACATTTTTTTTAGGGCGCCTAGCCTCAAAGGAAATTCTCTTTTGACATAGTGCCCATAATTATGCCATATTAGTGTCATTGGATGTATACTAGCCATGATATTTATGAAATGCAATCATAATAGAAAATCGAGCACAAATCAACCTAGCTTTGATGTTGTTGGAAATTTTCACATGAAAATTATTGTCACGTTTTGGAGTTTGTTGTGTGAACACATGGAGTGTGTATTTTCTCTCTCTTAGCCACATGTATGGGTGCCAGGTTAGAGCTTCTCATTGACCAGTCACTCACGTTTTCTATTTGGTTGAAGTGTTTATTTTGATATATTATTTTCTTAGATCAAATGGTTTTGGACCATGGCATTGTGGGTGTTTCTTATTTTAGCTCATAGTTTTACTTGAGAACATTGTATTGGCACGTGGTAGCAATGATTTGATACTAATGGTTTTGTGGGGCTCCACATCTACATAAGAGATACATCTTCCTCATTTGTAACCAGACTTTGGAAAATAAGAGATATCATTTCATTTGTTTCTATTTTGTGTTGGTATTTTGGCTTAGTATTTTCTTGAAAAAAAATTGTGAAGAATCTAGCGAGAGAATTTTTTTGAAACAAATGCAAGTGGATTGAGAAATCTAACAAGGATCCAAAAGAGAAGCAAAGTTTCTATGGTGGAGGATCTTGATAAGATAATAATTTTCCTTAGTTTTTTATACTTAAACTTGAATATAAAGTGTGGAAAATATTAATTTTCTTTCCAACTCTTACCTTAAAATGGTGCAAATACCATATTTGGCTACTTAAATATTTGGTCACACACTCTTGTCACTATCTTGATCTTAGAACATCTAATATTTCTTGGGGAAATTTACTTGGTACACACTAGGGTTGCCTAAAATCCCAATATTCTTTGCAAAACCAAACCTCAAGGAATATTATGTTAAATCCTTATCCCAATAGGATTGAGGAACTAGTATTTAATTTTATTTCTCTTAAAATTTCAATTTACTTAATTACTTTACTTTGTTTTAAAGAAATTTAGGGCTTGATGTTGGAAATACTGAGAGGGGGGTGGATAAATATTTCTTTTACAATTGTTATTTTACGATTTTTTAGATCACTTATAACCAGAACACAAAATGAACAATATAGAATAAATGATTTTATTAATCAGAATCAATGAGGACTCCAATCCTCTTATTTACAATGAATCAAGTACAATTATAGTTTAGGGCTCCAACCCTAGATGAAGATACCGATCTCCAATCCACTAGGCTCCAACTTGTAATTTTCCAAGCACCGACTTGGACTTCACGAGGCTCCAACATATAGGACTCCAACCTTATCTTCCCAAGGATCCAAACTTGTCTCTATGAGGAACCAACCTCTAGGGCTCCAACCCTTGTTGACTTTTGTAGCATAGGAAAGTCTTATAAGTCTAAAAAATTGTAAGGACGCTTGGACATCAGTATTCCAAAGAACCCAAAAACCGTTTTTGGAAATTCCACTCGGTTTATGTCTTATTAAAATAATTAATTATTTTAATGGAGACCCTAAGTCTAAACTTAGGGAAATTAAATAATTAATGGGTATTAATAAGACAGAGTGTGAACCTTCTAGAGAACGAAGATCAAGTCAAGTTTTAATCTTAGTCATTCATTAGACTTCTAATCGGGGACGTTGATTCATCAACGAGAAGTTTATAAAATAAGGCTTGAGGGTCATTTGGAAATCAAGCTGAGCATACACACAGTACCCAAGGGAGATCGATTCTGAAGGAATATAATTCAATTTCAGAGGGAGAGTTGCAGGGCAGAGTTGCAAAGGAAAAAGGAGAAGAGGGAGTTAGCAGTGACAAATCACGAGGACAGAGGGACGCAGAGGGCCATATAAAGTAGCACAGTGAACCCACACAGAGTGACGCAACCCAGCGCAGGGACTGCGTAGAGAAACACGTAGAGAGATGCAGAGGGATTCAGAGGCTCTTCCAGGTGTCAGAAAATATTTGGACGGTCCAGGAATTTTTGTCTCGGGTGTTTTATGAATATATATGTTAGTGTATTCTTTGTAAAGATTCATTTGCTGAAGAATAATAATAAAGCCCTCCTTTGCTGCACTGGTTTTCCCACACTGGGTTTTTCTGGGGACAATTGACCAAAAATAAGTGTGTAAATGTGATTGGTTCTTATGCTTATGTTCCTTACTATTATTTTCTCTGCATATGTGATTGTGAATGTTGCAGTAGTATTTATTTCGCAATTTACTGATAGATTTATGTAAATAACTTATCAGAGTAATAAGTAGGAGAAATAAATCTATTATTGCAACTGTATATTTCTAGATTGAAAATTTCACATGGTATCAGAGCCAGAGATGAGTAATAAGAACGGAGAACCGGTAAGTGAATAGAAACTTGACTTTGCTACAGTAGCTTGGAATGGTTCACAGAGTTCTCCAGAGAGGAAAAGAAGCATGGAAGAACATATGGATCACGAGATTTATGTTTTGGCATCTAAACTGGAAGAATATTTTGCTTGCGTGTCAAGCACTGCTTCTCCTGAAGTCTGGTACATTGACAGTGGGGCTTTTGCTCATATGACGGGAGTGTGAGAATGCTTCTCAACTACCAAGAAGAGCAGATGAACTTTAAAATTACCATGGGTAATAAAGCAAGTACATTATTATAAGATATGGAACTCAATTACCCCTATTGGAAGAGGTATCCTAGTATTTCAAATCGAGGCTGGGAATAAGCTTCGGGCCACTAATGTGCTACATGTGCCTGGGTTGGGGATGAAATTACTCTTAGTGTCTCAACCTCAAAACAAAGGTTATGACATTTAGTTCATTGGCAACAAATTTTACGTCAAACACCCCAGTTGGAAGAATAAAGCGCAAATCGTAGTATGGAGCAACAAAATTTATAAGTTACAACTCGAATCTCCAATGGCACTAATAGGTACCACAGATGAAAAGGACCTAAATGAACTATGTCACAGAATAATGGGACATTTGCATCATGGGGTGTTAAATATTCTCAAGAAAATTGTCATAGGAGGTCCAGAACTGAGCACCAAGAGAGACGATGTCTCCAGAGGATGTGTGTTGGGAAAGTATGCCAAAGCAGTGTATTGGAGGAGCAACAATAGGGCTAAGAGTGTATCGGGCTTGACACACTCGGATATCTGCGGACTGATATCCACTAGAGCTCTTAGTGGTGCTGAATATTTCATCACATTTATTGATGACCATTCCAGGAAGACCTGGATCTACTTTATAAAGACCAAGGATGAAGTCTTCAATCGTTTTAAAGAGTTCAAAGCTCTAGTAGAAAATATGACAAGAAATTGGATCAAGGTGTTTCATTTAGACAATGGTGGAGAGTATATTGATAAGGAATTCACAGGGTTATGTGCAAGGGAAGGTATCATAAGAGAGTGGACTAATCCATATAATCTGGAGCATAATGTTGTTGCAGAAAGGAAAAATAGGACTATTTTTGAGGTTGTAAGGAAAATGATATATGATCAATACATGCCCAAATTCTGTGGCTTGAAGCTTGTAATACAGTTGTCTATGTTCAAAACAGGATTCCTCACAACGCATTGGGAAATATCACGCCAAAACATGTCTTCACTGGCAGCAAGCTTGAAGTGAGTCACTTTAGGATCTTTGGTAGTACGACATATTGTCATGTGCCCAGTGAAAAGAGCAAGAAGTTGGAAATGATTGCAGAAAAGGGGTATCTAGTAGGATACAGCGAGAATACAAAGGCTTGCCGCATTTACATTCCAAAAAGTAGGAAATTTGTAGTGTGGAGGGATGTGAAATTCATGGAAGAGAGGGCCCTCTTAAGATCTCGAGAGTTTCCTTCTGCTATATAGTCTGAGGAGGATCCGTTGGTTCAACCACAATGACCTGCGATAGATAATTCAGATGCTTCTCCAAGGCATGGGGTTCTAAGGGACACTTCTCCCGAGGACTTGCAGGAGGGAGAGCTGGTAGATCCACCCACTACTAGTGGGAGAATGAGCAAGGAACTATGAAAAATTCTGAGGGACGCAGAAGACTTTGTCAGAGCCCCCCGAGATGCAAAGAGACAACACAGGCAACCTGAGAGGTATCAAGCATTGGTTGCACAGGTTGGGGAACCTTCTAGTTTTTGGGAAGAAGCTCAGCACGAGGTATGGGTAGATGAGATGGTGGAAGAGTACAGTTCCATCACGATGGATGATGTCTGGGAGGTGGTCCCCAGACCTCAGGATAGATCAGTTGTAGGTTTAAGGTGGGTCTCCAAGATCAAGTATGTTGTAGATGGCAGCATCGAGAAATTTAAAGCCAGGTTTGTGGCTAAGGGGTATGCTCAGAAGGAAGGGATAGATTATGAAGAAACCTTCACCCTAGTAACCAGAGACACTTCCATTATATCTGTGATGTCACTTGTTGCGCATATGGGATGGGAGATTCACCAGATGGACGTCATGACTGTGTTCCTAAATGGGGTGATAGAAGAGGAGGTGTACATTGAACAACCAAAGGGCTTTGAAATGCATGAACAAAAGACTCATGTATGCAGGCTTAAGAAATCCCTGTATGGACTAAAGAAAACCCTAGAGCTTGCTATGGTCAAATTGACAGCTACTTGCAAAAGATGGGATTCGTCAAGAGGGACGCAAATCCCAATCTCTTCTGATACTGGTTCTATATGTAGATGATCTATTTCTAACATGGTCATCGAGGCTCATCAAGGACTGCAAGGAAAATTTGGCTACAGAATTATACATGAAGGATCTAGGGCTAATGCACTAATTTCTGGGGTTGGAAGTTTGGCAGCAGAAGGGGGAGATATTTCTTGGTCAAGGAAGATATACTACAGAAATTCTGAAGAGATTTCAGATCCAGTACTGTAGACCCGTGACGACTCCAATGATCACCAACTGGAAGAAAATTGGCACTTCTGAGGATGATGAGGTTGATCCTACTCTGTATAGGCAGCTCATATGATATTTGATGTATCTGGTAAACAGTAGGCCATACATTTGTTATGTTGTAAATACCCTCAGTCAGTTCATGGTGGAACCTAAGAGGGATCATTGGGCAACAATCAAGCATGTTCTCAAGTATCTTCAAGAAACAGTCGAGCTTGGATTGAAGTACACATGTGGCAATGACATTAGGTTAAGTGGGTTCACCGACGCAGATTAGGCAAGGAGTCCAGCAGATCGAAAGAGTACCAGTGGGTACTGTTTCAATCTTGGATCAAGGATGACTTCCTGGTGGGGCAAGAAACAGAAATATGTGGCGCTGAGCTCAACAGAGGCTAAATATATGGCAGCTAGAACAACTTTGTGTGAGGCCATATGGCTTTGGAAACTGATTGTGAACCTACTGAAGGAGAAAATGGAAGCGACCAGTATTCTATGTGATAATCATATTTGTATCAAGCACTCTAGAAATCATGTGTTTCGTGATTGGTCGAAGCACATTGACATCATGTGTCACTTCATCAGAGACTGTGTCCAATGAGGAGTTGTATAATTGCAGTACACTCCAACAAGAGCACAAGTGCTAGAAATTTTCACGAAGGCTCTGGGGAAGTCCAAGTTTGTCTACTTAAGAGAGAAGATGGGGTTGATCAAGAAGCCATTTCAGTAGCACGAATGGATAGGATCAGGATTTAGAGGGAGCTGAAGTACAGATGAAGCAATGACAGTGGCAGTGTCATGGGTAGTTGTATAGAAGGCAGCAGCGTAGTAGATGAGGGACAACTACTAGATATCAGTAGCGCAGAGGATGCTTCAAAAGCAGAGCAGCATGCAGTAGGCATATTGCTAGAACACCTTCCTCGCTAAGAGGGAGCGTTGATTTTTGTAGCATCAGAAAGTGTTCTAAGTCTCAAAATTTGTAAAGAGGCTTGGACATCAGTATTCCAAAGAACCCAGAAACTGTTTGTGGAAATTCCACTCGGTTCATGTCTTATTAAAACAATTAATTATTTTAATGGAGACCCTAAGTCTAAAATTAGGGAAATTAAATAATTAATTGATATTAATAAGACAAAGTGTGAGTCTTCTAGAGAACGGAGATCAAGTCAAGTTTTAATATTATCCATTGATTAGACTTCTAATATGGGTCGTTGATGCATTAACGAGAAGATTATAAAAGAAGGCTTGAGGGTCATTTGGAAAACAATTCGAGCATACACTCAGTACCCGAGGGAGATCGATTCTGAAGGAATAGATTTCAATTTCAGAGGGAGAGTTGCAGGGTAGATTTGTAGAGGCAGAAGGAGAAGAGGGAGTCAGCATTGACAGATCACAAGGACAGAGGGACACAAAGGGCCATAGAAGGCAACACAGTGAACCCACGCAGAGTGATGCAATCCAGCGCAAGGATTGTGCAGAGAAACACACAAACAGATGCAAAGGGAGTCATAGGTTCTTCCAGGTGTCAGAAAATATTCAGAGGGTCTGAGAATTTTTGTCTCAGGTGTTTTATGAATATATATGCCAGTCTATTCCTTATAAAGATTCATTTTCTGAGGAATAATAATAAAACCCTCATCTGCTACAACGATTTTCCCACATTGGGTTTTTCTGGGGACAATTGTCCAAAAATAAGTGTGTACATGTGATTGGTTCTTATGCTTATGTTCCTTACTGTTCTTTTCTCTTCATATGTAATTGTGAATGTTGCAGTAGTATTTATTTCTAAATTTACTAATATACTTCTGTAAATAACTTATCAGAGTAATAGGTAGGAGAAATAAATCTATCACTGCAACTGTATATTTCTATATTGAAAATTTCACAACCATCTCACGGGTACAAGCTCCAACCTAATCTACTTGAGGAATCCTATCCTCTAAGGCTCCAACCCACAAATTCAATTCTTCAAGGTAAGTTCATTGGTTCTTAAATGCTCCTAATATCTTCTAGAACAAGCCCTGACAATATATGTACCTTCAACAATGCCCTCAATCGATCTCCAAAGAACTTATCTCATCAATGAAAAATTTATCTTCTCAAAATGTGTCTCTAAAACTATTCATGTTACCCAAAATATTTCTCCAAGGTAATATTATGAGGGCTTCATCATGATCTCCAAGAATCTTCAATTAGTTACTCAAGGTCTGCAAAATATAATTCTTCAAGTGCTTCACAATGTTTTCAACCAAAGAGGTCTGCAATGGTTCTTCAAAGAATGTCTCCAATAGGCTTCTAGATGATTGTCCAAGGTATGCCCAAGAATATCCCCAATGCATCTCCAAACAATACTTCAAAATGCACCAATAATGTCTTCAAGAGGTGTCCTCAATATGCTCTAAGAAAAACTTGAACAATGCTTCGAAAATTGCTCTCAATTGCAACAACTCTTTAATGAATTTTCTGACAAGTCAATAGGTCTTGAATGAATGATTTTAACAACTCTCAATACATATACCTCAATGTATTCCCTAGGGTCTCCAAAATTCACTTGAGACAGGTTTGCAATTAAGCCTAAAATTGCATAGGTCCTACCACAGATCCAAAGTTTTAATCTCCACATGTAAGATAATAGTGTATAGGAAATCCGAAATTTATATGTCACAAATCCTTAACTACAGATTGGAGTTGCTGGAAATTAAGTTGTTATAGGTCCGAGTTTGTTAAAGTGACTATACTGCAGTTTGCAGCTTCTCCACAAGTGAAGCCGAGGTGAGATATGTATCCCATAGGCAGTTGTTAGAGCCCTCCACAATGCTAAAAATATGAGCCTTTTCAAGTGTGATTTTCCCTCCTCGTATATGAGCTTCACAAGGTTGTTCCAATTAGTCTGAGCCTTTCACAAGTCTATTGACCACAATTCTACCATAGAAAGGTCTGCAATCCGAGTAAGGTCATTGTTTCAAGGTGAACTTCTTCAGGTGACTATTTCGAGCCCTTCAAGTATAACTCCACATGTCCGAGGTATAACTTTGAGCCTCTGGTCTCCATAGATTTTTCCTCCACAGATGGATGTCAAAGATCTGAGCCTTTTGCAATTTGAAGCCTATTCCACAAGACTATTATTGAGATATTCCATTGGCTCGAGCCTTTCCAATCACTGATCCAAGCTTATTAGATATCCTTCCACAGTTCTAAGCTATAATCTAGAAGAGATGATTGTACACATAGATCCGAGATATATTTCTAGCTTGGAAAATAACCCTAACATATAAAATATCCCAAACAAGAATCTCAACCTCCTCCTCGACCTCCTGCCTTCTCCAATGCCCCTTCTATGAATTCTTCACCAGAATTGAATGCTTGAAATGAGTTTTTTGAACTTGTATTTATACAAGTTTTGACCTATATCTAGGAGACATGTCTTTTGGAGGAGACGCAGACTTGCACAAGTAGGCTCATGTCAGATAGGTTCAGAAATTATTATTTTCCAACTTGAAAAATCATTTTCTATCATCTTATGAGGAGTTAGAAGGCGTGTAATATCTCGTTAGAAAGAGATCAATGTCTTCTATGAGCTTATGCCAATTTCATCCTTAAATAAGGTCATTTTACCATCGAGAAAATTATATTTTTGAACTTACATCATTATGGAAACCTTTAGTATTTTATGTTTTGGACAATGTTGGGACTCCTTCTTCATAGACTTAGGCCTTCAAGCTTATTAGTATTAGGGCATCTTCAACAAGGCACTTATGGCTTCATGCATTCATGTTAGGGATTTTAGGGTTTCATTGATTTACATTAGGCATCAATAATATAGAGTTATCCATTATTTATATAGAGCTAGGGTTTCATGGAATTTTAGCAAGGCTAGGGCATACTAAAGCGAGGGGGTTTTATCATGTAGCTAGGGAATTTGGAATACGCATCATGTTACATGAATATGCATCATCTTCATGCTTAAGGCTTTCTCCTAGGGTTTTCATGATGTTAGGGAAACATCACAAAAGTTAGAACATTTTCCACCTCCAACAATGCCATATTGACATTGAATGACAACCTTGACATCTCCCTTCAATGTCATTCAACTCCCCCTAAGCCATCTTCCCTAAGCCTTTGCATGCCTTCATGGAAATGGATGAGGTAGATGATCAACCAACTCCCCCTGTCTGCATAAAATCCTCTAGCTCTTATTTTTGCTCAAGACAAGAAAGATTGTTGCCTTATGATCAAGAGGAAGACATCTTCAAAAATGGATGTGTAGTGAAGATACAATATCATGATTTTCTTCAATAGAATTACTCCCGAGAGTTGATTTATCAAGAGATGACTGTCCATGCATGACTGATCAAGGGTTTCATAAGGATATTCATGGATAACTTCTGCAAGGATAGTCAAGAATCACAAGCTCCCCCTAATTTCATAATAAAAACTTGGAATATCATATCAGCTAGAGATGTACTCATTAGATCAACAACATTAATTTATACCTTGAGTGTTCAAGTGTCTTACTGATCCAAATTTCTTTTCTTCTCCATAATTTTGTAACTTTAATTTCTTTCTTAGCAGTCATGTTTTTAGCTTGTTTAGGGACCCAAGTCAAGTTACAATCACAATCCATATGTCAAATGTTGTGACATTTGAAGCATTCCATCTTGTTCATTAATGAGGAAGCATTGATTCTTCTTGAAAATTTGCTTCTAGGAGACTCCTGGGAACCAGTATATTTTTCCTTGTGGTATGCCCTACAATCCCTTGCCATATGCCTAAAATTTGTACAAGAATAGCAATAACCAAAAAATATACTATTGGTACCTGGAGGATGGAGATTGCCTTGATGTACTTCTAAAGTCATTTTGTCTTGGGATCCTTTGATCAAATTTATTGCCTCTTTCATTCTTGACACCATCTGCATATCTTCTTGGAGTAGGGTTTCTTCCAATGTCATATTGACTCTTCTCCTTGCTTTTGATGGAAGTAGGGGCATTAATATTTCTTCCAAACTTCTCCACATCCTTGTTGTTTGATGCATTAGGGCTTGCATCATGTTTTAAGGGTTCACATGCATAACCAAGACTTGATTTATCAAGAGGAGATATTTGATGACTTGGGATGTCATTTAGGGTTTGATATCTCTTTAGACTCTTGTTTAGATGATCAAATTATTTTCTTAGCAGATTAATTTCTAGTTTCATCATCTTGCATTCTTCATCCTTCTTTGCTAGATGGTTCTCCACTTCTTCCTTCATTTTCGTTGCTTCACACATTGATTGGGCCTTAAGTGAGGTGATTTATGATTTTAATTTGGTAATGTCTTCATCCTTTTCTTCTAGTTGGCATGTCATGGAATTTCTTTCCTTTTCTTCTTCATCGACTTGTCCTTCTAGGAGTGCCAAAGCTTCCATCACCTTTTCAGCTCCTTTTTCTTGTTTCTTTGATTCCTCTAGTTGAGATTTAAGGGAGGATACCTCTTCCTTTTATTGACCAATTTTTGCTTCAAGTTTTTTCAATTCCTTGTTTCTTTGTTCAAGATGGCTTGAAAAAGTGTCTTCTCTTTTCTTTGCTTTATCTAATTTATTTTTCATGGATATGACTTCTTCATGATGCCTTTTCTTATTTTGATGAAATTCATCCTTAAGCTTGGAGAGCTCCTTATCTCTTTCTTGTACTTGAATCTTGAATAGGTCAACTTCCTTCCTTGTCTTGTCAAGGTCATGGTCACCATCTTGTGATTTCTTCTTGAGCTCCTCATTTTCCTTTTTCAAACGGCTTATCTCTTCTAGGGCAACTACAAGTTTTTCCTTGAGATCTTCTTCATATTCGTCATCTTCTAGGTCCTCCTTGGTCTTGATGTATTCACTCTTGTTTTCAACTTCCTTTATGATTTCTAGATTTTCTTCTCGCTTTCCATCATCTTCATAATTAGGGGTCATGGTCAATGCTCCTTGTGAGCGAAGATCTTGAAGTTTGTCCCACATATCTTTTGCCGATGAACATTTCTCCACGTTGGCCTTTTTAGGATCTGGTAGCCCACTCAAGATTGCTTTTATCGCTCTTGAATTATATTTCTTGGAATATTCTTCCATCGTGTTTTCAGTAATCACTGATTCCTAGACTTCAAAACCTTAAGCCATTAAAATATTATTCATTCTTGACTTCCATATATCAAAGTTTCCATTGAACAATGGAGCTTTCCCAATTTGATTATCTTTTGTTTTCATGGTTGAAGAAGAGACATCTTTAGAAGGATTAGAGACTTTCTTCCTTGGATTTTCCATTTGTGTTTTAAGGATCTACCTTCTAGCTATTAGGCTATGAGTAAAGGTATTGGTTCTGATATCAATTGTTGGAAATACTGAGAGGGGGGGTGAATCAATATTTCTATTACAATTATTATTTTACCAGTTTTTAGTTCACTTATAACCATAACAAAAAATTAGCAATATAGAATAAATTATTTTATCAATGATAAGCAATGTGGACTCAAATCCTCTTCTTTACAATAAATCAAGTACAATTATAGTTTAGGGCTCCAACGTTAGATGAAGACACCGATCTCCAATACACCAGGATCCAACCTGTACTTTTCCAAGCACCAAATTGGACCTCACGAGGCTCCTACCTCTAGGGCTCCAACCCTATCTTCCCAAGGCTCCAACCTTTTCTCTATAAGGCACCAACCTCTAGGGATCCAACCCTATAATAGGTACATGATCCAATCTAATCTAATTGAGGACTCTTATCCTCTAAGGCTCCAACCCACAGCTTCAATTCTTCAAGGTAAGGTCAATGGTTCTTCAAGGCTCCCAATATCTTCTTCAACAAGCCCTGAAAATATCCTTACCTTCAAAAATGCCCTCAATCGATCTCCAAAGCACTTAGCTCATCAATGAAAACTTTATCTTCTCAGAAGGTGTCTCCACAACTCTTCATGTTACGCAAAAAATTTCTCCAAGGTCACATTATGAGGGATTCATGACCTCTAATAATATTCAATTTGTTACTCAAGGTTTGTACTAAACAATTATTCAAGAATATACCCAAGGCAGATCCAAAAAACACTTCAAAATGATCCAAGGAAGTCTTCAAGAGGTGTCTTCAATATGCTCTAAACAAACTTGTGAACAATGCTTTAAAAAATTCTCTCAATTGCAACAACTCTTTAATGAATTTTCTGACAAGTCAATAGGTCTTCAATGAATTCTTTCAACAACTCTCAATACAGATGCATCAATGTATTCTCCAAGGTCTACAAAATTCACTTGAGACAAGTCTACAATTAAGCTTGAAATTGCAGAGATCCTACCACAAATCCAAAGTTTTAATCTCCACATGTAAGATAATAGTCTGCTAGGAATCCAAAATTTATATGTCACAAATACTTAGCTATAGATTCTAGTTGCTGGAAATTTAGTTGCCACAGGTATGAGCTTGTTAAAGTGACTGTCCTGAGGTTTGCAACTTCTCCAAAGGTGAAACCGAGGTGAGATCTATCTCCCGCGGGCAATTGTTTGAGCCCTCCATAATGCTAACAATTTGAGAATTTTCAAGTGTGATTGTCCCTCCTCAGGTCTGAGCTTCATATGATTATTCCACTTAGTCCAAGCCTTTCGCAAGTCTGCTAACCATAGTTCTGAGATACCATATACAGGTTTTCAATCCGAGTTAGGTCACTGTTCCAAGGTGACTATTCTGAAGTGAACTTATTCAAGTGATTTTTCCGAGCCCTTCAAGGATAACTCCATAGTTCTGAGACACAACAATCTGGAGATTACAGGTCTGAGTGACTGATCTGAGGTTATAGCACCGAGCTTCACTGGGCTAGTTCGAACTCCAAGTGTCACTGCCCACAGGTCCGAGGTATAACTCTGAGCCTCTGGCCTCCACAAATTTGTTCTCCACAGTGGTTGTCACGGATTTGAGCCTCTTATAGATCCAAGCCTCTTCTATAGGATTGTTCTTAAGTTATTTCACTGGTCTGAGCCTCTCCAATCACTAATCCGAGCTTCTTTAGATATCCTTCCATAGTTCTGTGCTATCTTCTAGAAGAGATGACTGTACACACAGATCCGAGTTGTATTTCTAGTTTCAATGATAACCTAACATAGAAAATATCCCAAATAAGAATCTCAATGTCCTCCTCGATCTCTTGTCTTCTTCAATTATGCTCCTTCTTTGAATTATTCACCGAAAATGGATGCTTTAAATGAGGTGTTTGAACTTGTATTTATACAAGTTTTGACCTATATCTAGGAGACACATATTTTGGAGGAGAGGTCAACTTGCACAAGTAGGCTCATGTTAGATAGGTTCAAAAATTATTATTTTCCAACTTGTAAAATCATTTTCTCTCAGCCTATGAGGAGTTAAAAGGTGTGTAATAGCTCTTTGGAAAGAGATCAATGTATTCTACGAGCTTATGCCAATTTCATCCTTAAATAAGGTCATTTTACATCAAGAAAATTATATTTTTGAACTATCATCATGATGGAAACCTTTAGTATTTTATGTTTTGGACAATGCTAGGACTCCTTCTTCATAGACTTAGGCCTTCAAGCTTATTAGGATTAGGGCATATTCAAAAAGGCATTTAGGGCTTCATGCATTCATGTCAGGGAGTTTAGTGCTTCATTTATTTACATTAGGCATCAATAATCTAGAGCTATCCATTGTTTAGATTGAGTTAGGGCTTCATGGGAATTTTAGCAAGGTTAGGGCATCATGAAGCTTGGGATTTAGGGTTTTATCATGTAGGTAGAGAATTTGGCATATGCATCATGTGACTTGAATATGCATAATCTTCATGCTTAGGGTTTTCTCCTAGGGTTTGCATGAGGTTAGGGAAACATCACAAAATTTAGAACATCTGCCATCTCCAACAATACCATATTGACATCAATGACAACTTTGACCAAGACTTGATTCATTAAAAAAATATAGATCTAAAATTGCTCTTATTTCAAGTCTAAGAAAAATGTTACATCTAAATCAAGCTTGAGTTTATCTTGTTAAATTATCCCGTTCTTTTGATTCTTGATTATTGTTGCTTGATTATTTGCTAAATACACATGTTATATATAAATTCTTAAGTTTTGTTTCAAATGTTATGGGGATGTATCTAACTAATTAATAAAATCTAAAGAGCTTGATGAGATCCTTTGTTTGTGTTTATGTTATTCACTAAATGTTGAAAACACTTCGTAATGATAATTTTAGCTAGTTTTTCATTTCACTAGTTGAAAGGGGTAATATCAATTTGATGCTAAACATACATATTTTAGAAAAATTTGGGCTCTCATATGACCATAACACGCTCCTCTACTAAATTTATTTGATGCATCTAATAATGAAATGCCTTAACCATCAAATGAACCGACTTACTAAATTTAAACATTTATTTATGGCTTTGCACAAGGGTTTTATTTTATTAGCTTTCTTATTCAATACTTGAGCACAAATTCTCACACCTAAGCTAACATTGGACATTTAACATGTATGACTTCATTACGGCGAATAAAATGATGGAACAACTTGTTATGGACAAAATGTTTAATGTTTTCTTTGGAGTATTTTCACAAGTGCAATCTAGCGTTAAAACTCTCACACGAGTGAAATATATGGCATAATTTATGATTGTAAAGTCCATATCTATGCTTTTTCATGCGAATGATTTGGAATTACAGGAAAACAACTCAAGCACTCGTTGTTGATAAGGAATTAAAACAAGGAGGGCTGCGGAGCAGCAAGTCTCTGCCTTGAGTGGGGGGAATTTAAATGAAAATATAACGACCACAAATGACCTTTGATCATAATCCGTTCAAAAGAGAGCAAGCCAGCAAGCCAGCCAAGCAGATCTTTCAAATGAATAGCCTCATTCTAATTGTAGCCTTACAGGTTGAGAAGGTAACCTTCAGGGCATGGGCATGTTAGATCCCTAGCCAGCCAGTAATAATGCTACAGGATTCGATTTTTGATTTCGTGCATTATTACATATATAATAAAACTGCATTTTACCTCTTTGCACAAACCAACCGACCCAGCAAATAAGAAGTCTTCATTCATGCCTGCAGAAGTTTTTCCCTGAAAGTTGTTATCACAAAAATAAAAGCGGTTATAACACACAACAAACAAATAAACAAAAATTGAAATGATATTTATAGTCACAAGCATTTGCATAAGTTTTATGATATTTATATTCACAAGCATCTGCAAAAAAATTTCCCTGGGTGCTTCTTTTGCCAAAGTTTTTCCCTGGGTGTTTTTTTTCCTTTTGAGTAAGATCCTGTGTTGAATGAGTTTTTATAGAAAAAAAACTGATTTCTGTGTTGAACAAGTTTTTATTGAACAAAAATTGATTTCTAAAGTAAATAAATGCCAAAATTGGTAGCATTTTGATGTAGTGAAGGGTGGTCGAGATTGAATCATTTGGAATTCAAGCAGTGTGACAGAAGTAATTTTCAATTTCCAGAAGGAATTTGCATTTTCCAAAATGACACAATTTATATTGACAATGTGGAAGAATGCAGAGACAAGGAAAGGGCTTTATACCCAGCGTTATACCCAAAACAGATCAAATTTCCAGCGCTAGTAATTTTATGCCCTTCGTTTCTAGGATATCCACTAGCTTTTGGTTATCTAGATTTGTTTCTAGGATATCCACTAGCTTTTGGTTATCTAGATTTGATTTTGGGGCCTTCTCGGCTGTTGGAGGTTATCCTTTCAGCATAGGAATGCCTAATTGTAGTACATATGGAGGGAATACAGGTGCATCTTTGTTTAGAAAAACTTATTTATCCAGGTCTAGTTCTAGAAATTTCCATGTGAACAGACAAGCATTCAAGGCTATCTAAAGTAAGATAATCCAAATGCGCTTCCAGTTCTCATGGAAAAAATCCTTTGCGACCTTAAGGAATTTGTAAATGGGACTTCTCCAACTCATAGTCTTACTCAAAGTTTTGTGGTGCTTTACATATCCTTCGTTCCAATGTTCATCATGCCTCGTAGTAGAGCCTCAAGCTGTGATATCTGCATAACATTGAAATAGAGATTCCAAGTTCATTGAAAGCATTTTCACCGAGATAACATCTACACAAATCTTATAAAGAGAAAAAAAGAAAACCAAGAAAACCAAACAGACATAGCCACCCTGGAACCATTAGCATTCCTTTGTAATTCATTACACTAAAAAAGAAAGAGAGCCAACGAATTTCCGCCATGAAAAACACTGTTACCGATGCACTGTTACCTAATTTTTTTTGGTAGCATAAAAAGCACCCAATTTTGAATAACTCATAAAAATAAAAAAATTTAAATAAAAATAAATAAATTAAAAAAAAAACCAAACAAAAATATTCAAAAATTAAAATGACAAAATTTGAAAAAAAAACACATAATTTAAAGAAAAAAACAAAAATTAACCAAAAAAAATAAAAAAATAAAAAATTAAAAAAAAAAAACATCAAAAACATTTTTTTCTAAGTTTTTAAAAAAAACCATATAATTTAAAAAAAAAAAATTAAATAGAAAATTTAAAAATAATTTAAATTACAAAATTAAAATTTAAATAAAAATAAAATAAAGTACAAAAAATAAAAAAATAAATTTAAAAATTTAAATTAAAATAATAATAATAATAAGAAAAAAAATACAAAAAAAATACAAAAAAAATACAAAAAAAAAAAAAAAAAAAAAACTATCATTAAAAAACAAAAAAAAAAAAAAAACTACGTGCAAATAATTAATTTACTGTTATTTTTTAAATGAAACAATTTCTAAATTTTAAAAATGAAAAACTAAATAAACTAAAAGATTTAAAAAAAATTTAAATTAAATTAAAATTTAGTAAATAAATTTTAAATTTTAAAAAATAATTAATCTAAAATATTAAATTTAAAAACAAAATTAAAAAACAAAAAAAATTAAAACAAATTAAATTTAAAATAAAAATTTGAACCCAAAAAAAAAAAAAAAAAATTGAATTTAAAAAAAAAAAATCAAAAATTAAAAAATTAAAAAATAAATAAATAAATAAATAAGAATTTCTTGATCATGGTGGTGCCGCCAATCGGCCTCCCGCCCAAGTGGTGGCAGAGGTCCGCCCAGCGGTCGGCCTCCGCCACCACCTGGGCGGGAGGCCGATTCTGGGAATCGCCCTCCCGCAACGGGAGGTTGATTTCGGGAATCGCCCTCCTGCGACGGGAGACTGATTCCGGGTATCACCCTCTCACGGCGGAGGCCGATTCCGGGAATCATCCTTCTGCTGATTCCGGGAATCGCCCTTCCACGGCAGGAAGCTAATTCCGGGAATCGCCCAAGGCCGATTCCGGGAATCTCCCTCCCGCGGCGGGAGGCCAATTCCGGGAATCCCCCTCCTACGGCGGGAGGCCGATTCCAGGAATCTCCTGAGGCCGATTTCGAGAATTGCCTCCTGCGGCGGGAGGCCGATTCCGAGAATCCCGCCACGGGAGGGCGATTCCCAGAATCGGCCTCTTGCCCAGGTGGCGGCGGAGACCGCCCGCCCAGCTGTCGGCCTCCGCCGCCACCTTGGCGAGAGGCCGATTGGCGGCGCCACCACGATAAAAAAATTATCTCTTCTTTTCTTTTCTTTTTTTTTTCTTTTTTTTTAAATTTGATTTTTTTTTTTTTTAATTTTAATTTTTATATTTAAAATTTAATTTGCTTTAATTTTTTTGCTTTTTATTTTATTCTTCCTTTTTTTTCTTTTTTTTTCTTTTTTTTTTTTTCTTTTTTCTTTTTTTTTTTTTTCTAAATTTTGTTAATAATTTTTATTAAATTTTGTATTTTTATTTTTTTTTATTTCATTGATTTTTTTTTAATTTTTTAATTTTTTTTTAATTAAATTTTATGTTTAGTTTTTTCATTTAATTTTTTAAAATTTAATAAATTTTGTATTTTTTTTCAATTTATTTGAATTTAATATTTTTTTTATTATTATTTTTTTAATTACATAAAATTTTTATATATTTTTTTATTTCAATTAAAATTGTGTATTTAAAATTAGATTTTTTTTTTTTTAATTAAACTTAATATTTTCAAATTAATTTGTTTTTTATTTTATTTTTTATTTAATATATTTTTTTAATTTATTTTTTTCGATTTTTCATTTTTAATTGATTTTCAAAGTTTTTTAACTTTCTCTTTTTTTTTTTAAATTTCTTTTTTATTTTAAAATTTATTTGTTTATTCATTTATTTATTAAAATTTAAAATTTTTCTTTTTTAAATTTAATTTGTTATTTTAATTTTTTTTTTTTAATTTAATAAAATCTAATATATATATTTTTAATTTAAGTATATATATATATATATATATATATATATATATATATATATATATTTTTTTTTTTTATAATGTAAATTTAATTTATTTTTTAAAATTTATTTGTTTTTTTAATATATATTTTTTTTTATTTTAATATTTTTATTGTATTTTATTTTTAATTAATTTTTCTTTTTTTACTTTTAATTTAAATAATGTTTTTTTTTTTTTTTTTTTTTTTTTTTTTTAATTTATTTATTTTTTTAAATTTTAATAAACTTTTTTTTCCTTTTTAAATTTAATTTCTATATTTTATTTTTTATAATTTCTGTCTTTTTTTAACTTTTTTTTTTTTTTTTTAAATTTAATATTTTTATTTTTTTATTTCTATATATTTTGAAATTTTAATCTTTAAATTATTTTAATTTTTTCTTAAATTTTAGGTTTTTTTAATGTTTGAATTAAAATTTTTATTTTGTTTTTATTTTTATTCTTTTATTCTTATAAATTTTTAAATTTTAAGCTTTAAAATGTTTTTATTTTTAAATTTATTTTTTTCTTAAATTTTAGGTTTTTTTTAATGTTTGAATTTTAAAAATTAAAAAATGTTATTTTTATTTTTAAAAATGTCAAAAATATGACACAATTTATTTATTTTTTGTTATTCCAGTATCAACTGGTTTTGTTTTGAGGGTGTTTTTTCAATCCTTTTTTCAAGAAACAATTTTTTCTTTAGCATAATTTTATAAAATGTTGAAATTTGACCTTCAAAAAAAACCAAGTGCGTTCTGGAATACACTTTTTTTGTTTTGGGGTGTTTTTTCATGGTTTTTGAGTCTTTTTGGGCTAGAGTTCCCATTTGAGGTCAGGTTACCTATTTCATCGGTAATAGTGTTGAAAATTAAGCGTAGATCCAATGCCACTTGGCCAAGCCTTATAACCACATCTATAAGGAAAACGCCTTATAACCACATGAATGAACACGAGGGATTTGAAAAGTTCGAACCAAAACACATATAATAAAACCCTCAAGAAACAAAGTATTAACTTGTGAACTACGGGATTTGTATGTATTACACATGTTGTCACCCAAGCAAACGACAAGGAGGATGGAGAAAATTGGATGGAAAATACTTTTACTAACCATATCAAGCATGCATCTCTAGTTATGCACCATGCTTATGCACCATAACCCCATGAGTCTCAGTATTAGCGCCGAGAGAAAAAGGTTTACCTAGTTCAGCTGAGTTTTCATAGGCCAAGTCCAACCAAATTGAATTTCCA
Organism: Pinus albicaulis; assembly: GCA_034641835.2. Taxonomy (NCBI): domain Eukaryota; kingdom Viridiplantae; phylum Streptophyta; class Pinopsida; order Pinales; family Pinaceae; genus Pinus; species Pinus albicaulis. Next base: position 1,188,567,973 of record CM076583.1, read on the forward strand.
CCATAATCCTTATCCCGTCTCCCCCATCAAATCCGATCCAGCAATAACAATGAAGGATTTAAAAGGAAAGCCTTAGAAAAGAAGGGGGTAGCAGTGGTCTTGGCATGAGCTCTCTCTCCAATGAAGAGTGAAAGCGCAGGAGGTAATTAAGTCTCCTAAGTAGTGTCCCGCCATGAGGTTGTCCGCATATGAGTTGATCTACACACAAATCTGTGGTAATTAAGACTACATGGCATATTTAAGCCTGACGGCTCACCTAGCCGACCTTCTGGCCTTCGTGTACTAACACACTAAAGCATGGCGAACTCCTTGCAAACTTCCACAGGCATGGTGATAGTGAATCGTTACAGTGCCTCAGGGTTTGATTTTTTTTGTGATGAATCTATACTCCACCGGCACGGTCATAGGTCACAGTGAATCGTTACAGCGCCTCAGGGTTTGATTTTTCTATGATGAAGCTATACTCTGGATACGCAGGTAATATCTCACTCTCGAATTCGAATTTACAGGTTATTCTATTTATAAACCTGCCAATGTATCAAATGTAATGTCTTGATGTATAGTCGAACTTTTATTCAATTTTTGGTTTTGGTCCTGCCGAAATTTTATTCAATTCCTGGCTCTGTTCATTTTATTCAATTCCTGGCTCTTCTCCTGAAAATTCTCCAGAGCTTGAAGAGAGTTCAAAACTAACTCATTTTCTCTCATTGAAGACTGTGGAATTGAATCCCTCCTTTAGGGGAGAGAGGAAGAGGAATGCACAAGAATTTCCACTGCATCACCTTTGCAATCACCCAGAATTTGCCGACTTTTTTTGCAACACTTCAACATTCCATCTATTGATTCTGGAGGTGTCCCAATGTATGTTGCTGAGCGTCGATCTGGGCATCAACTATAGACTCTATGGAATTAAATCGCCAATCGATACCAGTCGATACTACTCAGAAGGCAGAATTCAAGTCAAGAGACCAAAAGATGAAAGATGATACGGGGAAGACTGTCGAATTGAATCCCTCCTTGAGCGAAGAGAGGAAGCCATCTTCTATCTGGATATATCTGCTATCAAGAAGCCAGCATCATCATCTCTTGCAAGCATCCAAAGAGATGTACGTTGGTCAAGCCACGTTGTTTACATGAAGGTGGTAGCTAACTGAGTGCAGGTGGTAGAATATTTTCACAATTAAATAAAACATTTGATGCTAGTCAAGTAATGCTAGCATTACTTCAAGTTTCAGAAAATATTAATGCTGCAAACCCTTAAGTTAAGGAAAATGAAGGAGAATATAGATGGATGCCTCATGAAGAGGCCAATAAGATCACAAATAATTTTATTGGTTAATATGACAATTGATAGATTGTGATAGGTTGCAATATCAAAAGTGCATAGAGAGGCTAATAAACTTTAGCTTATTCTCACTCCATCTAATGCTAAAAATACATTTCGATTACTATAGTCTCATGCCAATGACAAGGACTAATAATAAGGACTTAATACATGTTGAATTTTTTTCCATGTTGATCTTGATCTGAATATGTACATGTGCATGGAGATACATTTCAAACAAATCTTATATCACAGGTTAAACATATTTATTAGTCACGATTAAAAAGCACTAGGGAGTAAAGTAAATTGTTTTCCTTTTTGCATTAGTTTGTGCACATAAATCAACATTTTTAACCTAACGGTCTAGGTTAAAAAAAAAATTGAGATATGTTAAATATTTACATCACATTTTTTAAACCAATCATAATTTTTTATTTCTTATTTGGCCCTATATCAATGTAAGTAAAAAAAAAAATAAGAACTTAGGAAATGGATCCATATTTATATTGTGATTACGCTCAACTCAACTAATCATAAACATTTTATGCTAAAATGAACTTTACATACTATAGCATGTTTAGAAGCTACGCTCTTGTGGAAACACTTGTCTTCTCTACGTGTAAAAACTTTTTGCATGAAATGGCTCATTGTTCCTTTTGAACTCCTTCAAGTTCTTTGTTATTTTATCATCCCTTGATGTCTTGTAGTCATTTAAATTTATTCCTCCTCAACAATGCAATTCCATTTTCCTTATTTCCACTCATCTTAGGTTAAGCTCTAATGCCATTAGTCACTAAGATTATTACCACCATCAAGAGTTTGGTATTCAAATATGCAAAAAGGATTTACAATGGTAAGTGGTTTCAATGAGATACCAAGAAATTAAGATACTGAAATTAAAATATAAAGGGATATTTATAATTTTTTGCAATTTTAAGTGGATTTAGATTTTTTTGCAATCATAAGTTATTTCACTAAGATACCAAGAAATTTATTTGATCCTTAACTATAACCAACTAGTTGTTTTTTTCAGATAAGACAATGTACATACCAATTTCTTTTCCCTTTCCACACCGAATTCATATGCAAATCATGATCAGTAACATCAAGAACATGTGCACAAATGAATGCTCTACTAGCCAGTGAACCATATCCCATGTACAGATGGACGGTGAAACTAAAGTGAGCTAAAAAAAGAAAAAAAATTCCAACTCATCAATTATTGTAAGGAAATATTTAAGCATAGCTTTTCAAATTGTGAGAATGATGGATATAGATTCGTTTCAAACATTCTAAAGTTAATAATAATACGAGTAAGTAGTAGGTAGTGGATAGAAGAAATTACTTGAGGGGTTGGCCTACCCTTATGATGTGAATTTTTATATAGAACAAATATTGCCCCAACCAGGGTAAGACACACTTGGGATTGGAGATGGGTTACTTATTATGTTCACTTAACTAGAGATGCTTGAGATTAACCTACCCACGAGAGATATATCCATCAGTGGAATCCACTTGATGATGGGGGTATAGAGGAGTGTTAGGTGAAGGTGGAGGGAATTTTTTTCCATTCTAGGTGATGATGGTTGGATTTGTCACTCCTAATCACTCCTTTTATCATTATTTTCCTTATAAAAATCACTTATTTCATTCATTTTTATCCCACTTATTCATCATAATTAGAGTCATTAGATCTAGTGGTAATGGACAAGTTTTTTAATTAGAAGTTAACAGTTTTACATGTTGTGGTAAATGTTGGTTGGTTATGAGTTTGCAGGTATCAAGAGGGACACCCTTTTACAGTTTCAATCATGGAAAGAACAACTGCAGAAATTATTGTTAGCAATCATGAAGTTGAACATATCTCTTGGACGGTACTCACGCTGAGGATTTTATCTACAAAATTAAATTTTGTACCATATATACAACTATATTATGAATATTTTCTGCAGCCAGAAGCATTTTAAAGAAATGAAATCATTTCTATTGAAATTGATATCAATAGCAATGCATTTTTCATGTTGCAATTGTTTACTTTTTATTACTGTTAATACTATTTAATTTCCAACTCTGACTTCCAATTTTGTCTCAACCCACTTCAGGTCATTAAGCCCACAAGACTTGAAATCAGGCTCAAGAAGGTTGATTAAGGAAAAATAGTTAAATTAGTCTGTGTTTTTGGATATGTTTTGAGACATCTCACGGTTATAATTGAAAACAGTTGCATCCTTAATTCTTGGTAGGAACCATTGAAAAGTAGCAAGTAGTTGTGTCAATTTTTGTATATAAACTATGAGAACCAAACTCAGAGGGTACTATATTTTTTGGACTTTGTTTCGGTTCTCGTGAGTGTGCAAAATGTGCAATGCACCAAAAGACCATAGAGCAAGGGACGTTCTACAATAATGGTGGTTATTTTCTTGATGGTATATATTTCAATGTTTTCTTGTTATTTAATTTCTTTTACTGCACAAATTCTCTATTGCACATATTTTATCATTTTACATGTCAAACATATTTCATCCATTTCCATAGTGCATAAATTATATCTCTATATATATTTCAGATTCACAGTATTTTTTTTTCAACAACATACTATGTTTTTTTCTATTTACATTTGTACTTTTAGATAGTTGTATTTTATTTCTATAGTGATGTTACCTAGATTTATTTTCTTTATTGATAATTTATTTTCTTTTTTGTTAGTTAATTTTGCTGATAAATAGTTTATTTTATTGTTTTAGTTAGCATTAGTTAATTTTGGTTTTTCTTCACTTTTGTATTTAACTAGGAACTAATTTAGAATTTCAGCTATATTGAATTACAAAGTTTTTCCTGTAACTATTTGTAAATAAATATAGTTAGTTTTCTCGCTATCTCGAGCTAGGGTATGCATAAAGCCCAAAATGCAAATATTTGTTGAGCTTTTTGTAATTGATATGATCCAATATTGATATTAAAGTAAGGAATTTATGAGAACATTGTAGAATCCCATCATGTTTTGGCATCGTTTTTAAGGAAACACCAACTTTTTGTATATTTTTTGTATAGAAACTTGCTAGATGAGTGAATTGATAATGAATGAGGATAAAGAGGGATAAGGTGGGATGATTTCTCCCAAAAACCCCTCCAAAACCAATTCTAAAGAAATAAGTAAAGCAAGAAATTGCTTCTAGCTCAATAGTTTCTAAAGAAGAATTACAATCAATCAATTAGTATGAACTTTTGAATATAGTATTTTTGGATTAGATATAAAAGAGGAATCTAAACTTATTGACCTTGAGTTAGAGTCCATTTATTTTAGTATGGTGATCATGAGGAAGAAAATATGGGAGGAAATAAAAGAGAAATAAGAAGAGATGAAGAAGAAAAAGAAGAAACTCATTTTCCAGTAAGGTAAATTAATGATGATGCCAAACTGAAGAATATTAACCACTCTACTCTTCCATTATTCTATGGATTAGCTACAGAATATCTCGATACTTTCTTATTCAAATTTTAAGTTCTATGTCAAACTTATGATTATAAAAGAAAGTCTCAGAACTTAAGGTTGTTCCCTTCAACTTTGAAATATGCCACTTAAGATGGTTATGGGATTAGGAGGAGGAAGTATAGGTACTTGGGAAGAAATGAAAAAAACATTTCTATCAAAATACAAGGATTATTGTAAATCAAGATAGACTAGGGATGAAATCTTTAGAGGGACTCAAAGGCTAGATGAAAATTTGGAATATTATCATGTTGAACATTTCCAGTTCAACTATAAATTATAAAGTAATTGAAAATTGGATGATGAATCACATAAGTTAGTTTTGTTGAGAGGGGTTAGAGAGGAACTAATAGAGCCCTTAAATCTTATAGTTTATGGAGACATTTATAAATTCACATATGAGGAGATTAGGAAACTCTTTAAGAACTACTCAAGAGAAAACATGAGGAAAGGTAGAGCAACAAGAAGTGCAATAAATCCTACATCTAGTAATAGTTCACGGGTAACAAAATCTGAAATTGGAAATTTACTAGAGGATATGAAAAATAATATATTGAATTCATTATATATGTATCTAGATTCTTTATAGAAAAATAAAAAACAAGAATATAAGGAAAAAAAACTGGCTATATTTTGTCCTTGATGCACCAAGAAACATTCTGGGAATGAGTCTTTGTTAGTTGAAGTAGAAGTCTACAACATTTGTTCTGAAAATCATAATGTCAACAACTTCCCACGACTAATAGGTTTTGAATCAATTTACAAGATAGCTAATATACATGTTGAACAAGTCTATTTTGTTAATAAAAAATGATTTGGACAGTTCCAGCCACCATTTCTTGGAGGAAATCAAGATCCTCAATATTTTAATCAACCTTGGTATAATCCTCAGATCAACCAAGGACAACAATTAGTTTCTTCTCAATTTTCCAATAATCTACAACCTTGGCATCCATCCATTCCAAATCATTGGAATTATACACTTCTTTACAAACAACAATCTTATTCTAATCCATAATATTTTGTTAGTCAATGGCCTACACAAAAATTCAAGCGACCATATCAAAATTGGCCACAACAACAATTTCTCCCTTCACCAGAAATGTAGAATTTCAATTATCACCTAGACCAAATCAATTAGTTGCTCAATCGAATCCAAATCAAAATATTAGGATGAGTCAGGAAAATAAATAACCATAATAAAATCAAGTTGTTTAATCAAATCAAGTAACTTATACCAATGACTCTGGTAAATCTTCAACCCTTACTAGTGTTGCAGTTAAATGTCAAGATACATATTTAAGATCAGAAAGAAATCTAGAAGATCCAAAGCCACCTAGAATTAAAGATGTGAGTGGAGAAAAACAACAATTTAAGGAATAAAATGATGAATCTTTATTGTTGAAATCTCAAGATTCAAATTAAAAAACAAAATAATTAGTCTGATCATTTTCAATCTTCACCATTTCCTGATAATCTTACAAAGACTAGGATATCTATGCAACCAAATTTTGATATCCTAGAAGAATTGAAAAATATGTATATAAAAATCCATTTAATCCAAGAGATCAAGGATATAAAAATATATAACAACTCTATAAGGATTTATGTAATAGGAAACCGGGTAAAAATAAATGGGATCTTTATAATATCCAAGTAATTGGCCAATTATCTGAAATTATGCTTGGAAAAGCTTTAAATTTGAAATATTTGGATCTTGGTACTCTTGTTGTCCAAGTACAAATACGAAAAAAAATTCATTCAAAATACTCTAATTGACCTTGGTGAAGCCATTAATTTGGTGAATTATCAAATTAAGAGGAGTGTAAACCTTCAAAATTTCATGAGGAAAACCCCAAATTTTATTGCAAATGGTTGATAGGTCTATTGTTAAGCCAAAGGGTATTCTAAAAGATATCATTATCATTGTATATTCATGGGAATATCATGTTGATTTTCTTATTTTGGATACCAAAACTAATACAGGAGGATATCCAATAATATTAGTTCAACCTTGGTTAACAACCGTAGATTCTTATATTTAATGTCGCTTAGGAAATATGACAATTTATGAAGGAGAACCAGTGAAGAAAAATAATTTATACCCTCCTGCAAAATCTATTGAAGAAATTGAAGAACCATTATGGATTCTTATAGATGATGAAAATCATTATCTTGATGAATATTCCACACAATCCTTACTATATGCAGAGCATTAACTATGAAAGAACCAATTTATGATAGGTTGATCTCTAATTATATGAAGAATATTTATTCCACTAAATTTGAAATCAAAGAATTCAATAACCAAGAAGAAAAAACTCAAGAAAATTCAATTTATGAATCAAGTTCATCACAAAACTTATTTGTTAATCATCTGGAATTTGTTATAGAAGAAGGAAATGAACATCAATATCCAAGAGAATATTTTACTATAGAATCTATAAATTTCATAAATAAAGAAATTGAATTATTTCCATGAAAGACACTTAATATTAATAATCAACTAAAACTAGTTCAACAAAAAAAAATTGTAGAAACGGTCAACAACATTTGCATGGGATTATAAAGAAATGATATGAATAAATCCTTTAGTTTACATGCATCATATTTATATTTTGGATGGAGCTCTTCCGAACAGGAAGCCGCAATGCCAAATGGGCCCAACTCTTAAGGAAATTGTGAAAAAGGAATTACAAAACCTATTAACTATAGGATTTATTTATCCTATCTTTTATAGTGATTCGGTTTCACCGCTTGTTATTGTTTCAAAAAAAGGGGGTAAATGGATCATTTGTGTAGATTGTAGGGAGCTCAATAAAGCTACTTGAAAGGATCCTTTTCCATTGCCATTTATTGACCAAGTTTTGGAAACTTTCGTAGGGAAAATGTATTTTTCTTTTCTAGATGGCTTCAATGAGTATAATCAGATATAGATTTCTCCCAATGACCAATACAAAACTACATTTACTTGTCCCTAGGAATTTTTTTCTTATAAAATCTTAACATTTAGATTATGTAATGCACCTCCAACATTTCAAAGAGTTGTTTTAAGTATATTTTCTAACGTTATTCCAAAAAAAAATTAACTTTTCAATGATGACTTCACTACTTTTGGAGATGAATTTGAGGAAGCCTCGAATAAATTAAAAAAATTAATACAAACATGCATTAAGTATTATCTCTCATCAAGTGATAAAGGATGTTTTTTTATTATGAATGAAGGGATTGTCTTAGGACATCATGTTTCACCTCAATGAATAAAGGTAGACCCTACAAAATTAATTGTTATAAAAAACCTACATGTTCCTATGAAACAAAGGGATGTGAGAATTTTCTTAGGCCATGTTGGATATCATCGAAGGTTTGCAGAAAATTTTAGCAAGATCACTTCACCATTGTTTGTCTTACTTACCAAAGATGCTAAATTTGTTTGGACAACAACTTGCCAAGAAGCTTTTGAAACTCTAAAAGAGAAATTAATTGTTGCCCCTATTTTACAAGGACTGAATTTGAAATTACCATTTCATATTTATTATAATGCTTCTGATAAAATTTTGGGCTTTGTTTTAGGATAAAAATAAGATTCATCAATGCATTTTATTTATTATATCAGCAAAAATCTCACGCATGCAAAGTTGAATTACACTGTGACATAAAAATATTTTTTGGTGGTATTTTATGCAATTAATCATTTTAGACACTAAATCATAGGATATCCTACTTTTGTACATATAATTCATTCAATTATTAAATATTTAATGAATAAATTTTTTATCGTTGAAAAAATAATTTGTTGGCTTTTACTTCTTCAAGAAATTGACATAACTATACTTGATAAACCTAGTCGTGAGAATGTGGTTGCATATTTCTTATCAAGGATTACTAATGAGAGAGAAGATGAACCATTTGACAATTAATTTTCATATGAACATCTATTTTCAGTTTCAGTGATGACACTTTGGTCTACATATCTCACAAACTAATTGGTGGCACACAAGTTACCTCAACATTTTTTGTCCAAGGAAAGTACTGCTTCGATTAGAAAAATTTCACCTTATACTTGGATAAAAGGATATTTATTTAAAAGGGGACAAGAATCAAGATTAAAGTCTTAGAATATGCATTAGGGAAGATGAATATATGATATCCCGAGGGATTTTCAAGATGATCCATGTGGTGTTCATTTTGTAGCCACAAGAAATACAAAGAAAGTACCCTCTAAAGGATATTATTGGCCAACACTACCACTACTACATTTGGGCGGAAATTCCGATGGCAGAATTCGATGGAATGGCTAAAATCGGAAAAAGTGTCAGAAGTTAAATCATTTTTTTTTGTTTTTTTTTCTAAAAGCCTGACTATCATCGAATATATGACGCCAGTTCTTTATTGGTCGAATATTCGATGGAATGCCCTATCCCGTCGATTATCGGGTAGTTTTTTATAATCCCTCTTGTCGTCGAATAACCAACGATAGTTATTTTAGTGTTGGATATCCGACGATATATCCAATATGAAAATGTGTTGTCCAATTTCCTACAAATGGTAAATAAATGTTGCATAATGTTCAATTGCAACATTAATGGCTTTTTACACTGACAACGTCTAATATGGGATTGCTTTTGATCAGTTTGACTAATTAAAATAAATATAACATTAATATTATAATTAAATGTAATATTATTAATATATATATTCATATTAATATCTATAATATATTAATATTATATTATATGATTATAATATAAATTATATATAAAGTTATTAAATATATTATTATAATTATAATAAATATAAATATGTGTGTGTGTGTGTGGAGGCTCTAACATTATATAACTTTGACATAGTTTCTATATATATTAGTTGTATTTGTTTTGAAAGGTTGTAGACTTATTTGAGGTTAATTTTTGAAGAAAATCATCACTAAAAATTTAGTGACAAAAAATTTCAAATACCATTCCTTAAGGAGATAAAGGATATGTGGGATCGACATCAAGGGCTTCTGAGGATGGAAAGTGTTATTTCCCTTGTAGAAATATTGTGGGGGCTTGAGGCCAAGGATAATTCTAATAACATCTGCTAAAAATCATTATAGAGACTATGGACACATTGAAGGCATACATGAAATATATCATCCATTTGTAAGTTATTTATTATATGTATTTGTATTGTAGATTGTTTTTGTAAATGTTATATGTATATTGTATTTTAGATTGTATGTATTTGTATTGCAAATGTATTTTATAATATTATTTTGGGAGGCGTTTGAACTATGTTGTCATCTTGATGTGGACTAGAAATATTATTTTATTATTTTCGTTCGGGTCGATTAAAGCGTTAGGTTGAGTTAAGGGTTAATTAATTTATGGGCATGGGATAAGGGACTATTGTTTAAGGGTTTAGGTTAGGGGTTAAGGGCTTAGGGGTTAGGGGTTTAAGGGCTTAGGGGAATGGAGTTAAGGTGTTAGGGGGTTCATTTATATTTTTTAGGGGATTAATTTGGACCTAGAGGATTTAGAGGTTCATCGTGGGGTTTTATGGAGAATTATGAATAAGTGTTTAAAGTATATTATGCAAAATATGACATTACAATGATGAATGCAAAATAAGATCAATATGTTTTTTATTATGGTTGTGATTATATATCTCAAAAAGTGTCTCACTCTAAAAAAAACTAGTCTCCTTTGTCTGTGTCTTGAAAAAACTAGTATATTATGCATCGATGATGGTTTTATCCTTCCCTTTAACGCTTAGGCGCCCCTGGGGCGTCGTAAGATACCCACGCCAAGACGTCTACCCAGTAGGGGCACCCATGCAACGAGTTGGTGGTTCGATCCGACTTCTCAAGGGGCGCCCACATAAAATAAGTAAGGTCGACCCATGCCTGCCCATGAACAGAGTTCCCACCAAGGGGTCTCATAATGTTTTTTAGAAGATTAACTAAAGTAATGTTTGGGTGTTAAAATTTGTTTTATAATTGATTGATTATGCAACATGGTACTAACAACTTATAATATTTTCTTTTCATTGATGAGTGAACGAAGGCAGGGCACCCAGGCGCCCATGGGGGCGTCACGTGTTTGGCACGTCAGGGCGCCTGACACCCATAGGGGTGTCACATGTTTGGCATGTTATGGCACCCGTGCGAGAGTTAGTGGGTCGGCCCGACTTGGAAAGGGGCACACGGAAAAAATAGGTAATGTCGGCCCATGACTTCCCATGAATAGGGTTCCCATAAGGGAGTCTCATAAATATATTTTTTAGAAAATTAAGTAAATCAAATTTTAGGTGTTAAAAATCGATTTATAATTGAATATTGATCATGCAACATGGAAATAGAAAATGATAATATTTTTTTTCATTGATGAGCTAATGATTTTTTTTTTCACTTATTTTCACAGCAGGGCGAACGCTTGTGCCCTAGGCGCGCCCGCATGAAGGTAAGGTGCTCGGCCGCCCATGGAGTGTCGTGTGTTGGGTATGTCAATGCGGTGAATTCCCATGTGGGCATTGCGTGTTGGGCACGCCAGGGAAGCCAACTTCCATGGGGGCGTCGCGTGTTGGGCACAATAGGGCACCCATGCGACAAGTTGGTGGGTCATCCTGACTTGGTAAGGGGTGCCCACATAAAAGAAGTAAGTTTGGCCCATGATTAATCATGAACAAATTTCCCACCAAGGGGTCTCATAATGATTTTTAGAAAATTCACTTAAGTAATGTTTGGGTGTTAAAAATAAATTTATAATTGATCGATTATGCAACAATGTACTAACAATTTATAATATTTTGTTGTCATTGATGAGTGAACGAAGGCGGGGTGCCTAGGCGCCCATGGGGGAATCACGTGTTGGGCACGCCAAGGCGCCCATGGGGGAATCACGTGTTGGGCACGCCAAGGCACCCATGCGACAAGTTGGTCAGTCGGCCCAAATTTGCAATGGGTGCTTGCACAAAAGAAGTAAGGTCGACCCATGACAACCCATGAAAAAAGTTCCCACCAAGGGGTCTCATAATGATTTTTAAAAAATTGAATAAAGTAATGTTTGGGTGTTAAAATTCGGTTTATAATTGATTGATTATGCAACATGGTACTAATAAATTCTATTATTTTGTAGTCATTGATGAGAGAACGAAGGCATGACACTCGGGCGCCCATGGGGGCGTAATGTGTTGGGCACGCCAGGGTGTCTGATGCCCATGGGGGCTTCATGTGTTGGGCACGCTAGGGCACCCACTCGACAGGGGCACCATGCGACAAGTTGGTGGGTCGACCCAACTTGCAAAGAGGCGCTTGCAAAAAATAAGCAATGTTGACCCATGACTTCCCATGAATAGAGTTCCCACAAGGGGTTTTCATAAACACGATTTTTAGAAAAATAAGTAAATTGATATTTAGGTGTTAAAAGTCGGTTTATAATTGAATATTGATCATGCAACACGGAAATAAAACATGATAATATTTTGTTTTCATCGATGGGCTAATGATTTTTATTCACTGATTTACACACTGAGGCAAGCACTTATGCCCGGGTGTGCTTGCACGAATCCAGGGCACCTAGCAACAATGGGGGCATCGCGTGTTGGGCACGCCAGGGTGCCCAATGCTCATGGGGGCGTCACTTGTTGGGCACACCATGACACCCACCTGGCAAGGGTGCTCGTGAGACGAGTTAGTGGGTTTTCCCGACTTGGAAAGGGGTGCCCGCATAAAAGAAGTAAGTTCAGGCCATGACTACCAATGAAAAGAGTTCCCACTAAGGGGTATCATAATTATTTTTATAAAATTCACTAAAGTAATGTTTGTGTGTTAAAAGTTGGTTTAAAATTAATTGATTATGAAACATGGTACTAACAAATTATAGTATTTTGTTTTCTTTGATGAGCGAATGAAGGTGAGGTGCCCAAGCACCCATGGTGGTGTCGCACACTGGGCATGCCAAGGTGTCTGGCACCCATGGGGTCATCACATGCTTGGCACGCCATGGCGCCCGCTGGACAACTTGGTCGGTCGACCTGACTTGGAAAAGGGTGCCCGCACAAAAGAAGTAATGTCGGCCCATGACTGCCTGTGAACAAAGTTCCCACAAGGGAGTCTCCTAAATATTTTTAAAAAATTAAGTAAACTAATGTTTAGGTGTTAAAAGTCGATTTATAATTGAATATTGATCATGCAGGATGGAAATAAAAAATGATAATATTTTATTTTCATTAATGAACTAATGATTTTTGTTTAATGATTTGGACAACAAGGCGAACGTCCAGGCCCTAGGCACACCCGCACGAAGGCGGGGCACCCGGTTTTCCATGGGGGCATCATGTGATGGGCATGCCAAGGCACTCATGTGACGATTTGGTGGGTAAGCACTACTTGGAATGGGGTGCCCGCACAAAATAAGTAATCTCGGCCCATGACTGACCATGAATTGAGAATGGGGACAACGTTGAAATATTTTCAGTTTGTGCTTGTATGCATTGAAATTTGACATGGTTATGGTAGATGCATGAATTGAAGATATTGATGGTTTTCAGACTCAAATACAACTCAGAAAGAATTTGATAATCAAACGACAAAATTATAACTAATATAAATGTCAAGGAGATGAAATTTTTATCACTATTTACCAGTTCTGGAACTATTGGTGCTAATTGTCCTTCCTTCTCGTATGGCAAGTCATGAGGCTAGTCAGTCTTGATCTGATGGCAGACTTGGTTTGATAGGAAAATATCTAAGGGAAATCTCTAACTTATGACCTACGAGCTCTGTTTATCTCCTCAAGTCCAATCAAAATATCCAGTAGAAATGCTCCTCAAGAAACTAGGCCTGCTAGCTTGGGGTTAATATATCATTATAGGATAGGCCTATAAGGTCTTTTGTTCAATTCGACCTAGATCCTCTCTTAGGTGTATTCTTCTAACTAGCACATAGAACTATATCTATGCAATTGTCCCTTTAATATATCCATAAGATGCATTTCAGACATGCCTTATGGTGGACTGCTATTTCCTTCTGATAATGATATCTTCTTTCACAAGCTTGATACTTCCTATAATATTGTCTACGGTAGAAGCTTCCAAGTTGCTAAGTCAATAATACCTACGGAAGGTGATAGACTGATCCTCTTATTGATTTCACGTTAGAGTTTTTTAGTTTCTCAACAATTACTTATAATTTCTCTTTTTTCTACCTTTAACAATAGGTCTAGTCCCTTGAGATATCGGTAGCATTATATTGTTAGTTTGTCCCTTTAGGGCTTTCAATAGTCTCAAAAGGATGTGAAATTGATCTTCCTTCAAAGTGTCACAACTCGATCGAGTGAGAGGTTTCTATTTGGCAATATATGCATAAATCTCATAACTTTTGAAGATAATTGTGGTCCTTTAGGGTGACTAAGCTTTGGATCAGACCTTCCAAATGAGCCTACAATGCCTCTACACATTTCGACCTTGCTTCTTCTTAAAATTAGTTTGCTTGTTGCATATTAGGACTACCTCTAGTCCAAAAAATATGAATAAATTAGTGTAAATGTAACCATTAGTGTAAATTGATTATTAATTAATAAAATTAATCGGTATTTTCTATCACATAGTTGTTGATTTTATTTATTTTTATAATAATTTTATTTTTTTGAAATTAACAGATACATTATAAATTATAGTATTAAATCCAAAACTATTATATTATTAAATCAAAATCATATTATATTAATTATTATATTATTACATCAAAACAATATCATATTAATTATTATATTATTAATAATTCCTAGCTTATATATATATATATATATATATATATATATATATATATATATATTTGACATGTCATTTCATTGCATATGGTTTTCACATAGACTGTGAGTTTTCTCAGTGGCTCTTCTCTCTTATACATTTTTGGCATGTCATTACATATGGTTTTCACATAGACTATGAGTTTTCTCGGTGGCTCCACTCTCATGTCATTGCATATGGTTTTCGCATAGACTATGATTTTTCTCGGTGGCTCCGATACCTTATACATTAGATTCTTGAAACATACCCAAGGGTTTCTCAATGGCTCCACTCCCCACATTCAATTCTTGTAGTAGATCTTGGGGTTTCTTGATGGCTCCACTCCCTAAATTTGATTCTTGCAGCAGATTTGAGGGTTTCTCGGTGGCTCCTCTCCCTACATTTAATTCGTCGTTCCCTTGAGGGTTTATCGGTGGATCCTCCCTACATTTGATTCTTGCAGACCTGAGGATTTCTCGTCCGCTCCTCTCTACATTCCATTCGGTGTTTGTTTTATTTTTTCTCGGTGGCTCCTCCATCCATTTGATTCTTGCAGACCGGACTGACCAATTTTTGGTGGTTCCTCCCTGAATTTGATTCGGCATTCCCTTCCCTATGCGTAATCCTTCAAGAATACATAGTAGCTGGTGAATTCAGGCATCAGGGTTAAGAAATGGTAAGTCCACATTCCTTATTGAACACCTGCAATTCTAGGGTTTTCAAAAAATTGTCACAGTCTGAAGGCTAGGTACAATTAAGACTGTTTATTCCATAAAACAAAAACTAATTTTCTCAATGTATGCATTAATAAGATAGTATTAGCATGGTTATCAGTTAATCAATATGTCCATTCCTTCTTGAGTCATTTATTTATCCATGGGATATAGCTTACTCATCCATATGTGAATATCTTATTTAGTCATGAGCGGCTAGGGGTGGGTTTCCAGAGGTGGTGAAATGAGAAACCCATCGGTGATAACATGAGACCAATAAGCTCATATGTGGTACGTAGAAGATGATATGTGGTATCCGGAAGAATTTATAAGGCAAGTTAGGGTAAAGATTCAATATACTACCCGGATCCAGGTGTCCAGATGGCAAGTGTCCCTTTTGACTTATGGGCTTAGGCACGTGGAGGGAGTTTGGCGTCACATGGATCCAGCCTAGCATATTTACTCCATGCACCATATTGCCTCGATTTGTGAGGACCACCTTGCATTTTCTCCAGGCTTCTTAAATTTTCATGACCTACACTCCATGTCGTGTCATTCCTTCTCTGGGTGCTTTCCCTTTTTCCCAGCGCCACCTTTCCTAGCCTCGCTGCTATGCCCACCATCTCTTATACTGCAACCATGAGTAGGGAAATAGGGTATGGTAATCATCCTAGATGTGGATGAGGTAGAGGTAGACCCCCTACCACCCTAAATGACCACTCCAATTCCACCATGTTCAATCACGCCATTCCAGAGAGTATACTCAAGAAATTCTTGGCTATGGAGGAACAGGAGATGAGACATGGCCGCTCGGCCCTCTGTGCCCTGCACAACCTTCTATCCCAACAATTAAAATAATGGAAATAGATTAAGGATAAATCCACTCATCATATTGTTGATCTCTATGCGCTCCTCGGACACTCTTCTACCTCCTTGAAGTGGCTAGACTATAGGGACATAGGAATTGATTACCCTCCCATGGTCCCCTCACTGGTCGAGTCTCATGCAATCTCCCCTCCTACAAGCTCCTCCCCCCTCCTTCTCGTAAAGCTCCCATGCCTCGAGCCGCCCCCAATGCTCCCCCTTCTTCCCCACCCAGGCCTAGCCCTTATGGGTGTTACATTCTAGAGGAAATCCTTGAGCAGGTGGTTCGTTGTAGGCTCATGGGACTTATCAGGCGCATGGTGGATCCATCTTGTCTTTTATCTCACTTCACAACAAATCGTGTCACCCCACAACATCTTGAGCAGACCTAGGTTGGATTTTTTCTCTTTTTGATCAATGGACTATAGATGATCATTTTTTATCGCAATTACCAATGTGATAGCATAGTTGCATCTCATCCTAAGCGTGTTAATTATAAGACTAAGGATATTTTTTCTATGCCTCAATGTGAAACTACCATTTCTCATCAATCCATGGTCCAGGAACCACGAGGCCTTTCCCTCCCTTGCAGTTTTATGGTTCTATCTTTTGGAAAAACGATGTTAACTTTCTTTCCCCCTCCAAGGGCAGAGAACTCTTGTCTTATCTCTATGGTTTCCTCGCTCTAAGACATATATGGAACTCATGAATGTACATATTATAAATTTGGTTTAGTTAATAAATTTAGACATGCTTGTTTACAAAAAAAAAGACTCAGTATACTAGTGTTGTATCCCTGCCCCAGGATGATTTGGACTATAATTATGATTGGTTTGGTTTTTTTTCTTTTCTTCGTCATGTCTTCATTATTCAAGCACAACCAACAGCTTAGCTTTGGCTACTTTTGATTTCAATTCTAATTATTTTGGCTGTTTTACTTTGTTTCATCACGTCTTCATTGTTCAATCTCAACCAACAGCTTAGCTTTGTGAATACCATGTCTATCAGACCCTTGCAAATAGTTATATTGTTCTCTTCTCTATTCCAAAGTTTAATGATTTTAAATGAAATTATGTGGTTTTGTACTTGATAATAGGGCTACATATAGTTCCCATAACTATGATCCAATTAGAAATGAGTTCGATCTTGATAGGATTGCTTTCTTTACTATTTGGTCTCTTGAAAATAGGCTTAATACACCTTTTCTTACTTTTGAAAGGGATTGTGCTTTTATTACAATGACAAGGTCTTGGATTTATGCTCAAAACTTGGATTTTTACTTTCTTTAGAATCTTGGCCTAGGATAAAGTCCTTGACACCGCATGATGGCACCATCTTGGCATCACATGAGGGTATGGTATTGCCACCGCACAATGGCATTGTCTTGGCATCGCATGAGGGCATGGTCTTGCCACCTCACGATGGCACCATCTTGGCATTACATGAGAGAATGATCTTGCCATTGCGTGATAGCATGGTCTGGCACACTGCATATAGTCTTAGTCACATATAATTTTAGTTCCTGGCATGGCATCTATATGATAGTCCATGTATCATGCATCACATTTACAATACAGTCTTGGCATCACATGGTTCCTCTTCATATGAAGTCTCATCTCCATTATTGGAGATGTTTTTCTAGGAACCGGTGCACTGTGGTATATTGGCACCCCCTGTTGTATATATGCCACCTTTGTTATGTGACCTCATTGCATGGTGTAATTGGTAGGCATCATGTGTGTGTGTGTGTGTGTGTGTGTGGCTTTGTATGTACGATGATCATGTTGTAACATAATACAAGATCATTCAACTATATAGTCTATTACATTGATATGATATTAGAATGGCATGATTTACACATTGCAGTTCAGTATTGGCATGACACTGTACATGTGTGCAACACAGTAGTATGGCACCATGATTGATTTATTCATTGCAGTTCAGTATGCATCACAGTAGTATGGAACCATGTAGGAAAGGTATCCATTCTATCATTTTTGAAGCCTCAAACCCTAGTGATAATATTGGCATGACAGATATGATGATATTACAATAATGACAGTTCAAATCTGTGAGTGGTTTTAGTGTTTCTATGGCCAGTGTAAAGTTGTAACAAGTGTCTCTATATGTGAATGTTTTTATTCGTATGTTCCTTTTATTTTTGTTGTATTGTTATTGTAATTTATATATATATTCACATAATGTTATAATCAGGATGTGTTAGTCCATTATCATTATTATTATGATGTGTTTATAATCAATACAATGTCAATAAAGAAAATTATGATGCAAACAAGAATGCCAGAAATAGGCTCCATGCCAAGGGAAAACCCCTGCATAGGGGAAAACCCATAAACTTCTATTCTTTTATAAATTCAAGGAGGAATTACAAGACGTTTGATCAAGACAACTCACCAAGTGATAGTTCAGCCACTCAAACAACAATTCTTCTTTCTTTAAGTCGGTCTATTTCTCTTATTTGGCTCAAAATTTGAGCAGATATAGCTTCCTTCACAAGTATGCAAGATTTCCAAAAAAAGAATTAATGCCCAAGTCAAAAAAACTGAATTTTTTGTATTTCCTCGCTATGCTTCTCTTCTTTCTCACTATGAATTTTTCTCAGACTTATTGAAGAGTGTGAATTTCTTAGCTATCTCCAATGAGCTCAAATACCTCTCCTTTATATAGTCTTTTGGTGAGTTCCAAGGTTATCTTGTGGGGCCAACTTGATGGGTTGGCCCACCCATCACTTGGTAGCTTATAGATCTAAGGCTCCTAATATAGAGCTAATATAAGTCAATTCAATTAAAAAAAATATTATAGCCTATTGCCCAGTCACATCATGATGGTTCTTAACCAAATGATTCCCAATCCAATTGAGCTAACTCATTAAATTGGAATTTTTTAGTGATCTAAAATGTTTCATCAAATTCAAATCTTTGAATGTTTATAGCTGAGTATGGTGGAATAAAATTACAAATTACACTTATTTGATAAGCAAGGTGATAAGGAGAAGGAACCATCCTCAGATAAGCCCATAGATGATGTTGAGGAAGTGCTTAGTGAAGTGCTTAATGATCATGATTGGTTTTATGATGATGAGTTGTACATGTCTCATGATCAAATAGTAAAAATAAATAATCTTGTGGTTAGAACGAATGAAGAACTTGCTCACTTGATTGAAGTTATAAATAAAATCCCCGAGATTAAAAGATAGGATCAACATGTTCAACCAAAATCTTTAGAGATATCAAGTAATAACCATATTTTAAAGTGATTATTTTTATGTCATAAGTTCAAGTATGAATTCTTGTTTTTTAACTTTTATATTGTCTAATAGAAAAATCATTTTCTTTCTTATATAACATTTTTTTGGCAAAGTTCACACCACAACCTAGAGACACCACTACAAGGCAGCCAGAAGAGGAGCACAAGGAAGCCATTCCAATAGTGTCGACTAGTGCACGACATAAAGAAAACTCTAATGCTATGTTTATTAATGAATAATAACAATTTAACATTTCTTTCTTGTTACAGCAAATGATCCACCCCTCTTGTGGCAACCTCGAAAACATCATGAGTACATGACCAAGCCATCAAAAAAAAAAAAAAATAGGAAAATAAATGATTGCACTAGTTATATCATTAGAAACATCATGTACCATATTATGAAAACATATTTTTGATGATAAAAATTGTTGAGATGAAATATTTTGTGTCTATGTTTAATGAATGGATGAATGAATTTTATATGTTAATGAATAATTTATATATGTCTCTTTATGTACATGACGTTGTTACTAGGTGCGTAATTTAGTTTTGTGTGGCATTTTATTTCAAGCAATTTTTTATTTCTACATTGCAAATCTTCCAAGACCATAGATGTTGAGAAAAACTAGGGCAAACAGAATTAGGGTTCTTTTATAATGTTTTCTCTTGTTGTATTGAAAATTCTTGTGATATAATTTTAGTTCATAATCATCATTATTATTTTGTGTTCATCATGAATGAAATGCTAGTAAATAAGATCACAGTGCAAATAAGAACACCAGAAATAGGATCTAGGTCGGGGAAAAACCCCTCCACGAGGGGAAAACACAAAAAATTATCTTCTTATAGAAATTCAAAGAATACTTCCAATACCTTTGATCAAGACAACGCACTAAGTGATAGCACAACCACCCAAACAACAAGGATTCTCTCTATAACTTGGTTTGTTTCTCTTCTCTAGATCGAAATCTAAATATAGATAACTTCCCATACGTTCGAGCTTTCCAAACAAAGAATTGATGCACAAAACAAACTAATAGACCTTATTTATTTCCTCTCTATCCTTCACCTCTTTCTCGCTTTGATTTTTTCTTAGAATTCTTAAAGATACCAGATTACTTGTGTGACTCAAATGAGGTCCAATATCTATCCTTTTTTGAGAAATTTAGGGAATTATGTGAGTTAGATTCTTCAATTTTATTTCTCTTATCTTGAAATTTACTTGTGAATTTATATGTTGATTATGTTAGTGTTCCTTTCATCAATTAAATGTGAACATGAATATCAAAAAGACAAGAATAGAAGATGTAAGTGCAAAACCAAGGCAAAACCACTATGAAGGAGAAAACCCAGTCAACTCTTTCTCTAGTATATTAAATCAGGTTGAGACACACTTGACCCTTTGACAAAAGAAATAGACTTACTGAAACCACCAGACCAATTCCTCCTTCAATTATCTCTGCAATCATGGTTCTTAGCTCCTTTTGTTTCAACTTCAAAATTTCGACCCTCCTTATACAATAGTCTCGGCCCTCTTACTTCAAAAATATCAGCCTTCTTGCTTCATAAATATTGAAATTCCTTCTACAAAAGACACAACCATTTTTGTAATAATCTTTGTAATAAGGAAATTTGTGTTGGGAATTACGATTACCATTAAACCAAAACCCACAGGTGTTAGTCAATGATCGCATCACCAAAGATAAGGATCCACGAGAGGGGGTTATTCCATGTCGCAAAACACACGGGGAGCATTGGTTTATGAAATGTCCAAAAATCTCCCCTCCAACATGAGACAGGTGTGTGTCGAACTTGTGACATATGTTCCGATACCGCGTTTTGGGAATCACGGTTGTCGTTAAACCAAAACCCGCAGGTGTTAGTCAACGATCGCATTGCTAGAGATAAGGATACACGAGAGGCGGTTAGTCCATGTCGTGAAACACATGGGGAGTGTTGGTTTATGAAATTTCCAACACTTTGGCCTCCCTATAATTATTTTCTCAATTCACATTTTCAGCTTCCTCTCTATAATAGTCTTATAAGATTCTATGCTTCCTCTCCATTTCTCGGTCATGTAATAGTTTCTCTTACTTATTGAACGAATGCTTCACTTATCTCCTTCAAATGGTGAAATAGTAGGTTATTTATACTTATTTTCCACAATGCATTTGATCCAACATGAAAAATTTGACTTGAACCCAACTTGTAGGCTTGTAATGAAGGTCGACTTGATTATATTTTGTGTGGAGGCCAGCTTTGAAGGATGAATGGTAATGCTTTTGGGAGAAGGAATTGATTTGATGGAGGAGATATTTAGACACAAAAACATTATTCCTTTCTTGACCTTAAGGATCCTAAGAAGGTTCTCTAACAAAAATGACTTCAACTTTCACTCAACAAAAAATTGGCTTCAAAATGCCCCAAAAACGTATTTTAAGGCAAACATTTAAGCAATTAGATTTCAAAGGCCTGCCCCTTGATCATTCAGTGTTGTATTTTATATAATGGCTATGCATTCAAAGGAGCATTTTTTGTTAACAAAATATTTCCATGTGAAATGATCCATTTTTTAGAGTCAATGATAAAGTTGAAAGAGATGAAAATTATGTTTTTTACCCAAGTATCAACTCCTTGGAAAGTTGTGGAACGAGGTATAATTCGAGCACAACATCCCTTCCAAAAGGTTTTTTATTGAGCTTGTAATCAATGCTATAGAAAATATTCATAATGAACGTAAATATGAAATAAAATCTTAGAAAGTTATAAAGTAATATAGATATTTAGATGGCGACCACATATGTCTTAGAATGCTATCATGTGGAATTCCTTTGCATGAATGAATGCTTATTGGAATGAATCCTTATGCAAAGAAATTCCACTTGATAACATTCTAAGACATATGTGGTCGTCATCTAAATCTCTATATTTCTTTACAACTTTCCAAGCTTTTGTTTCATCTTTATATTCATTCTTAATTTTTTCTATAGCAATGATTACAAACTTAATAAATAATTCTTTTAGAACCTCTCCATAAGTAAGCAATGTAATCAAATGTATTGAAATGGATGTTATGCTCGACTTATAGCTCATTCCACATATTTCCAAGGAGTTGATACTTAGGTAATGAGCATAATTTTCATATCTTTCAACCTTTATCATCGACTCTCGAAAATGGATCGTTTTACATGGAAATATTATGTTAACAAAAAATGTTCCTTTCACTGCATAGCCATTATATAAAATACAACACTAAATGAGCAAGGGGTACGGCTGTAAAATCTAATTGATTAAATTTTTGGGCATTGTGAAGCCAATTTTTTGTTGAGTCAAAGTCGAAGTCAGTTTTGTAAGACACCCTTCTTGGGATCCTTAAGGTCAAGAAAGGAATAATGTTTTTGTGTATAAATATCTCCTCCACCAAATCAGTTCCTTCTCCAAAAATTATTACCATTCATCCTTCAAACCTAGCCTCCAAACATAAGATAATCAATTTGGCCTTCATTACAATCATACAAGTCGGTTTCAAGTTAAATTGTTCATGTCAGCTCAAATGCACAATGACCAATAAGTATAAATAGCCTACTATTTCACCATTTGAAGGAGAGAAGTGAAGCATTCATTCAAGAAGTAAGAGAAACTATTACAGGACTGAGAAATGGAGAGGAAGCAAAGAATATTAGAAGACTATTATAGATAGGAACTCGAAAATATGAATTACAGAAACAGTTATAGGGAGGCCAAAATGCCGACTAGTGCACGAGGTAAATAAAAATATAATGCTATTTTTATTAATGAATAATAATAATAATTAAATGTCAATTTAACATTTCTTTTTTGTTACAGTTGATGATCCACCCCTCTTGCGACATCCTCGACAACGTCATGAGTACACGACTAGGCCATCAAAAATAAATAAAAATAAAAATAAATGATTGTAATAGTTATATCATTAGAAACGTCACGTACAATATTATGAAAACATATTTTTGATGATAAAAATTTTTGAGATGAAGTATTTTGTGTCTATGATTAATGAATGAATGAATGAATGTTATATGTTAATGAATAATTTTTATATGTTTCTTTACGTACATGACATTGTTTCATATTATGTAAACATATTTTATATGATAAAATCTATTGAGATGAAATATTTTTTGGATTTACGAATCAATGAATGAATGTTTTCTATTTGTTTTTTCATGTATTTTAATGCATTTCTTTCAACTATTTCCTATATAGTAGATAGATTGGGTTCTGGGGAATTGAGAGTGATGTTGGGGGGTGGGGGGGTGTAGGGACCGTGAGAACTTGCACCTTAACGTGGTTGGCCCTATTCAGTGGAGAATAATTTAGGATTTGGATAATATTGGAGAAAAACACCCTCAATCCAACAAAGCAACAACAAAATCAATGTTGAATTTGATGTTGCTTTGCTAAGTGGAGGGAGGATTTCTCCAAGATTAAACTAATACAACAATTTATTCTCGAAACCAAGAGGATATCATTCAGGTATTCATGCACGCAATTATTTTTAATTATCATTTATGCAAGAAATTAATTTTAATATTTGGTCAAATTTAATCTAATTTTGTCTCATTGGTCTCATGAATATGTGTAGGACAACTAGTTTCAATTCAGGTGTTGAAATGGAATAACTATCTGAAGCAAAGAGCTCAAAATGGTAAGGGTTTAGGTGAGACAACAAAATTTGTTTGATATTTGTCTTCTATGTCTTGGCTGAGTGGGAGTTACATAAAGTTTTATAATAAATAACAAACTTTTCCATGAAAAAAATTCATGAATTATTTATCTTTCTTTGACAATTATGTTTGTATTTGAGTGAAATACCATAAAATGACATTTTTCATACAGGTAGGTAGGAGAAACTTTTACTATATTGATTGGGCATAAGGCACTGGTATGATTTTTCTTCTATTTTATTAATTATTTATCACATCTAAATTCTCCTCCTTCCTTTGTTTTTCAGGTACTTTCATTCACATATCTGGATTTGAAATATTAACTATAGTTAGAGTCATATACAAGAAAAAAATTCATCGAAGTATTGCTCAACTTTAGCCCACCAAGCGCTTGGCTACCAGGTGTGTGATTTAGTTTTGTGTTGCATTTGATTTTAATAAATTTTTTATTTCTACATTGCAAATATTCCAAGACCACAGATGTTAAGAAAACCTAGGGCAAACAGAATTAGGGTTTCTTTTATAATGTTTTCTCTTTTTATATTTAAAATTATTGTGATATAATGTTAGTTCATCATCATGTCAATAGCCATTTATGTTTCCATGTCATACTCTAGTTAAGTTCATCCTATGTGGATTTTCCACATCATTAGTGACACAATAGTATCCATGTCCATTGTCATGTCATCTAGCACATCGCACCTTGTGTTCTACACTACTAGCATCTTAATGTGAGTTTTTTCAAAACATATTCTATGAAGCATCCCACAACCTAAAACTCCATCTAAATACAAAAAAAATACAAATACTAAGGGTTCAGGTCTCACTTGACCCTACCTGTAATACCTACAAACAAAACCTGGGTCGTGCACTAATTAATTTTCCATTCAGCTACATGAACCACTAAATAACACCACTCAGTAGCATAGACCTACTAAAAACACACAGGTTTTAAAATTTCTATTGGTCCCCTTATCCAACCAATATGCAACTCATGTTGAATAGTGACATTAATTACATGTAAAAAAACTTCAGAACTATCCCCACAACAAATTTCGATTTGTTACAAGACAATTTTCATCCTTCTTCACCATGAACCAATCGTGCAAGTTTATGTATTTCACCAAGCTCTTATGCCTTCTCCTCTCCACACACTTGGCTATATATATTGGGTGTATGGAGAGCAAAGGGTCATGTCCCTTCAATTCCTATGGGGTTGACATGCGACACCCATGCAAGTTGACTCACCAAAATTATTTGGTTGACACACATCTCTTCCATGCAATATAAATAACCATTCTCTCAAGTGTTGGTTGGGGTGTGCCTTTAACTAACCACACCCACTTGTTACACATGCTAATTAATGTTTTTGGGTTCTCACCCAAAATAATTGACCAAATCATGATGTGAGGCATGATTATGAATTAGTGTTCTCATACTCAACGTGTCTAAGTGCTCTCTGCACAGTAAAATTTTTGCACCAATTTCTCTATGCCTTATTTGCACACTTTGACCATTCTCCTTTCCACAATTCCAGAAGACTAAAGTTTCTCCATCCTTCTTCCTTCACACTCTTGGCCTTTTCTGTCCACTACCTTCTATCTCTTTGTCCACATTTCATAAGGAGAGGGGGCAGTATGATGGCATCCTCCACTCAGGCTGCCCACTCTAACTTGAATTCTTGTCAGTAGGCCATTACTTCATTAGGCAGATAGTTATGATAATTAAGGATAGTTTGTATGGGCCTGCTCATGACACACCATAGGGAAACCAACCAACATGAAATAGGCATTAAATTTCCATGCAACAACCCACCACAACCTTTCCCTCTTAGAACTTGGATTTGTATGTCCCTCCATTCAGACTAGTGATCAATTTATTTTCACAAATAAATAATTTACATAACTAGGTTTATATACATGGGTTTTTATGGAAAAATATTTTTGTACATTCTCCTGTTCTAGAGCATCTTTCCATCACACAAAATACTCTCTCTTCTTATTTTTGTTGATAATCATAACTCTGTAAGCCACAATATCCTATAGCTTCAACTCTGGGTGATCATCAATGAAGGATAATATATGTGATGGCATTCTTATACTCTTCAAAATAGTATTTTGTGTGTGTGTGTGTGTCTGTGTGTGTGTCTATATATATATATATATATATATATAACACATATCTACATCGTTAGTGAACAAACTTGTGTATTATATTTTTTTTTTAATGGTTTGTTCATCACATTTTAATAGTAGTTATTGGATAGGTATTAATGTGCATTTGGAAATTGTAGAAAGAATCATTTTAGAGAGGGTGCATTAGGATTGCAAATTCACCACCCTCAGTCTTGATCTGTTTCACATTCTACACATTGTATTAATTCACTTGGCCTTGCGGGTAGTTCAAATTCTAGTATCATGATTTGGTTTAGGTGAGTTGGTTTCAATAAAGTTAAATTTCCTATTGAAGTTGATACTAACCAAGCGATCATCATCCTTATTGTTCAATGGTCCAATTTCAGTCAAACCTAAGTAATATTAGTTGTTGGATCGTTATTGATGTGCATTTGGAAATTGTAAAAGGTATTTTTCTAGAAAGGGTACATTAGGATTACAAGTTGGCCATCCTTAGCCTTGTTCCTATTGCATATATTTTACATGTTATATTTCCTCATTATTCCTTTGGGGTGTTTCATCTTCCACTTTCTAGTCTCACAATTTAAATTGTGAGAGTTGGTCATGTTAATTTTTCTTTTATATTCATTGAATCAATATGTTTGTATTTCGGTAAATTATGTTAGTTTTCATAATTGATTTTAGTTTAGGCTTTATATTGAAATAATATTTGTGGTAGTTCATTTTTTTTTTGATATCATAGCAGGATAAAGGACGCCACTGGAATGGGATCTTCAAAAAAACTGAAAATATCAAGCATGAATAAAGTTGGAGTACATAAACGAGTACCTCCATTCATGAAAGTCACCAAGGCACTACCTATGTTTGCAAGCTTGCTAAATTTATTTCACTGTGTTAAAAGAGTAGTGTTTATTTGTGGTTATCATCTATTAACAAAGCTACTTGTCCACCAAATGAACTACTTGTCTGGAATCCATGTGGGGTTAGTTTGACCAACTCATGGTCTCTATGGAGAATACTGGTATACACAAGTGATATTACACATTTGAATTCCAACCATTTCTTGAATCTTAATACTTTGTTAGGACGAATAGTAAAAAAAATATGATCTTTTATGGATTTTAATTTATGGTTGTAATATTTCATAATACATTGTTGGTGCATGAACAACATATTTGATGAATCCAACCTGTAATTTTCTTATTTTTTTGCTCGGATGTTGGCTTATCACCAATACTTGGTTATTTGTAATGTGATCTAGCAATGTTTGTAATGTATGCATCTATATAGTCCATTTATGATGAAGATGAGATGCTTGATTCTGATTATTATACTAGAAGACACTTACATACCAAGTATGTCACCATACCAATATCTGTGTTGTCTTTAAAAGGATGTAGGAACCTAATTTCTAATGGAAGTAATAAACAAGACAATAAAGGAGAGGACTCATTGTCTAATTCATATTTGAACAAACGTGTACACTCCAAATCGAATGTAGGAAGAGGATTCACCGAGAAAACTCACATTCTATGTGAAAACCATATGCAATGACATGCCAAAAATGTATAATGGAGCGGAGCCACTGAGAAAAATTAGTCTATGTGAAAACCATATGTAATGACATGCCAAAAACGTATAAGGGAGTGAAGCCATTGAGAAAACTCACAGTCTATGCAAAAACAATATGCAATGACATGCCAAAATCGTATAAGGGAGAGGGGCCACTAAGAAAACTCAGTCTATGCGAAAAACATATGCAATTACATGCCAAAAACATATAAGGGAGTGTAGCCACCGAGAAAACTCACAGTCTATGAAAATCCATATGCAATGACATACAAAAAATGTATAAGGGAGAGGAACCACCGAGAAAACCTCGGGTCTAATGCAAGAATAAAATCTATAAGGAAGTAGATCCACCGAGAAAAATCACAATCTATGTGTATTATGTATATATACATTTTTACGCATTGCACCGTTGAATATTCAACGGCATGGGGAGACATCGAATATTCGCTCGAATTCCTCGTCGAATACTCAGAAACCGGATCGATAGAAAAAATCATCAATATCTTAAAACTCCCATCATACAGAACTCCCTTCCTTCTCCTATCTGACGCTCAACTGTTGACTTGAAAGCGTCAAAGCAACAACACTTCTGTCTCACAATTTACTTATTCTCATGATTAATCAATGTGTGAAATTTGGTTCATTCCATCCAAAAAATAGACATATGGGTTAAATATCCAACTGTGGACTGGTCCGAGACCTGTTGGCTATTTTTCTTTATGGGCATCGGATATCCCAAAATTTGTAACATCGCAAAAAAGACCTAAAAACGTTTGTTTTTAAATGTCCATTTCGGCCTTTTTTATGTGTCGGATAATTGACAACTAACCGTCGCATATCTGATGGTTACTAAATTGTTGAGTGTTCGACCAAATTCTAGTGATGATTTGATAAACACCAATGTGTCAGATCGCTAACACCCATAAGTCACATATTTAACTAATTGTCGTTGAATTTATGAAAAGGAGTATGTGAGACATTATGATTCATGTCACAGAATGGGTCAACCTACTAAAAAAAAGGGATTCCTATTCAACCCCTAATTTCATTGGAACCATTTGAAAAAAGGGGAATTGACTTTATAGTACCATTCGACCCACCTTCAAATCAATTTAAGCACATATTAGTATGTACATATTATCTAACTAAATGGGTGGAAGTGCAACCATTAAAAAATATACAAGAGAAGATGGCGGTTGAATTTCTATATGATAACATGTTCGCTATATATGGAGTTCCAAAAAAATGTATCAAATAGAGGGACACAATTCACATCCAAGCTAGTGGAAAAACTGATGAATCTATACAAACTAAATCACATAAATACCACACCATACCATACTCAAGCTAATGGGAAAGTGGATGTAACTAACAAGTAAATAGAAAATATACTTACAAAAACTAGTACATTTCAAAAAATGGATTGGGCAAACATAATGCTAGAAGCAGTATAGGCCTACTGATCCACAAGGAGAACTTCGCTTGGATTTACACCCTATGAACTAATTTTTGGTAAGACTATACTATTTCCCATTGAATTCAAAAATAAAACTTTGAGGACAACAATGGAGCTAGGAATGAATACTTTTGCTGCACAAAAATAAAGTATTGATCAACTTAATCAATTGGATGAGTATAGGAAGCAAGCTCTACAACATTTAGAAAAACTCATCAGCAAAGAGTTTGTTGGCATGACCAACATATTGAAAATAAATCATTTCAGCAAGGTGATTGGGCATTATTTTATGCTTCAATAATCCAATATTTTAAGGAAAAACTAACTACTAAGTGGTTGGGACCCTATGAAGTTGAGAATATATATGAAAATGGAGTTGTAAAGCTCATAATGATTGGTGACGAAAATTTACCATTGTTGGTGAATGGATATAGATTAATCTTGTATAAGAAACTTTAATTCAAGGAATTCACTCAAAAATTGTTCCACCATCAGGATCTGAATATAATAGAAGACTCCATTGGGCCATACATATCCTGATTCCTATAAATACATATCTCTAAAAAATTCCAAAAGTTGAAGAAATTCTCAGAAGAGAAATATGGTTGACATTGTTCCAACAAATTGAAAACATTAGTATACCCTGGAAGAGCATTTTTCTATATGCTTTGACCTCTGGATGAACACAACTTGAATTACAAAAATGATTTTTACAATCTTTGAGGAAATGGTAGCAGGAGTAACAGGTATACCTATGAAAGGAAAAAGATGGTTCAAAGAAAGAGTATATTCAACTCCTAAGGGAGCATTCCTGGAGGAAGGAGAAGTGTTGGAAGACACTAGAAAAAGGAGTAATGAGACTTTCATTGCCAAAACCTTGTGGCGAATCACTCCAACATATTATTAGGTATTTTACTTGTGAAGGTAAAGCTTCTCTTTTTATGAATAACCATTTTTTTTTATTATCCCATTTAATAAGAAACAAAATCATTATTGTTCCATACTTTTTATTAAAATCTCTGCAAGCCACAGTAAGAAAATATCAAAAAGGAAAATATAATCAATTAGCACACCATGGGCTAATTTATCTTTTATCAAAAGTTGCATTAATTTAACAAAGACCAACTTCCAATTAAGGGGATTTCATTGATAATTTAGAATCACCAATATTCAAATCTGAAATAACACATGGAAATTCTCATTAGAAATAACAAAGCTCTTCTAGTAAAACATAAGAACCACTGGGGAGACGATCAAAGAAACACAGAGAAATTGCAGAAACATAATTTTATTTTGAAGCAATGAAAATAGAGGACCCTGAGACAAAGGTAGCCACTAAAGAAGCCAATGAAAGTTCTCAAAAGCAAATAAGTGATGCCTGCCATTTGATTAAAGAAATTGAAAAATTGAGAGAGTGATTAAAAGGACTGAATATTGAGGACACCTACAAAAATATATATGCTTCATTCAACCTTGAGGAACATATTCATATTGAAAATTTTCAAAAACACATTCATGAGGGAAAAGAATTTTTTTTTGAATATTTTAGTAGTCAAACCAAAAAAAATGGAATATTTAGGAAATAAACAAATAATTTCATAAAGAAATTTCAGCAACCAAGAAAAATCATGATGAAGAATTACAAGAAAAGGAAGAAGAAATCCAAGAATTGAAACCTTGAATCAATAAACTGGGTGATTTTTCTTCTGAATTGATATTATGTCGACCTCCATCACTAGTATATACATTAGATATAAAATAACAATGGATTCAATTTCAAATCAAATGATTTGTTTCAAATTTTCCTATAGAAAATAAACCCTCTTGAAGGAATTTATGTTCACTTTACTTTTTCGATATTCCTGAAAGAAGAAAATTAGTATATGAATTTTATCCACGTAATTATTTGATTCCTATGAGTATAGCTTGGAACCAAAACCATTTCATTAGGGATATCAATTTGAGAGGATTTCAATCATGGCTAGAAAATGAATTAAAAAGGTCATGAGCTAGATTTGAATGAAACAGAGGAATTTACTACACCTTTGTGGGTTAGAGTAGATACATACTCTATCAAAGACATTCTCAAGGAACATGGGAGAAAAGTATATGACCTTTAAATCATAAAGAGTTATACAGAGAGTATAGAATGAAATTTTTTAAGATTTTACAAGTTTCAAAAATAATTGTGAATATGTAGCCTTAACAACATGTCAACAAAGATAGGAGGAACTAGATGAAAGTATTAAAGCAATGGAACACCATTCGCTTACAAATATACATGCAACAATATACAAAATCAAGTTATATGTGAAATCACAAAGAACTACAGGACAGAATGGATTGATCTAAAATTTACACATCCTTTGATATTATTCCCCATTCTATAGTGCATAGGAAATTTGACATTCAACAAAGAAAGAAAAAGGAGAAAATGGGAAATAATTGAGATATGGTTAGGATTATATGCATCAAAAACCATCACATAAGTAGTTCCCTATGAATTTTGGGTTGTCTGTGAAGAGAAACATACTCAATTTATCTCTTCTAATTTGATTCTGATTAGTTACACAAAGGATGTGCTAAGGATTGAATTGGGAGATAATTATTAGGGTTGGATTTGCCACTCATAATCACCCATTCTACCACCATTTTCCTTATAAAAATCACTTTTTTCATCCATTTCTATCCCACTTATTCATCATAATTAGAGTGATTGGATCTAGTGGTAATGAATATGTTTTTTTTTATAAGAATTTAGTAATTTGCATGCTCTAGTGAATGTTGGTTGGTTATGAGTTTGAGGCTATCAAGAGAGACACCCTTTTATAGTTTCAATTGTGGGAAGAACAACTGCATAAATTATCATCGACAATCATGAATCTAAACACATATCTTGGATGGTACCCACACTTAGGGTTTTCTCTAAAAAATTAAAGTACATACCATTTTTACAGCCATACTGCGGAAATTTATTGTAGCTCGAAGCGTTTTCAAGAAAGAAACCATTTTTGTTGAAAATTCTATCAACAACAATGTGTTTTTTCGTTGTAATTATTTACTTTTTATTAATGTTATTTATTTTTATTTTCCAACTCATACTTGTTATTTTGTCTCAACCCACTTCATGCCATTTAGCCCACGCGTCTTGAAATTGTTGAAATTGTAACTAGGTTTGGTCTTCATAATTTATGTTGTATCATTATGATGTTGTAAAGAGTCAAAAAGAATTTATTTGAGTCAAAATAAAAATAAAAAATTGTCATATCCCATTTGGACATTTTTAAAATAAAAAAATGATTTTTAAAGTACATTTTGGTGTTCCCAAGTTGATCAAGTTAGTCCTCCATAATACAAGTTGGCTTAGCCCTTAGAGGAACCTTTTCGGATGAGGAAACCATTATATATTAGCATCACTAATCCACGATTTGTAACGAATTCGTGTATCTTCTGTGAAGGAAATATGTAGGGTTATGTGAGACATTATTTTGTGATCAAGCATAGTTTCCTGAGGCACATTCTTTTGTGGTCAAGTGATATTCCTTAGGCGCATTGTTCTATGGTAAAGCAAGTTTCCAGAGGCACATTCGTTTATGGTCAAGCGAGTTTCCTGAGGCACATTCTTTTGTGGTTAAGCGAGTTTCCTGAGGCACATTATTCTGTGTTTAAGTGAAGTTGTTGATTTTTTTTTTGTGATATTCAAAGGATGGAACAAAAAATAATTCATACCCCTATTAAGGACTGACATATGGTATATTGTGAATAGTTACATGGAAAATTATGTGGCAGTCTAATGGACTGACTTATGACATAATTCTTTCAAATAGTTGTTGCTTGGTGGAGGGTTGACATGGCACTTGGGTGACTTGCGTCTATATATGTCAATTTTTCCTTGACTTGGATGTCTCTCTTGTTGAAAATTATTCTACAAGAAAAGGATTGATGGGTTTTCCCCTTTGTGGGTTTTTCCCTAGTCATTGACCTAAACATTTTGGTGTCTCTTTGTGCATTGTGATCTTTGTTTTCTTTATACTTGCATAATTGAATGTATAATTGCTTGATGACATAACTAAATGAAGTGAATGATAAAAATAAAACACATATGTCAATCACAAGCAATTATCATGATTAGAAATTCAACTTACAATTGAATTTCAACATGGTATCAGAGCTAGTTTTGAGAAGCAGTTTCACTTGTATATTGAGGTCCGAAATATTTTTTGGTTCATATTATTCCTGAGATGAAGTTGGTAGAATCTCAAGATAAGTAAAAATTCCTCTCTATAGTAATATAACTATATAATGATGATCTAAGCTCTAATACTATTCCTAACTCCGTGTTAAGGCTCTGTGATGAGGTTTGAGATACCTGAAAGTGAAGTTATCTTTGTGGTACAAAATTCAGTCTATGATCAAGGTCAAGTCACCTATTTTCATATAAAATTTTGTGGCTCGTATATGTATATATATATATATATATATCTGTGTGTGTGTGTGTGTGGAGGTATGTAGTTTACACTATGGATATGTGAAGTTTGAATATAACCAATTAAGCAGGACCGAAAGTCTAAATCTATGGCATCCGAGTTTTTCTCTATGGTACTAGTTCAAATTTCCTATGGCATAATATTGTGATTTGATCCAAATTCTATGAATATCCAGGTCCAATAATGCTCTCGTTCTATCCAGGTCTGATAACAAAAGGACACAAAGTCTTAATCTCATAATACAATTATTTTTGTATGTAGTATTGATACAATGTCTAAAAAGGAGTAAATTGTCTAAGTTTGAGGCCTTGGACTATACCAAAGCAACCAAAAGACTAATTTGATTCAATTGCTTCAAGAAGTCTTGAATTATTCCCTGAAGATCAAATAAGGATTCCTCAAAAACATTCTAAGGCATGTTCAGGAGCATGAGAGCCTTAGAAAAGGTGGTCAAAACAATTTAGCATTTTATACATCATAAGTGCCCATGATCCATTTTGGTGATTTATCTTCGTAAATTGAGTATTAGTTGTGGCTGAGAAACTTCATAGAAGCCCAAATTACCTCAGAGACTACATGTCACTAAAGCCTTAATGTCATTGTATTTGTTTTATTCATAAAAGAAGGTTGAGATGCATTTCTAGGAGGCAAACTATTATTTGTTTGAATATTAAGGAATGAAAGGACAATAATCTAAGTTAAATATGAAATTTGTCATATGAGTCACACATGAGACCTGTTGTCAATCATTATATGAAATTTATTGAAATGGATAAGTCCTTCTTCAAGTCTTTGAAGGTAAGCATTCTCAAGATGATGAGCTTCTTAGGTAAATCTTGTATGCAAGAATCAAATCATTGAAGATATATAGTCATGGGGTTGCAAACCTACATTGATAAAAGGTAATTAACATCAACTGAAGTATTCCTTGATTTTATGAAAGATCAAGCATGTTAGAATCCTTGCAAGAAAACCATAAGTGACATATATATATACGAGACTTTGTGAGAAGCAAGATATTGACACCTTGCAAGATGCATTATATATATTGATGATAAGAAATACTTGCCTTGATATAAGAAGTGAAACTTACAATAAATAAGAAACCCTAAACTATGCAAGGAGTATATAACATCATGCTAGTTCTTATAACGAGCATGATGAAGTTTCATTATGAAAATTAAGAGTAAGATGACTTTTATCAAAATATAAGTATTCTATATTTACTCTATGATTATTGCTATTGTTATTGGCTTTACCTTTGGATAGTCTCTTGTATATTTATTTTTCTTAATTGTATTTTTTCTTCCATGGCTTCCTATTGAGGATTGCAGGTTGATGATAAGGATTTCCTAGGCATTGGCAGCAAATGAAGGAAATGGAAGAATGTAGCAAAGCAAGAGGACTTTCCAAGACTAAATGAGGAGGAGCAGAAAGTATGAAGTATCCCTTGATTGTATATAAGAGAATTATAGTTATAGAATGCAACAAATGGCAGCATGGAAGCAAGACGATTCTCCCAAGTAAGAGGAAGAGATTCATGCTAATATATTTTCCTCAGTTGGAAGAGTCACCCCATATTTTTTAAGGACATGAAAAAGGAGTCTCATTATTGAAAAAGATCTTGTACTTTTATACTGATTGATTTGAGAAAGAATGATCTCAATAATATGTTTATGAAAAAAGAGGGACTCATGAGTCAGAGAAAAAGGTTGGAAGTGCTAATGATGAAAAAAGTACTACTATAGGTTATTTATTTTTTGGATATGTTATGGTTTCTTGGAAGAACGGGAAGAAAATTTTTGTTGCACTAAGCACTACAAAGGCAGAATAAATGGAATTTTGTGCAGTTAGCTGTGAAGAAATTTGGCTCCATAAAATGTTTGATGGATTGTTTAATGGTTTGCAGGACTCGACCGTGATACTTTCTAATAATTTGTATTAATATTGTTAGTAAAGCTAGTTTTTCGTGGAAGGTCGAATCATGTTATGATTAAGTACCATTATTCGATATATGGAGATAATAAATGCTAAGAAGCTACAGTAGATATCCACGGATGAACAAGTAGATGATGACACAAGCTTTCGGCTTGTGGATAACTCCTCGCATATTGAGAGGGAGTGACGATGGACACCTAGTCTCTCTCTGTGTCATGTACTATGATTTATTAGGATTAACACTCTAAGTCAAAGACATGGACCCAAATATGGAGAATGATAGATTGGATAAGCATCATGGACTGAATTATTGTGTCATGTATTGTAATCGATTAGGATTGACCCCCTAAGTCAAGTACATTAAATCGATTTAAGAATGGTCTGATGGACCGATATTTCCTTGTGTCAAGTACTGTGAACAATTAGGACTGACACCCCAACGTCAAGTATTGTAATGCTTCATTAGGTAATGGTATTGTGGAGGAAATACTCTAAGGAACCTAGGTGGATTATGTGACTTAGAGAGGCGGTTTTGTGGTGTATTTTTTAATTCCTCCTAACATTGTGTTATGAGATACTAAAAAAATAGAGTGTACTTGTTAAGGCCTTGGTGATTTGACAATGTTGGTCATGATTATGTTTATAACGATGCTTATCAATCTGGATCCTTTCTTATAGAATATTTCAACTTGAGAATATCCTGATGAGTCATTATGAATACCTCCCTAGTTAAGATGGAGTGTTGAAATTGTAACTAGGTTTGGTCTTCATAATGTATGTTTTATCATTATGATGTTGTAAAGAGTTAAAAAGAATTTATTTGAGTCAAAAAATAAAAAATTGCCATGTCCCCTTTGGAAATTTTCAAAAGAAAGAAAAAAATCGTATTTTTAAATTATATTTTGGTGTCCACAAGTTGATCAAGTTGGCCCTCTAGAGGAAAAGTTGGCTCAACCCTTAGAGACACCTTCTGGGATGAGGAAACCACCATATATTGGCATCACTAGTTTTACATTTGGTAACCAATTCATGTATCTCCTCTGAAGGAAAAATTTGGGGCTATATGAGGCACATTCTTATGTGGTAAAGTGAGTTTCCAAAGGTATATTCCTTTGTGGTCAAGTGAGTTCGTAAGGCACATTCTTCTATGGTCAAGCAAGTTTCCTGAGGTACATTCTTATGTAGTCAAATGAGTTTCCTGAGGCACATTCTTATGTGGTTAAGAGAGTTTCCTAAGGCACATCCTTGTGTGGTTAAGCAAAGTTCCTGAGGCTATTTATGTGATATGCAAAGGATGGAACATAGGAAAATGCATACTCCTATCAAGTACTAACGAATGACATCTTTTGAATAGTTCTGTGGAAACTTGTGTGGCAATCTAATGGACAGAATTATGATAGACTTCTTGTGAACAATTGTTTCTTGGTTGAAGGATGACTTGGCACTTGGGTGACTTTCTTCTATACTGGTCATCTTGTTTATGACTTGGATGTCTCTCTTGTTGATAATGATTCTATAAGGAAATGATTGTTTGGTTTTCCCCTTTTTGGGTTCTGCTCTGGTCGTTCACCTAAAAAATTTGGTGTCCTTTTGTGCATTGTGATCTCTCGTTTCTTTATACTTTCATAATTGAATGTATAATTGCGAGATGACATAACTGAATGAATTGAATGCTAAAAAGAAAACATATATATCAGTCACAAGTAATTATCATGACTAGAAACTCAACTTGCAATTTAATTTCAACATAAATCAAGATGAACAAGGGTAATTCAGGAAAAATAGTTAAATTAGTTTATGCTTTTGGATAATTTTCATACATATAACTCCTTTAACTGGAAATGGTTGCCTCCTTTATTCTCGGCAAGAACCGTTGGAAAGTAACAAGAAGTTGTGTCAGTGTTTGTATATAAATGAAGAGAACTTAACTCAAATGGTTTAATGTTTTTTGGACTTTGTTTTTATTATCTTCTATTAAATATAAATCGATTTTTTTGGTTCTTGTGAGTGCGTAAAATGTGCAATCCACTAGCAGACTATAGAGCAAGGGCCACTCTACAGTTGTGTTGGTTATTTTCTTGTTGGTATATATTTCAACATTTTCTCGTTATTTAATTTCTTTTACTGCACATATTTAATCATTTTACATTTCAGACATATTTCATCCATTTCGCTAGTGCATAAATTAATTATGCATATATATTTAGTTTCATAGCATTTATTTTTCAACAACATACTATGTTTTATGTTATTTTATGTTATTTGCATTTTTACTTTTAGATATTTGTATTTTGTTTCTATAGCAATGTTACTAAGATTTATTTTCTTTAAGGACAACAAATTAGTTGGTTTATTTTCTTTGTTGTTAGTTAATTTTGCTAATAAATAGTTTATTTTATTGTTTTAGTTATCATTATTGTTGTTAAATTTGGTTTTGATTCACTTTCAGATTTAACTGGGAACTAAATTTAGAATTTTAGCTACAATGATTTACATAGTTTCCCCTATAATTAATTGCAATTATTTGTAAATAATTGTAGTTAATTTTCTCACTATATCGAGCTAGGGAATGCATATGCCCAAAATGAATATATTTTATTGAATGTTTTGTAAGTAATACGAACATGGATTGATATTAAGGTAAGCCATTTACGAGAATATTGTAGAAGCTCATCATTAGGAAAGACATGCATATTGTTCCACCAGTTAGCTCTACACAAATATATGTCTTTAGCTAGGCCAACCCAAACTAGCTAGTTAGCTAGCCTGGTTTTGAAGCCACCTCGATGAATAAGAATAACAACCTTTCGAATGTCGTCATGATCCCTCAACCCTTTGATTCCATATCTATTTAGTTATCCAAAATTACTAAAATGAGAATTTTTTTACAATATTCAACATTAGCATGGTCAACATATAGTGAGATAGATAGCTCTTGGAAAGGACTTACTGAGCCTTGCAAATTCTTTTGGGGTACAATCCCTCCAAGAGTGAAAAGGATTGGGTTATTCATTTTAGGCATTGAGGTATTGTTAAATATGACCTAGTCTCTCTCTCATACATGTCGAGGTCAAGAACTAGGAACAAGACAACTTTAAAACCAAGAAATGCTCCTAAATATTGAGTTATGTTGCATCACCTTCTAGGTTTTTTTCTCATTCTCAGGGTCGATGGTTGAATATCAAAATTTGATAACTCCCATTAAACTATTGTAGTTGTTTTGTAACACCCATCACTCATTTTGTATCTTTTGGTCTTTCTATAATAGAAAATTTGTCTCATTATTGGGATAGGTAGGTTGCTCAAGCTTAGAATAAGAACAATTATAGTTGCAAACAGGTTGGTTAAATCACTACAATAGCCAACAATAAGTCTACCTTGTGTAGGCTAAGCATATTCTAGGAATTGTTTAGCAACACTTGACACTTGAGAATAGAGAGCAATAGAGGTTATAATATTGATGATAATACATTAACCTAACATCATTTATCTTATTAATGAGAAAACATTCCACTGCTTCCAGCAAGGAATTCTTTAGGCGAACAAGGAGCACCATAGTGAAAGGAAAGATAAGATGATGACCCAATAGCTCCACAACCTTATTGGAACTACTTTTGTTATCCTTGATAATAGGATGAAATTAATGGATGTAGGAAGTCCACTTGAGATGTCGTTGCTCCTAGATTTTTAATTCATAATTTAGAAAATTTGAGGGGTAGTGATCAATACGCAAAATGGTAAGATCCATTTACTTGATTTTTCAACACGATGTAAAGATGTATTTGTTGGCTTTTCTTTATAAACATACATAATTTATTCAAATACAAAAGGAGTTACAAACCAAGGAAGAGGAAGCCCAAAAAAAAAGAAATATAGTGGGTGGGGGGAATGAGACTAACTTCTTCACTCGGTGATGGTGACTTATTGTCCAAGCTCCTAGTCTTGGCTAAGTGAAAGGTGAAAGATAAACTGGTTATCTATGAAATCTTGTCCCATAAGCAGGAAAAATATAAATCAATGCAAAGAAAAATCTATAGTCATGCATTGATGAATAAGATCGGGACCCAGTTCTAGTATAGGTAACTAAAACATCCCAAGCTATAACTCAATTTTCAATTCAACTAGGGTTTATCTAGTCCATCTAGGGGCAATGTTACTCTTTTTTACTAATAGCCCATTTGATTTTCTATCTCTTAAGAACCCAAGCATAAACCCATAGCTTGAACCTGTTACATTCTTAATAAATATTTATAGTATTCTTGTTGTGTCGTGTTTCATCACATGTGGACTATTCTTCCAGAATGGTGGCATCTGATAACAATGAAGGTATATACAAATGCTTTTCCTTTTCATAGATAGGTGGATGACTCTGTAAAGGGCAATGTCATCGAGTTTTTCATTTTTCATAAATCTTTTATAATTACACATGCCTATGATGTCCACAACTTCTATTAACCTTGTAATTAATTTCTTACTTAACCATGAATAAATGAGGCACCACTAATATTGTGCATCACTTTGTTAAAATAGATGTTTGACATCTCTATTTTGAATTTCTTAATGATACTATTTTCATTTTAATATGAAGCAATGATATTAAAACAATTTTAAAATAGTCACACTAAAATATATAATATAAGTTTATCATTTTATTTATAACATGATGAAGTCATATGAAACAATTTTAAAATAATCACACTAAAAAAAATATAATATAAGTTTATCATTTTATTTATACATGAAACATGATGAAGTCATATAAAACCGTGGGAAAAAAAACAAGCATATATCAATTTCATGAGCAACCATCATGAGACGAAATTCATTCTTTATGAATAATATCTAATAAAATGAATATATAAAATAAGCTAAAATGTAAAGATAGCTCAACATAATATTCATTAAAAATATATAAAATAAAAAATCATCAATACAGTCGATATGGAAACTACTTACTATTTTCAGTTGAAAGGAACACCAACGATGAAAGAATGATGCAGAAAAGTGAATGGGGTTGGTTACTACGTATATGAATACAGTCGATGTGGAGACTACCTGATATTTTCATTTGAAGGGAACACCAATGATGAAAGAATGATGCAGAAAAGTGAATTGGGTTGGCTATTACGTATATGAGAATTATAAAAAAGTGTAGAAATGATTGAGACTTATAAAAAGGTGCATAGACTACGAGAGAGGACCAAGATCTCTATACTATTGCTGCCGCAATTCTTCATTCCCTGACAACTAACTTCACAAATTCCATCAAATTTTGCAAAAAAATATTCATGGACTTAAGCGAAGGAAATAGTGCCCGGAGGTAGGGACTTTTTGCAGCTAAGCTTGTTTAAGACTTGATGTCTCACTTGCTAGTATTTTTTTGCCCAATGTTGGACTAATAATATTTGTCGTATATTGATAAATAATGGTCGAATAAAAAACTTGAATGTACTCCATGGTTCTTGATAATTTTGATTGGTACCTTGTTCTAAAAATAATCTATAAGAAGATCGAACTTTAGCAAATTTGTCACTTATAAACAAACTATATATTAGTGATGGTGCACACATATAAACAAACTATATATTAGTTACGGTGCACACAACTCTTGTATCTTTGTGATGAATGAAATTCTTAGCTTTATCTCACTATTTTAAAGTTTTAATAAATAATACAACAATGAACTTGAACTAAATAACATCTTGCCAAAAACGTTGACATAGATTATGGTTATCTCTAAATGAATGGTGAATAAATCTCTTAAGTTTCGATGTTTAACATTGAGCTTAATGTTACGATCACATGGTTATACTCCAATATTTTTAGCTCAATTTTTTTTTAATACTATACATATAATCTAAGTAAGT
Source organism: Pinus albicaulis (assembly GCA_034641835.2). Lineage (NCBI taxonomy): Eukaryota > Viridiplantae > Streptophyta > Pinopsida > Pinales > Pinaceae > Pinus > Pinus albicaulis. Next base: position 1,188,609,566 of record CM076583.1, read on the forward strand.
GGCAATAGTGGTTTTCTCATGATAAACTAGCTTAATTTGTCTATTTGTCATTATTTTCCTACATCACGATAAGTTGTAATGGAAACTTTCTTTTTTTCACTTATTTAAAATTTAACCCATTTAAGTTGAAGAATACCGCCCTTCATTCTAAAAAATCATAGCTTTATTAACCACAATAACGCCCTCCTTAGGTTAGGATGTGCCTTTCTTAACATTAAAGTAAGAGGCGAGGTCACGAGATGATGGAGGGTCTCTTACCTAGTCGCTGTGTCTAGGCTATCCTACAAAGATCAGCACTTTTCCTTTAGTGAGAGTTTGAGTAGTAACCACAAGTGCTTTGAAGCCAATTTTACAAATAGAGGAGAGCCAAAGGTCCCTATTACATCAATCCCCCGTGTATTTAAGCTATGAAGCCATGACTATTTGGTTCTCATGCCTTTTCATTTCCTTGGGTAACTCAAAAACTTTTATAATTAACAAATCGCTAATAATTGACTCTTCAACTTCCAAATTTGTCCTTTTCTATTGTGATATATAATTGAATTAATTTGGTTGCTTATATTCCATGTGTTTTAATGAAAATTTGAGGGTATATATTTAAATACTTCTTATATATCCTATAAAAATTCTAGGCTCTAATTGTCGTACTTTCAAAATATAGAATATAGAATTGAGAGGCACAAATTACCATGTTGCTAAATAGAATTTTTAATATTAATGTTGGAAATATTCAACCATATGCATTGATTGAAAGGGTCCTTCTTGTGAAGTTTAATATAAGGAAAAAGGTTCTTCCTTATGCAATAAGATATGCTTCCAATGTCTATTTAATAGGTTCTCTTGTTCCATATTAACAACATGACAAATCCTCCTATGTTAGGAACCGTAGATTCTTCATGTTCCCAAATTCTAGCAAGCTATATAATATCAGTTTCACTCAAGATAAAATTTAACTTGGGGTCTGAACTCCATATAAATCCACGACAATTCTAGGATAGGATCATGTGTTTTCCAAATTCCTATTTATTATTTTTTTCCCTTTATCTCTAATAATTGCTTTTCCATTTCTAATTAATGTTTACTTTCTTACCTTTCTATCTTCTTTTTCCTTTTGAATTTCCTTTCTCTCCTCATTTATAATTATTTATAATGTATTTAGACTTGTAATTTTACATATACCATATTTTTTATCATTATTTATTCTTGAGTGTGCGTTATATTATTTGCATGACAAATTCCATCTGATGTATATTGCATCAGGTGCAATGGGGGCGAAGCGCCCCCTGCTTGGAGGATTCATAGGGGGGTATAAGCCCCCTTGCACGGAATTTTAAAGGAAGCACCGCTATAAAATATTTTATGGGCATAATTTTGCATCCATTTTGGCAGTTTTCATCCATGGTCTGTGTTTTTGGTGGTTTTGTGGCATGTGATAGTTTAGCCCATGGTTTTGTAGTTTATGTTAAGGAACTATAGTTGTTTTCTAATCCAGGTTTAATGGATTGGAAGCTTATGGGTGTCACAGGATATATATAATACTGTAAAACAAAATATATATTAAAAAAAATCTTGTTTTCTTGATTTGGGTTTCTGGGTAAAATATTTGTGTCAATTTGGGTGTTTACCACTGCATATTTTTTATATTATTAAGATTTATTTGCAGCAATTAATTGTATATTTTTAAAGCCTACATTTGGTATTAGAGTAATTTTGACTTTAAGGGGACACTTTTGTGGCAAAGGATATTTGTTAGGGCTTATGGTAGACTTTGTTATAGTGGTAGATATCCGGATTTGATTCTTGTGGTGAAAGGAAATGGTGAGTAGTTCAAAGATGGATATTAGGAAATACAATGGGTAAAGCTTTGAGATATGAAGCTCAAAATAGAAATTTTTTTGGTGGACAAAGATCAATGGATCATTATGGATTTTGGTACTACATCGATGAGGATGATGGCAGAAGATTGAACCAAGTTGGATCAATAGGCAAAGAGTAGAATGTAGTTGTGTCTCTTAGATTCAATTTTAGTAAATGTTATAATGAAGGCATTGTTGAACAAGGTAGGAACTTTGTATAAGCCTCATTCCCCAATAAACAAATTTCTCTTATGGAAAAAGTTGTATAAATTGAGGATGAAGGATGGAGACTCAATGATAAAGATTTTAAATTCCTTCAACATTGTGGTAGGTCAACTATTATTTGTTGATATTAAGATATCATATGAAGATATCTATAAAAAAAATTGTGTTCTTTACCAAACTTGTGAGATATTTTTGTCCTTGTGATAGATAGTAAGGAAACTACTATAATTTTTGTCGATATAGTATCATTATTGTTACTATAGAATATGAGACAAAAAAGCATGGAAATTTAGAATGCAGCTACCTTGTCTATAAGAGGAGACTCTCATAATAGAAATAAGAATAAGTCCCCAAGTGGGAGGTCTAATTCTAGAGGAAGATCTAAATCTCTAGGAAAAATCAGTAAGGTATGTTGGAGATGTAGAAAAGAAGGGAATTACAATTTAAAGATTACATATCCAAAATTGTAGTGAAAGTGAAGGGATCTTATGATTATCCTTCTATGTAAGTAAAAATATCCTTAGATGGAGGGGATGTCTACTTAGATTCTTCAAGTACTCATGTAGATCATAAGGCATGGCTAGTTAACTCAGAGGCATATTTTCATATGAATCTTCATAGGGAGAAATTTTGTGAGTATGAAAGATATGATGGTGGTGATGTTTTACTAAGAGTTTTTTTCAAGTTAAATCTCATAGGTGGAAGGTTAGAACACTCCTTGGTGTTCTACACATCCTAGGATTGGTAATAAATTTGACTTCTATAAGTAAGATGAGTGATGCAGGTGTAAAATAGTGTTTGGAAAATATACTTGTAGGATGGTTTGAGAAGCAATAGCATTGTTGAGGGGAGTTTGGATTGGAATTCCATACAAGTTTCTAGGATAATTTCTAATGATGGGTGCAACAATTTCATTGTTCCTGAGAGTGGATTTGACGAAGGAAAAACTTCTACAATTTCTAGAGAAAAGATTGTGTTTTTGCATCAAAGACTGATACATATCAAGGAGAAGAGCCTTTGAGTACTACATGGTAATGGTATGGTATAAATTATGTCTAATTTCTCTCTATATTTTTATTTCTATGAACATTGTTTATATGGGAAGTAGAATCAAGTAAAATTATCCTCTCATTCTACAAGTGAAGAGGGAATATTACAATTGGTGCACAATGATGTGTTTGGACTTGTATTGGTTCCATAACTAGGTAAATATATATACCATGTCTCATTTATATATGATTTTTTTAGGAATAAATGGATTTATTTATTCATGAAGAAATATGAAGTCTTTGACAAATTCAAATATTTAAAGGCTATTGTGGAAAATCGGGCAAAGAAGGAATTTAATATGTTGAGGATAGATAATGGTGGAGAATTTTGTAGGAATGAATTCAAATAATTATGTGCAAAGTGTGGTATACCAAGGCAAAATAATACTCCATACACACATCAAAAAAATGGAGTTGAAAAAGAATGAATGGGTGCTAATGGAGAAAGTAAGGAGCATGCTCAGTAGTATCGGGTTAGGACATGAATGCTACACAAATGCAGTGGATATTGTATGTCACCTAGTAAATATATGATCTTCATTAAAATTGGATGAGAAGACTCCACATGAGGTATGGACTCATAAGAATCATTCTCTCAAACGTCTTAGGGTATTTGGTTATGATGCTTATGTATATGTTCCAAAGGAGAATAGGTGTAAGATAGATAAGAAAGCTTAAAAGTGTATCTTTAATATAAATATGGTCTAAAAGGTTATAATATTTGGAACCTAGAAACTAAGAAGGTTGTGTATAATTAAGATGTAACATCCAGAGAAATCAAAGATGTTGTCAAACATGATGTCCTACCAAGGGAGAAAGAACCAAAGAAGATAGAGTTTGAATTGAAGGATGATGAATCAAACTTTAGAGAAGAACATGAATCAAAAGAAGAAGAACTGCATACTCCAGTATTGAGGAGATCAATTTGGTAAAGAAGGCAGTCGGAAATGTGTACTCCACCTGATTTCCATTCAATTTTTGATTTTTTTTTATTAATGATGATGATCCTAGAATTGTTTTGAAGGTAAAGGATTCAAAGGATGGAAAAATTTGGAAAAAGGCCATGGTTGAAGAAATGGAAACCTTACATAAAAATAAAGCTTAGGATCTAGTGTATTTCCTACTAAAATAAATCCTATTGGTAGAAATTGATTTTTTAAGAAGACGTTAAATGCAGGAGGAAAAGTGGAGAAATAAAAAGCTCAATTAGTACAAAAACAGTATTCCCAAGTAGAGGGAATTGACTTTGGTGAGATCTTTTCTCTTGTTTCCAAGTTATCCTTCAGAATTATTTTATCTTTTGTTGCTACTTTTTATTTTGAAGTAGAATAGATGGACATGAAGAAAACATTCCTACATGGGTATTAGGAAGAAAAAATCTACATGAAGCAGTTCGAAGGCTTTGTAGTGTAGGGAAATGAAGAGATGGTATGCAGGTTGAAAAAAATCCCTATATGGGTTAAAACAATCAATAAGGATGTGGTATCAAAAAATTAATACCTAGATATTGGGGCTTGGTTTCACAAGGAGGAAAGTGGATCACTATGTGTATTACAAACTAGTTGGTGATCATCTTATTTGTTTGGTCTTGTATGTGGATTGGAAATGATAGGGAAATCATCCAAGAAGTGAAAATTAAATTGTCCTATAAATTTGATATGAATGATATTGGTGCTGAAAATTCATTTTGGGCATAGAAATTAAAAGAGATTGTTAGAGTCAAAGTGTAATCTTCCTAGCCAAGAACCCAGCATATAATTCCAAGATAAAACATATTTGTTCAATATCACTTTGTGAGAGATATGATTAAAGAAAATAAAGTGTTGGTGGTGAATGTGGACACTTCGAAGAATGTAGAAAATTAATTAAAAAAATATTTGAGCACTAAGAAGTTCTCTTAGTGTAGCGAAACAATGATAATTACTATGTTGGATTGTGAATCATGTACTCTTGCACCATCCTATGTGTAAAAAAAATAAGTGGGAGAATTTTGGATATGTGTTATGTTCGTTGCATGACTAACTCCACACATTGTGCATTGTGTTCAGTATAGTGGGGGGAAATCCCCCCTACATGAGGGTTTGGGGGCATCACCCTCAATTTTTTTTAAGGTTTGATTTTTTTTAGTCCATTTTTGACGATTTTTAGCACATATTTTTCACATTTAGCAGTTTTGTGACACATGGTGGTTTAACCCATGGTTTTGTAGTTTTAGTTAAAGAAATACAATTGTATTTCATTCTAGAGAAAATGGATTAGAATTTTATGGATGTCGTGGGATATATATATTATATTGTAATACTATAAAGAAATATATATATTGAAAAATATTTTTTGGTTTCACGGTTTGAGTTTTAAGTTAAAATCTCTATGTTAATGTATAAATGCACCTTTGCATCTTTTTGTATTAATACGAGTCTATTTGCAGTAATTAATTGTACAAATTTAAAATCTACACTTGTAGTTTTACATATGCCATATTTATGATAGGAATGATATCCTCATTTATAATTATTTATGCCCTATTTAAACTTATAGTGTTATATACGCCTTATTTATGATCAGTGGAGCGTACCTCAACACCTATTAACCTATATTTATGTTTGACTATTTCTCCCAACCTCTTTTATTCTATGAGATAAGTTGTGTCAATTTGTGTAACTCTTCATTAAGAAGTCCCAATATTCCTCTTCTCCATCCTCTTTTAAACTAAAAAAAGAGGTTTGATTCTTCATGTTATGCTTGTGTTATAATTATATTAACGTATCATTTCATCTCTAATGAATTTGATATTTAATTTAACATTAAGATTAATTAGTTCTAAGTTACTATTTATATTTCCCCGATAGGGGTGTTATTAAGACGTATTGTAGTATCATGAAGCATGATTAACATTCCAAAAAAATGAATGGAGAGTGGGTTGGTAACCTTTGGAATGGGAGCCACACCCTCCACCTGTCACCTATCGGTACTCGTGTGGCATGTTTTTCGTTCACAGCATAGGTATCCTACTTCGTTCATGTCGTTTTAAATGCTCATAGGTGGTAGAATTTGTAATAAAGTACGACATTGTCTCTACTATCTGAGATCATCAATTAGCGGTTGATATGGTTAGGCTTTCTCTAGGTGGATTGGACATGGTCGGAGGAGATCCTAACATACATTACACAATGCTCATTCATGATTGAATGTTTCATGGGATTTTTTTGGTCTTTAAACAGTGTGTCAGGTCATACACTTGTCCTCCCCTAGACCTCACACATTTTGGTAATTACCCTCAGATGTTGGGTCTTCTCCCGTCGATGGCCCTTCATAAATGCATGGATGTTTTCACAAGGTGGCATCATAGCTATGTCAATTGCGTTGGTGAAGAGGGTTTCTTCTCATCGCGTGCCTTTTGGTTTTAGTTATTAATACCCTCAAGCTTTGGGGGAGGTTTGTTTCTTTACAGTTATCATCCTTATTATAGTTTTATCCATTGTTTATGAAGAAAGTCTTATGCTACTATCTTTTTTTCTTTGGGGGTTTAGGTAAGGGTAAATGTTTTTCGCCCTCTTACTTTATAACACAGGGACCAGTCCATCCTTGGAACTGGTGGTAGTTCTACCCACCTCGTCAGTTCAAGGTTCTGATTTTGCAAGCATTTTCTTCAATTGTCCAGTTATGGTTTGCGGGGTTTGGTACCCATGTACCTTTTCCAATTAGTTTTGATAATATTGCTTTCTTGTCCACTATCATAGCTAGCTTCAGGTATTTGGACTCCCATTTTGTTTGTCTGTCACAACTCGAGATATATTCGGTGTTAGGGTTGGTAGACTGGTTGAAATTTGGGGGAATTTCGCTACTTTTGATTCCTCAAACAAAATCACTTACCCTTCTCTATTCCTTTGTTGATGATGTGATTCTTGTTGAGTCGGTTACCCCCTACATGAGAGTCTATCTCCTTTTTTATTTTCCTCGGTTTTATGTTCATTTGGTGTATCAATTCTTTCGCAAGGGTATTATGTCTCTTCGAAAAAGAATGCCATGTTGTCGAGGTGGTGCGACTGGCTTATCTTCCTCCCACCGACAGTTGTTTGGATGGGAATCAATGGCCAATTATTCTGACTCAATCCCTCCTGAAGTTAGGAAGGATATTCTCCTCCTAGAGTTAAAGGAGTCTGGTGACAGGACATATTTCTATGATTTTGAGGTCAAAGCCAACCGCCTCAAATGGAGGCTTGACCCCGGAAATTTCAGGAAGCATCGACTCCACTTCCTTCACTCACTCACAATGCACCAAAATATGGAAAAATTGCTATGCATGATTCTTCAAGACAAGAAAGTATACAAATATAAAATCTTTGCAAGATAGGAGGACGTCAAGCAAATTCTTTGGAACATTCGCTTCAACTTGGATGATATTGTGAGCAGACAAGAAAGGGTGGCCCAATTATCTCATTTTCGACTTAGACACTTAGTCTAAGGAGATGAATGAATATCTGAGAGTTATTAATTCTCTCCCACTCAATGTCTCTTATCCTATTTTCGCCTCTCCACAAGCGAACTCCTCTCCCCTCTCTCCAGTTATAATCTCAAATTAATGGAATTTGGTGGAATTCGATGATTTTATGCACGCATCTCTACAATTGGTTTTTGGCATGGCACTATGGAATGTAATAGGATGTTGGTTTTTTTCTTCGATCTCTTCATGATCAACATATTATTTTATCTCTTTGTTGTATCTATGTTTTGCTTTCACTTGGTTGGAAAAAAATGTACTTCTCTTGTTGTCGTATCGTTGGTTTTTTGTAAATATCCCTAGTTTTTTGTCAACGGTTCAAGGGCACCAGTGGACAAGTCTAGCACATTTTGTTGGTTTTATTTTTTTTTCGAAGTCACAATTTTGTTTCTTATTTTTAACTAGTAGAAATGGTGTCATTTTGGATACACCTGGTTGAAGCAATGGACTCCCGGGGTAGTCTTTGATGGGCCTCCAAATTAGACATAAATTAAGGCCCATCTAACCATTCTTCAACACATTAAATCTCTCTATTTGAATTAGATGACATGTTTTGAACTTTAATATGTTCATTGGGAAGGTTTAGAAATAATTGCATATTTGTACCTAATATGATTTATTTTGTAGAATATTGTGAGAATATTGGGCAGATTATGAAGATTTGGAGGAGCATATAATCTAGGGACCTTCTTCCTACTATAGGATGGATCAAGATTGGATAATAAATGAACAATATATTATGAAATTACTGCACAAATTTTGAAGCTCTAGTGATTGAGAAAATCTAGGAATGTGTTCCTTGTCATTTAATGCAGATTCCTAGTGTTGGGAACCAAATCAACTATTTGAGGGATTTTTGAGGGGAAATATTCCTCATTTCAAGGAGAATGCTTCCTCATCACTTTGTATAACTACCAATTCGAATTGGCCTCCAGAGGCATGTATTTCTTAGTCTTCTTGTGGAGAAAACTTGTTATTTAGCAGCTCCACTTTCATTTCTAGCAAAGATGTACTTGGATTGATTCAAATAAGGAAGTTTGGTGACATTTTTAGATCCTAAAGCTTGGATTCCTTCATATTACTCTGATTTTTCTTGGCCTTGGCCATCCCATGAGCCTCAGAGCCCTCTTCTACAATTTCTTTATTTCCTTTGAATGTCTTTTTCACTTTCATCTCTTATTTCTTCATTTACCATTCATGCTTATTTTGTTGTAGGTTACATTGGTTAAATGATTTAAGTGAGTTTTTTTGCAAGTTATTTACAGATTCACAAACATGATGCATCCTTATAACAGCTTTTAAAATTCATATTCATCATTGAGCTACTTGGATTGGTTTACTAGTTCACAAATCTAGAATTTCTGGAAGTCCCTTATATCAAAATAGTAGTAATTTTCTGCTATTTTTTAGAACATGTTAAAGATATTAATTTGAGTTTATTCCACTTGTATTGGGTCATAAAATAACTCAATTTAATAAATTTACCCTTATAGCATTTTCACTTGATTAGGGTAGGCATTTGGTAGGTTAACTAGCTCACTAGTTCTTGAATTTTGATTTTTAGGGTAGTAATTTTCTGCTATTTTTTAGCATGTGTTAACAGGGGTATTTTGGGGTGATTCCACTTGGAACAGAGTCCTAAGACATCCTACTTAGTAAAAAAAAATCTCCATCTCATTTTCATTTGATTTAATTTGGCATTCAGAAATTTATCTCACTCCTGTAGCGAAACGGGGCCTCCTGTAGCACTCTTATAGCACATGTAAACTTAACCATATCTACTCCAATAGCTTTTTTTTCCCTTAGGATTGAATAATGACCCCTAGGCTCAAAAACCACAATTTATTAAGACAAAAAACCTCTTAAGTCTTTCCTCTTCTCCATTGCAATCCACCTCTGCGGTTATGGTTAATGGACAAATTCATGACTTGAAGAGCATAATAATGATTTTCATGATTACTTTATGAAGCAGCTTTTGAACTCTATTAAAAAAATCTATCTTGAATGCAGTGATTGAAGAATGATTTAATTTTTTTTCATACATATTAAGCTATGGTTTCCATTTCCAACATTGTTATTTTTATTTCATAGACTAGGCTTCCTTTTGATGTACCATTAACACTTTTCAAATAGGTAGGATTAACATTTACATTCATGCAAAATCGAATAGCATTTAATTTCTGAAAAATTAACTATGATTTCCTCCCTGCAAAAGTAATTAGGATTCCTTTCTGCAAATAGAGTAACATTTCCATTTATGCAATTATTTTAGGCTTGGATTTCATGGCATTCACCTCATTACATCAAATCAACGAAAGAAGGACACATTGCATGTTGCACATATAGTTCTGAGACCTCTTAAGTTTGTACGAACCCTGGGTTGATAATTTAAGTTGGTAGCCTCAAAGTTGCAGCATTCTTGTTGTAATATTGAGGCTCTTCACTTTTTGGTGTCGTTGTCAGGGAGGTGCCAAAATATGAATTGTTTTCTTCCATAGTTGATTCATTTCTTTTACTTTCTACAAGAACAAAAAAAATTCATTACCCATATTTCATTTGAAAGATAGAAAAATTTCATTTCATTAGCATTGTTATTCATAATTTTTTTTTAACAAGAAAACATGTCTCCAACACCAACCCCCCCCCCCCACTTGATCACGTGGTGCAGTAAGAACCACATCACCATCCACTTTTGCAGGTAGAATAAGAAGAGGTGGCAAAGAAGGTAGAAGAAATGGATGGAGATGATGATAATGAAGAAGATCCTCTTGGATTTTCCATTCAAGATACAGATATCAGTGTTCATATGAATAGCATCCATCCATCTTTCCTTCCCAACTTCCATGGTATGAGGTCAGAGGATTCAGAAACTTTTCTCTTTGAATTTGAAATCATTTGTATATCTTATGGTTACTTACTAAACACTCAAAAATTGAGATTGTTTCCGGCAACATTGAAGGATATAACTCTTAAATTGTTCATGAGTTTAGGGACTAATTGAATAATATCATGGAATGATATGAAAAAGATATTTCTATAAAAATATAAATATCGTGATCTTAAAGAAGAAATATTTAGAATGACTAAAAAAAAGATGAGATCCTTGAGGATCTAATAGAGTGATTTATGTATAATGTTAAGCGGGAAAAATTACATCATTTAGGGTTTGACACACTAAAAACCCTCTTACTTAGAACAATTAGGGATAAGTGGATTTATCTCCTTGATCTCGTGAGTAAAGGTAATGTATACCTATTATAATTTGAAGAAATTTGTGAAATATGCAAGAGCATATCAAGAGGAAGGGTAAGAGAAAGTAAATTAGCATCAAGATCGGTAAGTCAAGTTGAACTGGGAAATTTGTTTGATGACTTAAAACAAAAAATATTATAAATATAACTGAACAAGTATAAATGCTAAGAATGCAAAATGAGCAAAAATAAGATGTTTATATTTGTGTTATCCATGCATAATCACATGCTACTAAATTTTGTCTGTCATTACCAAGGTTGAAGGAATTTTACCAAGAATATAATGGAGAAATTCAAAATGGTCCATGGCATCCTAGTCAACCTGGTATGATAAATTCACAATTTCAAGGTTATGCACATCCATCTTAAAGAAATTGGAACACACCCTTTCCTTGGAAACCTTGGCAATCTCAACCCCAAAACCAATCTTGGCAACAAATTTGGAAAGGACCTTATGGGATAAATCCGCAATATTTTCCTCAATATCCTCCATACCCAACTCCATGTTATCTATACCATCCACCTCCACCACAACCACAACCTCAACCACATCCATCTCAAAGGCCCACTCCCACTCAACTGCTTGTACCGCTATTTCCAATCTCAAACAATGAGGTAGCTCAACCCACTTACATTGTTAAGGTAAAACACTTTAAAACATATCTTCTTGATCTAAATGATATTCATCTTAGCTCAAGAAAGGTATTGCGAAAAACAGATTCTCTTGATGTCATTAAAGGACAACATCTAGAAGAAGAAGATTCAAATGAGGAGAGCAAATCATCATGGATTGTACTTGATGGGTTGAAGACATCATAATCGGAGATTGAGGAAGTTACACCATGTTCACCATCGTATCCTCTATGTGTTCAAGAGAATAATAAGAAAAAGGAATAAGATCTGAATTTCATTGAAGAAGAAGACACACAAGATGATCTAAATCAGCAAGTAGACGAGGGGCATCATAACTATATTGTAATATATTTCCAAACAATCATTAAGTTGCAGTAACACACTCTTCTTCAACACTTCCTATACTCATCTCAGGAAAATCAATTGGTCTCTCACATTCAGGTACATGTCAAATCATATATTTCAAGCCTACATATGAGTTTATTTTTCATCTTGATGTGCACATGGCTCCATTGAAAGTATTCTTATACTTGAAAGATATTTTGTTTTTCAAGTAGAGTAGGATAGAAAAAATAAATAAATAAATGGAAAAATAAAAATAAGAGGAAAAGAATAAGATCTGAGGTGAAAACCTCTTTTGAGGTGCCTGATATTGGCTCACTGATTGAAAACCTCCATGATGCAGTCAATAGGTTGAAAAAAAGAGAAAAGGGAGAAAAAGAAAATATCCTAGGTGAAAACCTTCTTTGAGGTGCGTAGGGAGACCTACTAGTTGAAAACTTCATTAAGGAAACTAGTAGGCCTAAGAAAAGAGAAAAAATTGAAAAAAAATGAAAAGAAAAAATTTCCTTGATCCATGTATCTCTCTCTGATGGATGCAGGTTCTCTCCAACCTTTGCAAGCAACAAGAACAAGTTAGAACCAAAAAGAAAAAAAATAATCAAAAACCTAGTCAAAGAAATTGCTACAGGAGTGTCCAAATTTGTTATAGGAGTAAGATCTTCTTAGAAAAATGGGTCAAAAATAAATTTTTCCCTTGGGAAATGTCAAGAGAGGTTCATCAAACCTCCTTCACCTCTCATCCACTCCATTTAACCAACTTCTTCTCAATATTCCACCTATGTTCATGAAAAAAAAAACAAAGAAAACAAAGAAAAGAGACTTTGTCTTCATCCCTTCTTCACAATATTTCACCACCATCAAAGCTTATGTTCTTGTCCCTCGGCTCACCATGATTCCTCTAGGTCACTGAATGAATTTCATTAAGCAACATAATATTTGAATGAGGTTTTGGAGGGAACCTTGTGACTGTTGTATGAGAGAGATCAGTCTTGTAGCAGCTTGCACAAATACAACATAACCATGAGCATATGATTATTTCAACTTCATGCTAAAGACCTGACCATCCCTGAGCATTAACAAGTCCATCCTTGAGTTTTGAAAAATCCACACCATCCTTGAATAGGCAACCAATCCACTCCAATAGAGGCATATCGAGCACTCGAGGGACCTGCATGAAAAAGAGAACTATATCAGTCAAATACCTATCAGAGATCATCATTAAGTTTTCTCAAATAAAGACATGTGCATGAGGAAAGAATGAGGAAGAGCGCCTTCATGGAATAGTTGATTGATCATTGGTTCAATAGCAACATGCATGCATATACAATAGCTCAACATCAAGTAGGCATAGGTATGCATTGTTCTTCACCTCTCTTGTTTTATAGGCTGAAGGTGGCTAGTAAAATTGGCCACTCTCGACTAGTAATATTGCAGCTTACTCAAACATGCATGCAACATGGAGAAGTCAAAGTGGGGAAAATGATAATTATGAGGAATGAAGACCAGATCACCAAGCGCACTGATCCCACTATCACAGAAAGAAATAAAATAATAATGCTCAACTTCAGTTTTATTAATTCTCATACCCAAAATAGTCATAGAGGCTCATTAAGGCATAGAAGATCGAGCTAGATGCTTCCAGGGGCTACCTATGGTGCTATAGAAGAGATACAAATTTAATTTGCAGGTGCTACAGGATTGAAAATAGATGCTATAGGAGAAACATGGCCGCTACAAGAGAAACATGGCTGCTATAAGAGAGACAGACTGTGTGCTTCAGGAGAAACCTAGTTGCTATATGAGAAAACAACGATGCTACATGAAGGAAAAAGTTGTTGCAAAATACCTTTATTTTGAGGAATTTCACCCCCAAACCCTAGGATTCAAAGGACAACATCCAAAGGAAGGGTAAATACATATTTCTCCTTGCCATATGTGAACAAGAAGCTTGCAAAATTTTCATTTTTTTCAGTAGTACAGCCTATGGGAAAATTTTGATAAAAGTTCACAAATAAAAAAAATTAAACGTGGATGTTTCCTTTGAATTGAGCCTCATAAGAAATGGAATTGCAATTATTCTGGGGTGAGCATGAAATCAACCTTCCTCCAAACAATATAAGAAAATTGTTCTTTTGCCTCTATCTTAAAAACTCTCATTACACATAAATATCTAAAACTTGTAGCAGAAATAGAGAAATTCCTTTCCAACTTTGGAAAGTTGTATTGAAGGTTATGGCAGGTGGATTTAACCATAGAAATCCCACAACTAAGAAAATAAAAGAAGAAGGAAACAAAAGGCAAGAAGGCATTCGCCATCAAAATAGAACTCAAACCAGAGTGATGAAAATAGGCTTTCCAAGAGGCCTCTAATCTCTTTCTAGCTTGTGTCTAAGGCCTAGAAGATGTTATAGAAAGGTAAGAGGCAAAAATTAAGCATAAGGCGCAATTTTGGTAAATATTTGATAGATTTTGTGATGTGATATAGAATTCTATAGATCTACTACAGGATGCTCTGTATTGCTACATGATCGCATCCAAGGGAATTTTGAGGGTTTCGGAGGTGTCCAAATGGTGGGAAAAGGTAGAAGGAGGTTGGAAAAGGACGTGGAAGACCTTTCCAAACCGAAAAATCTTCAAGAACCCATCTCGCACAAGGGGAAAAATCCAGGCTCATGGTCTCTAAAAAAACTGTGATTCTTCTATGCACAAACAGTTTTGGAAAAAAGAGTGAAAATGGAAATTAGGTGTCAAGGGAGAGGGTGTGAATTTAATGGACCTACAAGCCAACAAAGTTCACTTGCAAAGAGGAGAGTTATGTTTTTGTGCTTGAAATACTGCTAAACAATAATGAAAAGAACAGCTACATTTTTTTGCATGTACTTGCAGAACCTACAACCAAGCTTGTTAAGGGAAAGGACCGAGGAATGTACAAGAGAGAGGCCACCAGGGCCATTAATGAGGCATAATTAGGTCACTAAGTTGCTCAGAGGATGAGCAACATTTTCAGTAGGGGGGTATGATGGTCCTCAAAATTAGACATAAATTAAGGCCCATCAGCCATCCTTCAACACATTAAACCTCTATTTTTGCATTTGATGCCATATTTTTAACTTTAATATGTTCATTTGTAAGGTTTAGAGATAATTTCATATTTGTGCCTAATATTATTTATTTTTGTATAATATTGTGAGAATATTGGACATATTAAGAATACTTAGAGGAGGAGATAATCTAGAGACTTTCTCCCTACTACATGATGGACCAAGAATGGATAATAAATGAATAGGATATTATGAAATTATTGCACAAATTATGGAGCTCCAGTGATTGAGAAAATCTAGGAATGTGATCCTTGTCATTTAATGCAGATTCCTAGTGTTGGGAACCGGATCCACTATTTGAGGGATTTTGAAGGGGAAAGCTTCCTTATTTCAAGGAGAATGCTTCCTCATCACTTTTTATAAGTAACAATTCAAATTTTCCTCTAGGGGCATGTATTTCTTAGTCTTCTTGTCGAGAAAACTTGTTATTTAGCAACTCCACTTTCATTTCTAGTAAGGATGTACTTGGATTGATTCAAATAATGAAGTTTGGTGACATTTTTAGCTCCTAAAGCTTGGTTTTATTCATAGGACTATGATTTTCCTTGGACTTTTCCATCCCAGGGGCCTCATATCCCTCCTATACAATTTATTTATTTCCTTTGAATGTCTTTTTCACTTGCGTCTCTTATTTCTGCATTTATTATTCATGCTTCTTTTGTTGTAGGTTACACTGGTTAAATGATTGAAGTGGGTTGTTTTTCAGGTTATTTACAGAGTCACAAGAATGATGCATCCTTAGAAAAGCTTTGAAAATTCATTTTCATCATTGAGCTACCTGGATTGGTTTACTAGTTCACAAATCTAGAATTTTCGGAAGTACCTTGTAGCAAAATAGTAGTAATTTTCTGTTATTTTTTAGAACTTGTTATTGAGCTTCATTTGAGTTGATTCCACTTGTATTGAATCAAAAAAACATTCAATTTAATAGAAAAATTTACCCCATATCATTTTCACTTGATTAGGATAGGCATTTGGTAGGTTAACTAGCTCACTAGTTCTTGAATTCCCTGTTTTTATAGTAGTAATTTTTTGCTATTTTTTAGCACGTGTTAGCAGGGGTATTTTGGAGTGATTTCACTTATAAAAGAGTCCTATACAATCATACTTACAAAAAAAAAAAAAAGTCCCATCTCATTTTTATTTGATTTACTTGGGAATTCGGCAAATTATCTCGCTCCAATAGCAAAACAGGGTCTCCTGTAGCACCTCTTGTAGCAATTTTTTAGCACGTGTACACTTAACCAAATCTACTCCAAAAGCTTGGTTTTTTTCCCTTAGGCTTGAATAATTACCCCTAGGATCAAAACCTCTTAAGCCTTGCCTCTTCTCCATTTCAATTCACCTCTGCATTTATGGTTAGTGGATAGAGTCATGACTTGAAGAGCATAATAATGATTTTCGTTACTTTATGAAGCACCTTGTGAACTCTATTGAAAAAATCTATCTTGAGTGTAGTGCTTGAAGAATGATTTCATTTTGTTTCATACATCTTAATTTATGGTTTCCATTTCCAACATTTTCATTATATTGTATATACTAGGCTTCCTTTTGATGTACCATTTACACTCTGCAAATAGGTAGGATTATCATTTATATTCATGCAAAGTAGAATAGCCTTTCCTTTTTGCAAAAGTAACTAGGATTTCCTCTCTGCAAAATTAATTAGGTTTCATTTCTATAAATAGAGTAACATTTCCATTTCTACAATTAATTTAGGTTTGGATTTCATGGCATTCACTTCATTGCATCATACCAACGAAAGAAGGACACATTGCATGTTGCACATATAGTGTTGACACCTCTTAATTTTGTACGAACCATGAGTTGATAATTTAAGTTGGTAGCATCGGGATTTGCAGCGTTCTTATTGCAATATTGACGCTCGTGAATCTTTTTGGAACTTGGAACATGAACTACTATCAATGTAATATCATATTTTATTAATAGAATTTCAATTTCATAAGCTTCAAAAAAAAATTGCTATTTATATATTTATATTTTCTACTCTCTTTGATCTTTTTCTTCATTCTAATATTTTCTAAATTATCAATATCCCCTTATTGAATTAATTGTTTCATTGATCGATATTGTTTTCTCAGTTCTTGTTTTCTCAATTATTGAATTAATTGTTTCATTCATCGATATTGTTTTCTGAGTTCTTGTAGAGTGACCTCCATTTGCATGCAGGGGAAGCATTGGTGAAATTGGATGTGGAGAAATTGACAGGCCATTATGCGGAGGATGTTGGGTTTGGCCTCTTATTTCACTATGGGATTGAGACAATATGGTTATTTAACGAGTTGGGCATATGGCCTCAAGTCTATCTTCATTTCCCTTTGCAACATAGAGTCTCTAACATTGTTTTTTTTTCAATATATTTGTTTTTAAACCCCGTTTTGAAATTATGCAAATTTATTATCAATCATTAATGTAACTTTGTTTAATTTTAACTTTCCTTCTTATATTTGTTTCTCAAATAATTCTATTGCAAAGAATTTTTAATATTACTTTGATTTTTCATTACTTGGGTAATATTGATCATTATATGTAATTAGTTTAAATGACTAAATTACGATACGTAAATATAATAATTATGAAGTGGAAATGAAACATTTTTATTTAGTTAAATGATTTTGATCCACTTTTCATAATCTCAAAAATAAAATGAGCTTTTATTTATTTATTTTATTTTATTTTTAAAATTTGGAAAACAGAGCATAATTTAGTTGTCAACCATCACTAGTTTCTATCCCTAATGCAAGTTGACTCATCATTGTTATTCAAGGAAAATCATGACACTTAGAAATTCCCATTGGTGGTCCATAAAGGAGCAAGTTTTCACTCATGTCGGATACTGGGTCATTAACCTATTTCCTTACTTCCTAGGAAAAGAAGCTTTTAGCTAAGCAAAATCAATTTTAGAACATATTCCAAACCCAAAATTTAAGCTATCTTATTTGTTATCTATAAAGGAAAAAATATATTTTTACATATTTTAAAAAGATTACAATTCCTTTTCAAAATTTAAATTGAATTCCTCAAATAAATAGTATAATTGCACCGAGAGGCGCTCTACAACCAAGTATGGGGTAAATTTCAAGCGTAAATGTTTAACATTTAACATTAGTAACAAATTTAATTAAAGTCAATGTCGGCCCTAATTAAAAATCAATATAATTCTAGAGAGTATGTCTTTCGTATTAATCACATCATTAGGATTTGGTCAATGTTTCGAACCAACTAATGTGGCTCATCCTCAAGACAAAGGTGAAAAAATCTATCAATCTTACCGAATAAATAGTAAGGATGCATCAGGGTCCACAGTTAGCTATTAGGAATTAATAGTTAAGACGTCGGTAATTAGTCGTTGGGAATTAGTTATTCAATTAATACAAGTCAAATTTTTATCTATTCGTTATTTCTTTTAATTATATATATCAATATTAAATTAATTAAGTACTTATTATAAAAGATTTAATAATATTAAAATAAATTAATTGAAAATTTATAAACTATATTAGTAAATAAAGAAAAGGAAAAAACCCATAATTATTTTAAAACTTAAAAGGAAAAGAAAGTAAAATTTTAATTCATAATATTTAAATAAAAAATAATAAACATGATAGGAATAATAATAATAATAATCAAGGGAAAAATCTAAATTGAAAAGAAGGAAACCAGGGTGGAAATCAAGAAGATAGGGCTGGAATCCAGATCCTACTTAATTTCCAATCATCATCCCTATTGAGGTTGATGGTGTGTTTCTCAATCTCCAAAGCTTCTCTGAGCTTTTTGTGGTGGAAATGGTCAACCCTGGAAATGACCTTGGAATCCTCAATGCAGACATGGTGCTTGGATTTTTTTGCATATTCATCTAGATTTGATGAGCATGAACGATTGTGCCTAATGTATGTTGCATGCTCTTGGATTATTTGGTTTATGGAGCAACCATTTTCTCCAATGTAGGGAATCCCACAAGAACAAGGAATCAAGTAGACACCTTTCATGTATTTAGGGTCTATAGGGTCCTTCACGGATCTAAGAGAATTTTTGATGGTATTAAGGGGTTTGAAAGAAGTAGAAACATTATTCTTTTTTATAATATGGGAAATCCTATCAGTGATGCCTTAGATAAAAGGAAGTTCAAACTTGGAAAAAGGATCATCCTCGATCGTCTTAACACTGGGTTCTTTACGGGCTCTATGAAAAGACTTAAGGCCTTGAGTTATGTCATATCCATTACTTTCAAAAACTCTAAGAAGTTGATATTTTTTCTCCTCCAAGTGATTCTCATCAAAAATTCTAAGAGCACAGGTTGCAAGAGTACTAAGAACCCCAAATTTTTGTGCAATAAAGTGATGATAATTGGCATGAAGATAATGTTCAGTGTGAGTTTTTTTGCGAAAAACTTGGTGAGAAATGGAACCATCATTCATTCTGGAGAGGAGGATTTCTAGGAAAGGAAGTTGCCTATTTACATCAACTTCCATCATGAATTTGATGGAATCGTACTGGGAATTAAGATGGTTAAAAAATAAATCCAAGATAAGATAGTTTCTTAACCATCTTAATTCCCAATATGATTCCATCAAATTCACGATGAAAGCTGAGGTAAACGGGCACCTTCCTTTCCTAGACATCCTCATCTCCAGAATGAATGATGGTTATGTTTCTCAGCAATTTTTTCGCAAAAAAACTCACACGAACCAATATCTTCATGCCAATTCGCATCACTTTCCTGCACAAAATTTTGGGGTTCTTAACACTCTTGCAACCCATACTCTTAGAATTTCTGATGAGAATCACCTAGAGGAGGAAAAATCTTATGTTCTTAGATTTTTTGAAAATAATGGATATAACAAGTCTCAAGACCTTAAGGCTTTTCATAGAGCCCGTAAATAACCTAGTGTTAAGATGGTCCGGGATGATATTTTTTCCAAGGTTCAGCTTCCTTTTATCCAAGGGACCACTGAAAGGATTGCGCATATTCTAAAAAAGAATAATGTTGTTGCTTCCGTCAAGCCCCTTAATACCATTAGAGATTCTCTTAGATTCGTGAAGGACCCTGTAGACCCTAAAGACATTAAAGGTGTCTACTTGATTCCTTGTTCTTGTGGGATTCCCTACATTGGAGAAATTGATCGCCCCATTAACTAAATAATCCAAGAGCATGCAGCATACATTAGGCACAATAGTACAAGCTCATCAACTCTAATTCAACATGCAGAAAAAGCCAAGCACCATGTCTGCATTGAGGATTCCAAGGTCATTGTCAGGGTTGACCATTTCCACCACAGAAAGCTCAGAGAGGCTTTCGAGATTGAGAAGCATGCCATCAACCTTAATAGGGATGATGGTTGGAAATTAAGTAAGAGCTCGATTTCGGCCCTATCTTCTTGATTTCCACCCGCATTTCCTTCTTTTCAATTTATATTTCTCCCTTGATTATTATTATTATTCCTATCATGTTTATTATTTTAATTTAAATATTATGAATTAAAATTTTACATCCTTTTCCTTTTAAGATTTTAAATAATTATTCTATTGTAATCTAATCTAATAAAATCATTATTCTCCCCTAGTGGGTTTTTTCATTTTCTTTATTTACACATATAGTTTATAAAATTTCAATTAATTTATTTCAATATTATTAAACCTTAATTAATTTAATATTATTATAACTTAATTTATTCTTATAATATTATAGTTATTTTATTAATATTGATATTTTTATTTTTATTTTTAAAATTGCTAGTTTATAACTAAAATTTGACTTGACTTAATTGAATAACTAATTCCCAACTTAATCCACCGCTAATTCCTAACTACTAACTCTGGACCTGATGCATCCCATCCCTACTAGATTTCTTCACAAAATTCTAATGATGTGATTAATGCTAAGGAAAGGCATACTCTCTAGCATTATGGATTACAAAAGTCTAAGATCTAACATCAATATAATTATTATGTATAAACAAAATATAAATTCAACATTTGTTTTACAAAATCTAAGTGGAATTGGTTTCATAGGAGAGTACAAAGTGAAATTTTGTTCATGAGAAAGGGTGAAACAATTAAACTAAAATAGTTAATTTAAAGTTGGTGGACTCTATATTTTGAATATAATATTTTTATTTTAAAATATAATTTAATATTTCCTTATTTTTTAATAAAATTACTCATTTTTTATGGGGTTGAGAGGTTCTCTCCAACCAAGGATGCTAGAGATGTGTAACATTAATGTAAACATTTTGATTTGGAAAAAATAAAAATAAAATATGGTAGAGATGTGTAACTTAATGTAACATAATATAATGTAAACATTTTAACTAGGTGAAAATAAAATAAAAATAACCCTATAAATATTACTAATAAAATAAAAATAAAAATTACCCATGGTATTCATGTGGAATATAACATATTTACATGAGAAATTAAACTAGCTAAATCTATATTAGTTTGATGTTATATTTAGATACATATTTACTTGTAGAGAATGATGGCAAACATGTGCCCACTTGGCATTTGTATGGAGTATGGATCTATTATCTTGCCCTATGTCTTTTTTGTATGTTTTGTTTTTATAGTTGAATGGATGAATACATAATGTGTATATATTCTTAAAAGCTTTAGAGCTTCCTAGAGGCTATTAGGTGATTCAAGGTGGTGTTTTTAAGAAGTGTAAGGTTAAACATGATTGCACAAAGTATAGAACAATAGTTTCTTCTTCATTCTAATGGCTTCTTTGATAATCACTTTAATATAATATATATGTAATAATGTGCTATAGAAATAGAGCTATGATAGATCTAGGGTGGTAAGTTTAGAAATGAATAAGGTTAACTATGGAAGTTAGTTGGGGCGAGGGGTGGAGGTGGGAGAAATATTAGGTAAAATGTAATTATTACATTTTATCTAATTTGTATGCCTACCTTCATCCACTTTTTACTAGCTTGTGCGAAATATTGGGTAAAATATAATACTATATATTATATTTTACTCAATGTTTCTCCGACCACTTTTTGTTGTAATTTTTCTTTATATTTCAAGTTTAAAAGTAAACAAACTAAACTATAAAATTAGCAGGGGTGAGGGGAAATATCGAGTAAAATGTAATATTTAGGTTGGGGGTGATGGGAAATATTAGGTAAAATGTAATAATATTACATTTAATTAGTAATTCCCCCTACCACTTTTTAGTGGTGGGAGTAGTGGGAAAAATATAATACTACAATATTATATTTTATCCAAGATTTCCTCTCACCTAGTCCACTTTTTATTATTATGGTAGAGATGTTGTAATGCTTAACATTTTGACTCGGTCAAAATAAAATAAATAAATAAAACATAAACATTAATACTTATATTTATAATTATAATTATAATTAATAATTAAACCAACCTAGATCCATCTTAACTCTGGATCTACTAGAGGGATCAAATTTTTAGAGATGCAAACCTCTTTAAAACTAAAAAGAGACTTTGATCTTTATAGGAGCATGGTAGATCTAGAGCTAAGATGGATGAATTCATGTATGTATTTAAAAATGCACCTCAAATGATGAAACATTAGAATCTCACCAAAAACTATATTTTTATATTTTATTTAATTAATATATTATATCAAATGAAAAATCAATTTTATTAAATATAAAAAAAATCTTTTAATATAAAATTTAAATTATAAAGATATAAAGCATAAATGTTTAACATTTATCATTTAACAAATTAATTTAATGTCATTGTGTAGACTCAATATGGGTTAGATTTAACAAATCTAATTTAACGTCATTGTGTCAATGTCATCCCTAATTAAAAATAGATATAATTATTATGTATAAACAAAATACAAATTCAACATTGATTTTACAAAAGCTAAGTGGAATTGGTTTCATCTTAGAGTACAAAGTGGAATTATGTTTGGTTGAGTCGATATTTTGAATACATTATTTTTATTTTAAAATATATTATAGTATTTTTTATTTTTTAATAAAATTACTCATTTTTTATTGGATTGAGAGGTGCTCTCTGCTGTGAGATGTGTAACATTAATGTAACATTTTGACTTGGTAAAAGTAAAATTAGAATATGATAGAGATGTGTAACTTAATGTAACATAATATAATGTAAACATTTTAACTTGGTGAGAATAAAATAGAAATACAAAATAAAAATAAACCTATAAAATTAATAACAAATAAAGGGACAAATTAAACTAGCCTAGATCCATTTAAATTTGATGTTATATTTACATACATAAGTAGTTGTAGAAAATGATGGAAAAAGTTTTATGGATATGTTCGCACTTGGCATGTGTATGTATTTGTATGGGGACTATGTCTTTATGCCTACCTTCATCCACCTTTTACTAGCTTGCGAGAAATATTGAGTAAAATATAATATTATATTTTACCTAATGTTATTATATTTTACCCAATGTTTCCCTCAACCGATCTACTTTTTATTGTAATTTTTGTTTATATTTGAAGTTTAAAAGTAAAAAAACTTAACTATATAAAATTAGCAGGGATGAGGGGAAATATTGAATAAAATGTAATATTTAAGTTGGGGGTGATGGGAAATATTAGGTAAAATGTAATAATATTACATTTTAATTAGTAATTCCCCCGCCACTTTTTACTGGGTGGGAGTAGTAATAAATATTGGGTAAAATATAATACTATAATATTATATTTCATCTAAGATTTCCTCTCACCCAATCCATTTTTTTTTAATATTTGAGGTTCATAAGTAAATTGAGGATGCCCCGATACATGAAATCTAAAATATATACCACTAAGTTAACATGACCAACATAAGAGTTTCAATTAACAAAATTATCCGTGGTGGAGTTGAGAATGCCCTTAAGCATGAGATGAAAAAGATAATATTTTAGTTGTAGATTATTATAAGTGGAACTAAAAAGGATTAAAATCACATGATTTTTTATGATGCTAACTTTTCATATGGAAGTTAGTAGTTGATGAGAAAGTGGAGACCACTTCACAAAAATTGACCTGAGTTCTTGAAGATGTGAACTTGTGAATTATTGTGTGGTGGTCATAAGGATGGGCCTTGAAAATGGCATTTACCCTCTTGTATTATTATAAAAATCCTAGATAAATATTCTTCTAATGATGTAGATGAAAATGTGTTAGAGTAGTTGGTAAAATTGTGTGTTTTATAAGAGTAAAGGTTGAATTTGAAAATATAAAATGTATACACAAGCCATCATGTGAATGTTTAAATGTCTTGATTGATCACCTGCATGTCTAAATGGCGTTATCATTATTTTGACATAACATGTCAAGTAAACATCTATGAAAATGGAATCTTTATCAATAATTATAAATTGTAAAATGTAGATATAAGGCTATAACTTTAATTCTATATGTTCCACATTCACATTTACATGTTTTTATAATCATTTTAAAATATGAAATTTATAAAATGTAAACTATAATTAAATGTATAAAATCACTAATTTACAATTAAATGGAAAACAATCAAAGATTAATTAATTCAACTATTGAATTTATTACCTTAAAGAAACTTAAATACGAAATGATTTAACTTTTAAACATAACTATGCTTGAATACATACAACAAATATTTCATATAATATAGAAGTGCCATAAATTCCTAAACCAATAGGCTAACCCATGTATAAATAAGAATGTAAGCATTATTGAAAAAGACTTCAACATATGATAAGTTCAAAAAAGTCCAAATCAAAACTATACCATCAACTTGGGTCATATTTTTATGTAAATAATTTTCTTATTAAATTAGAATACTAGCAATCCATGTATAAATAATAATGCAAACATTATTAAAAAAGACTTCAATATATGATAAGTTGAAAAAATTCTAAATCAAAACTATACCATCAACTTGGGTCATATTTTATGTAAATAATTTTCTTATTAAATTAGAATACTAGTTCAGCCATATAAATTAAATATAGCTGCCACTATAACCCATATATTCCAACTATTCTTTCCAATTGAGCTGCCCCTGAAGGGATATCAAAATACTTGCTTAAAAATTAAGTCAATAATAATTTTAATTACTATTATTATTATTATTAGGTTTTTTTAAATCGTAATGAGAATACTTGTATTGATTTCAAAATCAGTGTCACGTTCATAGTTGTACATTAGGAGTTACATTTCAATTTTTCTTGTACATTAGGAGTTACATTTCAATTTTTCTATCCTCTTAAACAACATCTAGCATAACATAATTCAAAACTATCTTCTGATGAGGAATACTTTAACCTAACATAGTACATGTCTTTAGAGGTGAAAACCTTCCAAAACATCCCCAGAATTAAGAAAAAGTTGTAAAACATTCTCCCTATTTAAGGATAAAATCCTTCATTACAACATACTTTCCTAAATGGTTCATTTAGATGCAAGCATTCGTTTGGTTTTGAACCACTTGAATTAGAAAATTCCTTCAATTTCGAGACCAAAATTTTAAACAAAGATCGCAACTCCTCAACCTATTGACATAAGTGACTTATTTCATCTTCCTTCTTGTCCACTTTTCCTCTAATTCCCAAACACGGTTCCATCATATTGGAAGCAAAGGTGGATTGTGCATTGTAGTGAAGTTTCAATTTCATAATTTCAATTTTCATGTCAACCAATTTACTGTTGAGTTGGACAATGGAAAATTTTAAATGCTCAGTCATTTTCGACCACAGACAATATAGAGAATGATTAACCCAAATACCAACACAAAATGACATTATAACCATAGGGACCAAATGTCCATATACATCCACAACATTTTTGTGTCACTACAGTGGGTAAAACACTTGAAGAATTATTCAAGCCAGCTGACAAATGAGGATAACAATGGAATCCCTTTCTAAGAGGAGGGATTAACATTGAGTTTAAAAGAGCACTGAAATTTCAAAAAATTCACTGCTTTTCTAGCTATAAAATCTCTCCCAATAGGAAGCCTTAGCCACAACACACACGAACAATACCTTTAAGAAAATCCATGGGATAAGAAAAGCTAAAATACCAAATTAGGAAAGTTAGCCAAGTTCTAGAACGAAAGACCATTGGGAGAAATCATCATCACCAAGAGTGGGTACAAGCGCAAAGATTTTCTTTAATATTATTATTAATTATAAAAATAACTAATATATAACTTAAACATATATACATTTGAAAAAACATGAAACACGATTCTTATCCATGAATATTTTCTCTTAAATTATAAACTTATTTTAAATTATTACTAGAAATTGCCCCTAAAGGTGCAAAGATACAACGAGGGAATTAAACATGCCTATGATGTTACTACAAAAATGTTGCATCAAAGGAAATATAACAACCTAAAGGGTGGAGGATAGAGGGAAGGAAATGTGTTCTGGATTGCAATAGTCTCACACTTGTGCCAATGCATGTCTAATAAATGTTGCTCAAACCACTTGGATAAATCATTTTTTTCCAATCATACCACTAGGGCAAAATCCTATATACATATTATATCCAAGCTATAGCATGCAAAGTAATTAGGAGAAACATTACCATAGGTCCTCGTGGGAACTAGCGTACAAAAAAATTAATTGCACAGAGCAAATGACTAAAGTCGGTGTGTGTTGATAATGGGATTAAATAAAGAGTGAAATGATGATGGGATTAAATAAATAGCATATTTCAGAGATTCCAGGATATTTTAAAATCAACATAAAGAAGGGGGTTTGTTTTAGAATTTTAGTTATCTCCTGTTAAAAAAATTATATTAATTTGGATCCATTTGCTTGGAGCCATTAATTTCACTTTTAAATTTAAATTTAAATTTTGTCTCACGAATATTTGTTGGAATTGCAAATTTATGTGGTGTAGTTTACACAATCCAAGTGTCCAAGTAAACTTTCAAGGCATTGTATCCATTTATGGTTCAAAAATGTAGTTTTAAAAATGAAAAGTTACACATGCTATATTGCATATATAGAACCAATATAGATCCATTTTGAAGAGGATTAAATCTCTTGAGGTGCATACTTGTTTTCAAGTTTTGCAATCTAAAAGAGGTCCCATAAGCTATCTTTGGCCTTGTGGACATTAAAATTTTATTTCTTTCTTTCTCATCTTTCCATAAGTAATTACGGTTGCCTTTGCACAACTACCCATAATACCCAAAATACCCATAATTTGCAACATTCTAAAGAAGTGGCCCAATTCTAGCCAGATGACCTGTATCCATGGAATTGGTAGCAGTGTGGTAGACTATGCTATTTCCGATATCCCTTTATACAACGAAATAATAAATTTTGACATCTTAAACGACCACGAGGCTGACTCAGATCATAGACCTTTAATTATAACTCTCAATTTTGTCATGCATAGAGATCCCATAGAAGATAATCCTTATAGCCAAAATAACTTAATCTTTGATAGAAATAAAAATGATGTTTTTCTAAATGAATTAAAAATTAATTTGCTTCCTTTATCTAGTATAGACAACATAGAAGATCTCTATCATAATTTTACTGCAAACCTCTCATATTCTATTAA
This sequence comes from Pinus albicaulis, assembly GCA_034641835.2. NCBI lineage: Eukaryota > Viridiplantae > Streptophyta > Pinopsida > Pinales > Pinaceae > Pinus > Pinus albicaulis. The sequence continues at coordinate 1,188,637,066 of CM076583.1, forward strand.
CAAGTTCTCAATTGAAGTTTCAAGTAATAAAAGAAATAGAAAAACCAACCCTTGGTATGATACAGATTGTAAAAGTGCGAGGAGAGAAATTAAGAAAGTTGTTGATGAGTCTCTTAAAATTGGCAAGATAAAAATATACAAAGCCCTAACTAAAAGGAAAAAAATGTAGTATATTCATAAAAGACAAGAAAACCTCTTACACATCTCTAAGGTAGCTCCTAAGAAATTTTGGAGGCAGATTCTAACTAGAAAAAATAAAGATAATAATAGAATTTCTTTACACGACTGGAATTCCTATCTTAAAAAGCTTTATGAATCTCCAAATGTCATAGATAACTTTGAAACCCTGCTCACAACGGAAGAAGTTTTCTCATTAGAAGACATAGATTTTGGGGTTAAGCGCCTAGCAAATGGAAAATATAAGGACATGGAAGGTTACCAGGCAGAAATCTTAAAAATTGGAGGTCTTGTCCTCATCCCTCACATCCACAAGATTTTCAATCAAGTAGTCAAGCAAGGGTTCCCTAAACCATGGACTCACAGCCTCATTATTCCTATTTTTAAAAGTGGGGATACAAACAACCCCTCTAATTATCGAACAATTATGATTAGCCCTCTCTTAGCCAAGTTATATGGTATTATTTTTTAAAAGAAGATGAGCATATGGCTTGAAAATGAAGCTAAGCGGGCTAAAGGCCAAGCAGGTTTTAGAAGGTAGCACTCAACAACGGACCACCTCGTTATGCTTAGGATCATTGTGGAGGAATGTCATAATGATAAATCCAATCTCTTTTTTTGCTTTGTGGACTTTAGAAAGGCTTTTGATACGGTACCTAGAAACAACCTATGGAATAGATTAGAAGAGCTAAAGGTTCCTTTCGAGTTGAGAGCTATCGCTTTAAAGTTATACGAGAATGTAATTTCCAAGTTTAAGAGAAATGAGGGGTGGTCGAAAGATATTAAGTGTAATATCGGAGTTAAACAAGGGTGCCCCCTCTCCCCTACCCTATTTGGCATTTACATCGACAAGCTAGAAGGTTGTTTAGAGGAAGTAGGCTATGCTCGCATGATCTTAGCTGGAATAGTCATCATCCTTCTTCTCTATGTTGACGATATTGTTCTTGTCGCAAGGTGCCCATCTGATCTTGATAAGCAACTTAGACTTCTTAAGGATTTCTGCTCTACCATGTGTATGATTGTTAACACTAACAAAACAAAAGTTATGATTATCAAATCCAAGAAGGACAGTTACGCTAATTTTGGGTATGACAATAGCAACTTGGAGGAAGTGTGTACATCAAGCAAACACTTTGCCTTTGGTGTCTTTGTTACAAGTACCTAGGAATTGATATTCATCACAAGCTCAACTGGAACTATAGCAGTGAGAAAAGGATTAATGGAGGGTGGAAAGCTTATTTTGGTCTTGAAAATAATTGTAAAGCAACAAACCTTGTAATGTGGGATAAAAAGAAGCTCCTATTTGAAACTTTAGTCACTCTTGTTATCTTGTATGGATGTGAGGTTTGGGGTTGCAGCATCTCTAGAGAATCCTGGAGAAAGATTGAGCAAATCCAGAAGCATTTTATAACGTATAAACTCAAAATTAAATCAATACACCCTATCCTATTCTCCTTATAGAAGTGGGTATTTCCCCTATCAAGAGCCTAGCTATGACTAGGCTCCTGTTGTACAAGCACAAAATCAATAACATGGGAGACCATAGACTTTCTAAGCTAGCTTTAAATTCCAGCCAAACCCACCTAAGGCTCAAACGAGGTTGGTATAAAGATACCAAGGCCTGGTTAAACCATTGGGAGATCGATGAAAATGTTGCATTGTAAAATATTAATAACATTAAAAATATTGTTACTTCTAAGTTTAAAGAGAAAATGTGGTGTGAGAAATATTTAGAGGCTAAAATAAAATTAAGATATTATAAGGAGGTCATCAACCCTACCCTAGAATATCAAAAGTATCTCTTTGTTTTAACTAGCTCAAAGAAAAAAGTTAATATAGCCAAGATAAGAACGAACTCTCATGAGCTCCATAGTGAAACAAATCATTGGGCAGTTCCTAAAACACCATGGGTGGAAAGGATCTGCCATCTCTGTGAGAATATGAACATTGAGGATGAAAATCACTTCCTCATAGAGTGGTCTGCGTACACCCACATTAGATCTCAGTTTCATAATATTTTTTTCAATATCGACCTTCCTAGCCTTTTAACATGTCAAAATTATAGTGAGCTCAAGATGCTTCTCTCGAAGCTCTTTGAGCATAGGAGTATAATTTAAAAAAAAAAAAACTAAATAATTCATTTCTTTAGGTCCGATAAACCAAATTTTGGTCCTAGTGGACATTAACCACCATCATCATCATCATCATATATAATAATAATTAAAATATTTTTTTGTAATAGTCTTATACACCAATTTAGTGTATGACTTGGTAGTGACCTTAAAATTGGACTATTACAAAAAAATATTTTAATTATTATTATATGACTACTAAGTCTACGAAGGCATACTTACTCTACCCCTTTTATTTTGAACCTATTACTTCTTAGGAGGAAGCACATGGCCATTAGGCCTACTCAAGTTATATATATATATATATATATATATATATATATATATATATATATATATCTGATTGATTGTTCTATGTTAAATTAGGCTAGGCGTGTATATATTAGTAACTGTTTAAATAACTTCTGTCAAAATTACCAAATAAAATCAAAATTCGGAAAAACCCTTAAAATGAACATGATAAATCATGTGCTCAAAGAAAATATTACTCATTAAGAAGTACAATTGTGCCTCCAAAGCAATTATTGCATTTTTATTTTATTGAGGGTTGAGCGTATGATTTCCAAGGCCTTTATTTAGATTTTCCTGCCACTTCTCGAGCTAGCTTGTGTTTACATGAATGATGCATAAGATTCAATAATGTCAATTGTCGAAGCCAAATTGCTAGCAAAACAATTACGCCCGATCTCCCCTTTTGATCTGGTCAACATGTTCAGTTGGCTCATCTTGACCATGGCCACTACAAAGTTCTGGAAGAAAAGATCTTGATTAAGGGAAAATTCCTTCACGGTTGTTTTGGTGCAGGATTCGGCGTAGAGATCTTGATCGGAGGTGAAGAGGCCATGTCGTTTCACCAAGTCTTCGTAATGGTGTTGTCTATCGACGCAACAAAATAGCGCGGACGACAGTTTTTTGCCAGAATCTGGTAAAAAAAATTCAAAAAATCAAGTAGTTGGAGTGTTTGAATTGCATTTTTTGTGGTGGAAATGGATTCAGCACCATAAAAAACCGTTAGGGCACCCAAAACACTGAAGTTTAACTACTGTAACCCAGATTTTCAAAAATATTTGCTGGAATTTTTCATAATCTTACCGGAATGTTTGGATTATTATGTGGGTTTTTTAGACTACAGCCTTCATAATAGTTGTTGTCGAACACATTGGTCATGCAGATGTAGAGCCTTTAGGCAAAGCTTTTGTTTGGGTAGCCGAACATTATTTCCTGGGTTATAGGATATTAAATGCTATTGGGCATATACTGCTTACTGTTAGATTTAAATTCGTTTAAATCTAACCATAAACAATATATACCCAATCACATTTAATATACTATAGCCCAAAAAATATGTATTGTCGTGTCTGGTATAGATTGTCGGTGAAGGAGGTGTAGTGTCCGATGTCGATCGCGTGTCTGCTTGTTATCCCAACACAACTATTAAACATGACCACACAAATGGCTTTCAAAAATTCAGAGCATTATTTAGCAACTACCACAATGCCTAAAAGAGCAATGAGGTCTTTCACATTGAGATTCGTGGAGGAAAAAACATTGATGAGCTTGGTCACATTGAGATTCGTGGAGGAAAAAGCATTGATGAGCTTGGTCACCTTGATATTCGTAGAGGAAAAAACATTGATGAGCTTGGTCCATAGAGGAGGGAGTCAAAATGTTGGCAAGGGTCACGAGTGTGGCGAATTTCAGGCTATCCCTGTACCCCAGCAATACACAATATTTTGGCCTTCCAGCCTATTCACAATGCGAATATTTTGGCCTTCCAAGGAAGAAGCAATTTGAAAATAATATTACAGCCAATCAGTGGTTTGACTATGCAAGGCAACTCTATGAAAAATAATTAGAGGTTGAGCCTCCTCCCAGGATCAACACATCTACAAATCTTTTCACAGTACATGAGGTGGAGGCAGGAATTAAAAAGTTGAAAACAGGGAAGGAAAAGGACTTGGTTGAACTTCAAGCAGAATATATAAAGTGGGGAATGAACATTTTGGCACCCCATGTCATGGAAATATTCAACAACGTCATTCAGCAAGGATTCCCAAGGGATTGGACAACTAGTCTAGCAATTCCCCTTTTTAAAAGTTGAGACATTAATAATCCTTCCAACTACAGAACCATTATGATCAATCCTTTGTTTGCAATGCTTTTCAGTGGGATGGTAGAAAATAGAATCAGTAAGTGGGCAGAAGTAAAAGAAAAGAGGGCAAAAGGGCAAGCATGTTTTAGGCCGAAGCATTCTACATTAGATCATGGTATCACGCTAAGACACATTGTTGAAAAGGTTTGGGGGAGCAAAGAAGAAGTATTTTGCTGCTTTGTTGACTTCAAAAAGGCATTTGATACGGTCCTTAGAGGAAAGTTGTGGCGTAGAATGGAAGAACTCAAAATTCCTTTACAAAATAGAGTTGTTGTCCATAGGCTTTTTGAAGAGGTGAAAGTCAAAATTAGAACTTCAGCAGGCATTTCAAAAAGTTTTAGAAGTGACATCGGAGTCAAGCAAGGTTGCCCTTTATCCCCTACCCTTTTTGGTTTATATATCGACAAACTGGAAGAGTGGTTAAATTTGCAAGGTGGGGATGGTGTTCGATTGGGGGAGTTTGTGATAAAGCTTCTTCTATATGTCGATGATCTTGTGCTGGTTTCTAAATTGGCCCATGGATTGCAGATGCACCTATATGCCCTTGAGAATTTTTGTAAAGCAGTGGGGATGCAAGTCAATACCAGTAAGACCAAAATAATGATTCTCTAATAAAAGGAAGCAAAGGCAACATACGTTCTTCTTTGAAGGCAACATTCTTGAAGAAGTAAATGAATACAAGTATCTCGGGATCGATTTCAACAACAAGCTTAATTGGGAGGATTGCAGAAAGAAAAGAATTTTAGGAGGGTGGAAAGCACTATATGCACTTCAAAATAGATGTAGAGAGGTAGAGTTATGGGATTGGAACACGATCAAAGTGCTTTTTGGACTCCTAGTTTGTCCAGTGCTATTATATGGGTGTGAATTGTGGGCTAGCAACATCCATGTTTCAAAATGGAATCAAATTGAAAAAATTCAAAAATGCTTGATCATGAGCAAGCTCAAAATAAAAAGTTATGTTCCCTATGAGATAATGTTGAGTAAAACAGGGGCAAGTCCCATCGAAGCAATTTCCATGGTGCGTCTTATAAGAGAATTGAGCAAATGGGAGGAGGTAGATGGCCGAAAGTTATCTTCAATGAAGGTATGAGTCAAAGAAAGAAATCATGGATGAGACAAAACAACAAATTGATGCAAAAATGAAATATTTGCCTGAATGCATGTCCCACAAATAGCAAGGAGTTAAAGAATTTTGTGTTGGACAAGTTTCGTAAGGGTATATGGGGAAAATATTTGGGTAGAAAGAAGAAGTATTATGTTCCTAAATTCAACCCCGCTTGTGATCTCCAACAAAAAGAATATATTGGAGCTAACATTCCATGGAGAGAAAAGGTTCTTATTGCTCAATAAATAACTAACTCACATCAACTTCGGTGTGAAACGGGATGGTGGAAGAGACCTAAAGAAGCTTGGGAAGAAAGGGTATGTACTTTTTGCACTTCTAGGGCAGTGGAATCAGAAAAACATTTCATTTTGGAATGTGACGCTTTCAGAGACATCAGGGACAGTTACCGCAGTATGTTAGCATCAATTCCATGGCATTGTCTTTTCAATGCGGGAACTGTTAAAAGGTTGGGTCAGGTCATCATCAATTTAAGTAATAAAAAGATTGAATTACATAAAGCAAAAAACAAGAAAGTTGAGGTCCCATAGACTATTTTTAGTCATAGACATTAAAATATCATTCATTTAAAAAAAATAAAATTAACCGAAAATAACATACAACAAAATGAAATAGAAGAGAACATCCCACCCACGGCAGTGATGTCGGCACAGGAGACAACAATGTCGCAAGCCTTGTCCACCTAGCTCTTGATGTTGTTTATTATTTCAAAGAATTTTTTTCTCACCGGTAAGTTATGCGGAGGCCCTTGGGGGATTTACAAAAAACCATTCCTCTAACGCAAAGTCCAACAAACACTGAAAAAAATTATGAAATGGTCAGCTAGCTGACGTCTTTTCTTAGGTTATGTAGCTCTAATGGCGGCGTCAATAAGTCAATTTCCTAGAAAACCCAAACACTAAAATTTAACATAGCAAACAATAATTTATTTTTTTAATTATTTGGTAAGAACACAAATAATACCACCGCACGTCCGTATATGTTACTGCACTGACAACAATAAAGAGAAAATATACAACTGAAAATTGTTGTCAAAGCCAAAATAACTTGACTCACATCTCTATTTTCCTCTACTCATCGTGCCTTCTAATAACTTGTGCCTTCCTTTGACAGTTTATCTACTTCCTATATACATGGGCAAAAATATATAAGCAAACAAGGCAACCGCCTTTAGTAGTAAATCTCCAACTAATTTGCAAAAATATATAATCAAACAAGGCAACCACCTTTAGTAGTAAATCTCCAACTAATTTGAACTAAACATTACGTAGTGGTGTAAAATCATTCCTCCAATTGATGACAAGGGATTTCCAACTAATCTCGGTTAAACATTATTAAGGGGTGTAAAATCATTCGTCCAATTGACGATAAGAGATGGGTCGCCATAAATTTCAATTGTTTTAACATTGCTATTCAATTATATTTTAAAAGTAATTTTAAAACTTCTCCATTTTATCTAAGATAAATAATTATACATTTTATAAAAACATGTGTAGAATATTATTAAATGGAAAAGTTCTCACCCTTCTTTTATATATATATATATATATATTTCATAAAGGCGATTCTATATATATATATATATATCATTTGAATCTTTAAATCATTTAAATTATTTTCTTAAATTAGTAAATATATTTATTAAAATTTTATAACGATATTTGTAATGTATAGATTAATTATTGATATTTTAATAAAATAAAATAAATAATTGTATATATTAATAAATATCTACTTTTCATAATGATGTATTTAAATATTATTATTTTAAACTATTGGGATATTTTTGTTAGATTTAATAGGTTAATAAATGTTTAATAAATTCTTATTTAATTATTAATAATTATAAATTTAATTATTATTATTTTGAAATACTAAGATTGGTTTAAATTAATATGTTTTTAAAATTAATTATTTTTTGTTTGTTAAGTAATATAAGTCTTGAGATCCCGGATGCAAGTGTTTAGTATTGACAGGTGGAGGCCTGGCGCGTGGCACATGCCATAGCCACATGATTGTGCATGGCTCCAGCGCTCGGCATTAAAAGCCTCCATGTTTTCTCTGGCAACATTCATTCACCACCTGCTCTCTGGTTTAATGCTCTTCACACTCCACCTGCTCTCTGGTTTAATGTTCGTCCTTCCCGCAGGCCTATGCATCAATTCATGGATCCCTGTCATCCTCCCACTCCCTCTGTTCAACGCCTATATGTGCAGGTTTTTGGGTTAGCTCACAAAACCTCCTTCTGCCTTCCTCGTCTCCTATGCAGTTGGATGTATCTTGCCATCTCTGTGCTTGCCACCCTGTCTCCCCTCATGCCTCCCCTGCATCGCCATCTCGTCCCTCCATGTCATTCAGTCTCCCCTCACGGCTCTCCTGCAACGCCACAGGATGCGTTGCGCCAGGGCCGAAGGCGAGGCCAAGCCTCCCATCCACCCATCTCCTTTCTGGCTGACAGTCACTCTCCCCTCCGTGAGGAACGACCTGCGGAACTCATGCTTAATTTGGATGCTTTTGAGGAACGAGACCAGCAATGTGTCTCTGCTTCTATCTCTCTTCGCCTCTCGGAAGTCCACTCCTGTGCAATGGAGTTTGGCTCTCGGAAGCGCTTGCGGAAGTCCACTATTTCACAGTCCAATCACCAGCTCTTCCGGAAAAAACTGCTTTGTACTCCTTGGGCAACAATTGTGGGGAGAGTTCAGAAGCAGAAGACAAGAAAGAGCTTGCAGGGGTGAGCTCAGCCTCAACACTAGAGCCGTCAGCGCAGCAAACGAAGAAGGCCGAGGTTTCCTCTAAGGAATACAGTTGCTACATTGTCGAGGAGCCTCCCCCATATGTCTGAAACATGAACAGCGGAGAAAGATTTTGCATCTCTAGGTCTCCTACTTCTGCAAGCTTTTACGCTATTGTTTTTATGTCTTTCTTGTATACGTTCAATTTCCTCTCTTTTTGGACAATGATGGCTCATGCTGGTTTCCCCCTGGTGGGCAGCACATTCTGGACTGGTTTCCCCACTCAAGGCAGTCCATATTTTGATTTTTTGAACTTTATCTCGGCTGGAATTGGCTAGCACAAGCAATTTCGGCAAGCCTCTTTCGAATGTAATCCTTTTGTATTATATCAATATAATTAATCTTACTTATAAAAAATATATATAAGTCTTGAGATTATTGGTATGTCTAGCCTGTGGTTTGAGTAGTTGCGACCCAGGGGAATTTAAGTTGTCAAAATCACTCAGGGATCGCACCTCCAGCCCTTAGCATGGTTGGGTTTTTGCTTATGAAGCAAGGGTACCCGAACCCAGGGGTGGGGTTCTCGTTCCTGTACTCAATTCACACACCTAAGCACCAGAAACCGGTTTAGGTTCTTTTCAAACGCACCCTTCCGAACTTGGTTCGGGTATGGAGAACCCGATACTCTGAAAACTAAAAAGGGGTTCTTTCTTTGTGACGGGAACTTGGTACCTCGTAAAAGGTTGTGTGGCTCCCCGAAAACCCAGGGTACAAGGAGGTCTCTTTCAAGAGATGGGACCAATACATAGATGATGTTGCATGTGTGGACAAGAAGATACAACCAGATGGTCTTATTGAGCTACCTCCATTTGATATCAATGAGCAGGAGCCTCCAGATGAGAGTGATCCCTCCCTAGACAGCCTGTTGATTAATGAGCTTAGTGATGTTGATCATGATGACATGCATGTTGATGAGTGATGATATGGCTTGAGGAAGCCAAATCATTTATCTTGAGCCTTATTCATTGTTCAGTTTCACTTTTTTTTTAATTTTCTTTCATGTGTGGAAATGCCTTAAAACAAATTTTGAATATAGTATGACAATGGAGTCCTGGACATATAATATATATCTATTATCATGATTCATATCTCTATATGCTTGATATTAAATTTAAAATTTCAATGTGACTGTTCAATGTTTTATTTTTCTTGTTTGTTACACGTCATTTTGTCACCATGACAACTGACCATAAAAATGGATATTTCGCCATACAATTCATGTGTTCCAAAGCACTCCCTTTCAAATCAACAACTTAATCACCTTGAAGAAAGCAAGAATTCTGGGTTATAAGGCCAAAACCACACTTTTTAGTGACTTGCGTGCTTTCCTAGCCAGTTTTTGCGCATGTGCAGTTCCTACCATTGGTACCCACGCAGAACTGTGCTCTGTCTTCCACTATAGAACACGCACATGACTCAACAAAAAGTAAAAATAAAAATTTAATTCTAGAAGCCTTGTTGGGCAAATATACCCCAATTGAAAGCTTCAAGGTCATGCTTATTTGAGCCTATCCCCTCCCATCATGGAGTTAATTCCAATTCTTCAAGGAACCCTAATCCCACCTTAAGTGAATCTCATCCTTTTGATATGGATCTGAAGCTTCCTCCTCTTGGCCTATAAATCAACTACAGGCTAGAGGGTTGGAGGAGGTTGCTGAAGGTATACTTATGTTGGTCAAATTAGATTGGAGAGCTTATCATTCAAGGAAATGAATGTATACTTATGGGGGGAGCTTCACCTCGTCAAGGAAAAGGTTGTGAGACTCTTCTATATTTCTAAATTAATACATTTGAGCTATTTTTCTCACTACATTGTTTTATGGATCTGATAAATGGTTTATGTTATTTCTATTTTATCCATTAAAATTATGCTAGTTACTAATCTCCTTGATCATTAGTTTGAGTTATTGAATCATCTATGTTGCATATGCCTTTGATCCTTTAGTTTCTATGTGTGCAGGTATGTGTCAAGCATTGAAGAGTTGCATTGAGGCATAGCAAGGATCTTCATCAAGCATGTCGTAATAAGATATGGTTTCATTTCCTCTCATTTCTAGCTTTATGATTCAAGCAAAGATAGACTCGGGGAAAGAGTAGTTTGATTGTCTGCTTGTTACTAGGTTTTCTTGGAAATATAGGGAGATCGCTCTTGTCTACAAGAGGGATTATTCCAATATAAAAAATTGGCGACTCCGTTGGGGAACGTCATGTTCTCTTCCTTTTCCTTGATTTTGATTTTCAATCCTTTTTTAATAGCCTGATCTGAGTCTTGACAAGATAGTGACCTTTTAGATTTTGTGATTTGTTTTCCTGAATTTTATTTTTTCCTTAAGTTTTCTCGTTCTGTGTGCTTTTTGTTCAACAACAAAGCCCATATTTTCTCTATTTTTCTTTAGCGAAAGAGTACATGCACACTATGGCTTAATAAAAAACTTAAATTTTTGAAAAAATAGTTTTTCCTCTGATCAAAGTCTAAATTTAGGTTTTTTAAAGCTTTTTTACACTTGTCTTGACCTTTAGTTAATCTTTTTGAGTTTATTTGGGTGTCATGAAGAATTCTTCTTGAGAATTCCTCGTTTTTACAAATTTGGGCGGGGTTTCGCTCGGTTGCTTGTGGATTTATAAAGAAAGAGGTTGGGTATTTTTAGATTGTTATATCCCTATCTTTTTTCTTGCAAACATACCGCGTTCAGTGATTACTTTGCTTATTTGTGAAAGATATTTTAGTTTAATGAAAGTATGGTTTCTCAAGGTTTAGTTTTTTTTGTGATATTTACTTCCTTTGTTGAATTCAAAACAAATTTTTTTTTTTTCTCAGTACTGAAGTTGTTCATAGATACACTGTAGACACCATTGATTTAGTTGCATTCATTAGAACAAACTCATTTCTAATTTTTGATTGATTTCTCCGTGCATTTTGAAAAAAAATATGAGTGATTGCTTGTAAAAGGACATTTCATGGTTGTTTGACTTGTTCAGGGAACTGAAATTTTGATTTAATTTATGCATTTGAATTGTTTCAAAGTGAAATTGGCAGTGTATGGAAAATAATGTTATAGGAATTTGAGTTTTTTCATTTTATTTGAAAATCAAAAAGACTATTACTCTCCTGTAATTAGGAATTCATTGAATGAAAATATTACAATTTCATATTCGACTACATTAGAGTTCTTGAGTCAGGTCAGAACATCACAAGTTTCACATCCATCACCTACTGAGTAAACAACAGCTTAATAACACAACATTAATAAAATTGATTAGAATTTTTAAATTTTTAGGGCTCTTTCCACCTACATAGATCAGGTTGTAGGGATTTGGAATAGGGAAGTGAGTTAAATTTCCAAAGCTATAAACAAATAGTAGAATCTTGTGGCAGGGAGTAAATCCATTTATTATAATTTTTCTCAAGGAATCTCCTCTTATAATGGAGTCGAGAATGAGATCATATCAGACCCAGTGGAGTGATCGACCCCACTTCATTGGTTACAGTAGAGTGGTTTGCATGCATTACAAACAGTGTTGAAAGGTACTTGGGATTCATTTGGAAGTAAACCTCAGATTACCCATGTTGAGGAACTTTCAAGGGGATTGAGATTTGTTACTCTACCCTTGCGTGTATGTCTGATCTGCGACTGTAACGCCAGGTTAAACTTGTTATAAATGGAAACCTTAGATAATATAATATTAGGGCTATTACCCGAGATGAGGTCTAAGGGGAAGTCTCTGTTGTACCTGGAATAAACATTGGCTAGACTCACTTGGACCTTTTTGGAGGGTATTCTTCACTAGAGATGGCATAAGTGGAGTTACTTGCACCAGATCGTGTTCATTAAGGAGGTTGTCAACGTAACTGCTTCCACCCGCTCTATCTTTATTTCACTTTTCACATTGATCTCTTTGACGTTGGATTTCATCACCAACTAGTGATTTCGCTGTGAAAGTTTTGTTTGCATGGTTTGACTCCTTAGATTTACTAACATGTGTTATTTTCTTGTTTTTACTTTTTACATACCTTAGGTGTGAATTGTGATTATTATTTAAATTTTTAATCAAACTTATTTAAATTGAATCTAATGGAAAAATTTATGGAATTTACCAACCAAGGAACCCCTCTTAACGAGAATCCTAGTCCTTTTCCTTGCTTTGGAAATGTTAGTCCTCCTTATGTGTCTACATTTTCATTACCTATATTTACCATAGGTTTACCGATATGGTCGTTTTCAACTTCGTTGGCATCAAATACTCAATTTGTTCCACCTCGACCGAGTTCTCCATCTCAACATCACCAACCTCGTGTTGACCCTTTACCTTCTTCACCCAACATGTCTTCCTCCCCTTCTTCTTCTTCGCTTGATAAAAGCCTTGCTGCTAGTAACTAGGTGACTAAGAAGAAGAATAAAGGGAAGAAGAAGAAGAAGAAATATAAGAAAGAAGTCAACCAACCAACCATGGATGTCAGTATTGGTAATGTTGAGGGACCCTCCAACATGCATCGCAAGCCCAAATAACTTTGTAATATTTGTAAGGGTGACCACTTCCTTATCAATTCTCCTGGTATTCCTAAGGTCTTGAAAGTATGGTCATAAAATTCTTATCAACTTACTATTGATCCATCGACCAATGATTGTCAAGTTCCTAGGAAAAGGGGTAAAGTTAGGTTTCCTTGTAGGTTTTTCAAAGGGATTCATCATAGTCACATTTTCCCTCAGATGGATGAAACCTCAAAATTGTTGGAAAACCTTACGGTTCCATAGCAACAACTTCCAACTCGTTATCGTAAACTTTCTCCCAAACTACCGTCATTTGACGAAGTGATTGATCTAATTCCAAGTACATTCAATCCCATTCTTTCGTTAGAGAGTGAAACACATATCACTCAGGTTGTTGAACCATTGGTTTATCAAGTGGTTGACTCGATTCCACATTCAGTCGATCCCACTCTCCCTTTAGAGAGTGAAGTTAATACCACTTTGGTTCTTCTTGTTACTTCAAATTCTTCTACACAAGGGGGGATTTCACTCGTTTCCACGGAACCCCCTCCAAGTAATGGGGCTATTTCATTTGATTGGAGTAGACTGGAAGAGCCTTGTCTTCCTTCTTCCACCCCTTTCCAAATTATTTTGAAAGTTCATGGTAAGAATGTGCGCCGCAAAAATGTAGATGAAGGTGCTTTTGTTAGTATTTTATCCTAAACTGCTTGGAAAGCTTTGGGTTCCCCTCATCTTGTGCCTATTACACAGAATCTGGTAGATTTTAATAGAACCATTAGTGTACCTTTAAGGATCCTTCCTAAGTTACCTATTACTCTGGAAGGTAAAATTTTCTATATTGATCTTATGGTAGTTCAAGGCCCCTTGGATTTCAATTTGCTCCTTGGGCGAGACTATGTTTATGCCATAGAAGTTTTTGTATCAACACTCTTTCATGTGATGTCTTTCCCTCACAATGGAAGCGTTGTGACTATTGACTAGCTTTCATTTGTTGGTCTTCATTCGACTCCCAACCATCTGACATCCCTAAATGTTCCTCATATGGAAGTGGTACCTACCTCGCAACGGGTTAATTATGTGGAAGCTTGTCCCATGCATTCAGTTATCGATGTATGCTAGCCTCTCACTATTTTCTCGACTTATTTTGATTCAGATCCAATAATTTACATGGTGAGCCCTTCAATGGGGACATTTGAAACCGGTCTTTCAATCCCTATTGAGTCCCTTGACATGCGTTGTTTCTGTTAGTCATTAGTAATTTTTGGTGATATCAAAAGTTGACTAAATTATGATCCTAGATTTCTAGAAACAACATTTGAGAAATATTGTGAGTTCTAGAAATCTCACTGCCTTCATTATCCTAAGATAAACTATTTTCACTATATTTTCCTCTCTCTGCCTCCTAAAAGGTCTCCCCCACTATTGCAAAAGGGATTTTTCTCATTTAGCCTGTTTTTCTCATTTCATCACCTCACCGTCACCCTCATTCATAAACCTCTTCCTCTGAAAAGCCCACTTTTTCCCTTCTCTCAAAACCCTCATCAGTCCCCTTCCTTTCATCATTTTCCTTTTAACATATTAAACAATGTAAAAACCTTTTTTTTACATTGTTTTAAACTAAATTCCATCCTATCGGGTCCTTTAAATTATACATAAGACTTTTTTTTATGTGTAAAACCCGCTCTTTTTATAAATCAGGCCTTAAGCCCCTTTCTGCTTAAAGCCCTAGCCCCCTTCGACCGCATAAAACCTCGGCCTATGCTTATTCTTAGCCCCTCCCTATATAAACCACACCTCCGCCCCTTTCATTTTATTTAACCGCCGAACCTTATTATAAATACCCCCAAACCTTTGGAAAATTAAAATGCAGCCCCGCTTCCCTCACCCCACCTTTCATTTTCACCGAGCCATCTGCACCGTTGATCGGGATCTGTTCCCCCGATCCAATGGCTGTCGCATCCCCGACCTTGCCTCATATTTTTATGACCCCACGCTACCCGACAAAGATATCCACGTCACCTCACCCCAGGTCCCACCTTCCACTACCCCCGACCCCATTCACATTACGCCACCTGTCCCCGAGCTCCACCCCCCAAATCTGGTCACCGCTCTTCTAATCATTCCACACCGTCAATCTCATGACCCGAGATCTGACGTCCCAGAACGCGTATCGTGTAAAAAGTTGTGATGGGTTTGATGATTCACAACCCACGCAAAATAGATGGTTTTCCGCCTGCCACGCGTTGATCGCCCAATGGTATCGCATTCGTTTGGCCCAAAACCACAAACCACTCATTCCCCACGCAATAAAACACTTGTGGTTTCTCAAAACCACTTTTCCTCTCCGCGCAAACATTCAAAATTTCGCCTGGTTCCGCCTACGGAACCCTGCCTCCTGCTCCATTTCTTCCTCTGAAGAATGCCTTCCGACCACCCGAAACCCCTGAAAACACAGTCAAGCTCGCTCCTGCAAGGTTTTTATTAAAGGTTTGTGTTTTGTACAGGTTTTTCATGGCGGAAAGGTCCAAATTCCCTCCTACAATCCATAAATGACAGATGAAACCCTGGGTGACGATCCAGGAGTCTTAAATCCAAAATTGGGGAGATCAAAGGCCCTCTCAGGGTTAATCGATGATGAAGCATGCTCATCGACAGATCATAAACCCTCCAAATACAAAGAACGTCCTCCCCTACACACAGAAGACACAAACAGTCAAGAAACAACAAAGGAAGAAGGGTTAAAGGGCTAATCCTAATTAATGGACAAAAAAAAAGAATTAGCCAATTAAAACAGAATATTAAAGAAATACATATTGATAAAGGTCAAATGAAAGAAAAAAGATAGCAGAAAGATGAAAAGATAAAAGCAAAGGATCAAAAGAAATAAATCAGAAGATTAAAGAACAGAACATAGATCAGACAGTTTGAAGAAAATATGATGCAAAGAAGACAGTAAAGCATAAAGACAGAGTTTAAGGCTTAAGACAGATATTAAAGATAGAACAAAGGACAGATTAACCTAAGACAAATTTGAATGACTCAGCTCACGGCAGTTATTCCTCTCATAGATATTTTTAGCCACCTAAGTGCTTTGTTTCCTTCAAAAAGGCATTAGGCAGTTATTGAGCTGAGTCAGAGATATTTTATCTGTCAAACAGTTATTGTAAAAATTATGAATAGGCCTTAAAGTCAACACATTCACCTATTTTTTCTTATAAGTTAAGATAGAAGTTAATAAAACAGAGAAGTAGTTGCAGATGTTCCTACCTTGAGCCTTGCATGGTCTTCAAGATTAGGAATGCACTTACTCTGAAATAAATGATACTAAAACCCTATCTTCGGCTTCACCTCCTCATTTGCAGCATAAATACTGTATCTGAACTCATTATCTTGTTGGCATTTGATGACTCTTTAAAGTAATACATAGTCTCTTGGAAGTTGAAAAGAAATTGAAGTCTTGGAACTTGTGGATGCCCTGATTTGTTTGTTGATAGATGAGGCTAGATCACTGGATCCCTGAGCTTGGTTGTTGGTGAAGTGCTTCTAATCTATTATTTTTATTTCATGTTTTCATTTTTTTTCCACCTTTCTATGATGCAGTAGAATAAAAGTTTTAGGCTAAGAAATCTCTTTTGAAAGCACCTTAGTTCTGTTTATTCTTCACTGCCTTATTGTTTTCTTCTGCTAGGACATTTTAGAGAATTCTTAGTTGCTCTCTAGACCCCCTAAGCTTGTTTATGTCATAAATATTTGAATACAGTTGGTATCAAGCATGATTTATGGTTTTCCCTGCTTACTTGCTGCCACTTAAACACTATTTTTTGAAGTCTCTCTCTAAAGTACCATTCTTTAAAGTCTGCCAAAGAGGTTTTGTTTCGATCATACCCTTTGTACTTGCTTAACTAATTGTTTTAGAGATATTCATAACTATAATCAAGGATGTTTAGGAGTTCCCTCTTCTCTGATTACAGTTATATGTGTGTCTTAAGTGTTTTCTATCCTTGAAGGTGAAAGCACTAAAAGTTAAATGAGTTTCTCACCTTCTATATTTCATTGGAAAAGTTTGTCCTGAATTATCATTTACTGAAGTGTGGATTGTAGAATTTATGGTTTTCCGTGTCTACTGATTTCCTTTTCATGTCTTGTGATATTTAAGTCCCTTTGTTGAGAAGTACATATGATAAAGGATTATTTATTGCCCTTTACCCTACTTTTCATTCTTACAATTGATGTCCATCTCATAAACCCCCTTAAAACTTGAAGATCCACTAGCCAAGTTAGATTTGCCCTATGATACTCCCCGATCCATTGATGAACTTATCATGACTTCTTGATCATTATGCCCAACCAAACAAACAACAAAACCTCACACTTAATAACTAGCCTAAAATCAACCCTACAAAGCAAAAAAGTTCATATCCTTTGCAAAACAAATAGAGAGATCCCTCTCTGAGCCCAGGAAGGCTAGGTCCTAGGGCTCCAAAGACTGGTTCCATGTTTCCTTGTCATTTGGTATACCAATCTGCCAAATCACGGGACACCAACAGTTTCCAGATAATTTTTCTTTTTTCTGATGAAGACCTCTTTGAAGCCATGATCGAGGTGTGTCCCTTGGAATGTGTTCCTTCCACTTGGAATCCATGCTCTAGGTTCCTATGACGATGGTTCCTATATTGTTTCAACCTCGTTAAAAAATGAAACAGGTCCCTATGATGATGATTCTTTTATTGTGTCAACCTCGTTAAAAAATGAAACAGGTTCCCATGAGGATGGTTCTTTTACTGTGTCAACCTCGTTAAAAAATGAATTAGGTCATTATGAACATATTTATTTTCCTGTTTCAAGCTCATTAAAAAATGAAATAAATCCTTCCTTAATTGAGTCGAGTCTTTGACTAGATCTTGTAAATGTTAAGTCGAGTCTTTCATCTAATCTTGTAAATGAGCCTTCATTCCATCCAACTATTAGTAGCCAGTATTTTACTTAGGTGAATGAAATGAAGCTCGGGGGGCATATGCCCTTGCAGGTTATGCTTGGACGGAATTGAAACTTATCTCAAGCACAGTTTTTTCTCTATTTCAAACTTGTGTAAAAATGAAACAAACCTATCTCAAGCATAGTTTTCCTATGTTTCAAGCTTGTGTAAAAATGAAACCACTCTCAAGCATGTTTTTCTCCTATTTCAAACTTGTATAAAAATGAAACATATTTCTGAGTCCATTTTGGTTATTATTTTCAAGACTTATTAAACTCATGAAAATCTCAAGATTCTTTTTTTATCTTTTCATGCTCATAAAGCGTACATGAAAATGCTGAGTTATTTCCGTTTCTTTTCTTGCTCGTAAATTAAATTGAAAGTCGTCCACATGATCAAACTTTTATCACTTTTTCGAGCTCTTAAAAATTACGAAAAAGCGAAATCTAGAGTTCTCTTTTAAGACCCTTTCAAACTCTCTAAACATGAAAATATTGTCGAGTACTTGAGTATTCAAACGTGAAAAAGTAAATGAACAGTCGTCTATTCAGTATAAGTTTTCCCTTTTTCCGGATTGAACTAGACTATTTACGAAAAAGGTATACGTTAACTAATCATGGTTAATAGAGTTCTCTCTTGCATCATTTTACCCATTTTCGAGCTTGAGAGACTAAATTCATGAAAAATGACATTTCAGAGTTTACTTATGTTCTTCTCCTGACTCCCTAAAAATGAAAAACACCAAGTTTAAGTTTCTTCAGGCTCCTTAAAACTTTATGTTGAAAGAAATGAATGAATTTTATTTTCTTGTCATTTCAAACTCTTTAAATATTAAAATGAAATTGAGTTATCCCTTCACTGGACTCGTAAAAAATAAACAATGTAGGACTCATCCATTATGACAAGACCGAACCACTCCTTCCTAGGGTTCGTTAAAAATAATTTTAAGGACTCACCTAAAGGATTATCTTACATGACAAGCAAATGTTATCCTCCTCAAGATTTACAAAAATAAAGAGGTACTTGCCAGTAATGGTGGAAGGAAATTAGGAAGAAACATTCGTTTTTGTATTTCATTAAAGGAAGTATGTCACTCTTGAACATGACACTCTGTCACATTTATGTGCCAGTTGGGAAATCCATTTGTCTCACAATTAATTGAACTTCATTGAAAGTATTATGTTGGTTTTGGGTTTATCGTTAAGTCAAATGTTGCCAACTCAAAGTGTCATTCTGCTGATATGTTCAAGAGAAGTCCAACCTTGGTGAAAATTACCATCTAATTAATAGCCTTGAATCGCATCGGCCATCCTTGAGTCATCAAGGAAGATAATCTAGAAACTCTCTTTAGTACCTTGAGGCCTGCATGCCCTAATGGCAGGTTTATCGCATTCAACGACAGGTTCTCATCATAGAGCTTCGATCGAACGATTCTATGAGTGTTTGACTTCAGGACATCGTTTCACACTCCATAGAGGAGTGGGAGTACCTTGAGGACAATTTTCATCAATAGTGGTTTCTCTCACACCTGTTAATAGTTCACATCATTGAATGGTAATCAAGTGGTTTCTACCATGTTCGATTGCAAGGCATTTATTCGCATGGTTAGATTTGTATTATGGATAAATAGAAATGGAGATCAAGATCCTGGATATAGTTTCATCCATCCAGGCTACGAGGAGCTATGTATTAATGTTTATACATATATAATTATATTTGATGGTTGCGTCCATACTATGTCTACCGATGACATGATTCTTAGTGTATTTATGTACTAGTTCATAGAGTTATGTTTACTATGAGTATGGGAATGCCTACCTCAGTGATGATTATATTGCATTGTAATCCTTGTTTGATTCTTGCAGGTCTCCAACCATGGTCTCGGATCCAATATTTGGCATGATAAATCATTTCAGTCCTTAAATATATTTTCTGACTTCGCACTTTAGGGGGGAATCTGTTTCACGTCATTTTTTCACGATGACAGCTGACCGTAAAAATGGATCTTTTGCCATCCAATTCATGTGTTCCAAATAAATACCTTGCAATTAAACAACTTAATCACCTTGAAGAAAGCAATAATTCTGGGTTATAAGGCAAAAAACCTACTTTTTAGTGACTTATGCGCTTTCCTAGCCAGTTTATGCATGTGTAATTCCTACCATTGGTACCCGCGCAGAACTACGATATATCTTCCAGTATAGACCACGTACATGAATCAACAAAAAGTAAAATAAAAAGTTAATTCTAGAAGCCTTGTTGGGAGAATATATCACAACTGAAAGCTTTGAGGTCATGCCTATTTGATTCTATACCCTCCTATCATGGAGATAATTCCCATTCTTCAAGGAACCCTAATCCCACCTTAAGTGGATCTCATCCTTTTGATATGGATCTGAAACTTCCTCCTTTTGGCCTTATCAACTATAGGCTAGAGGGTTAGAGGAGGTTTTTGAAGGTAGACTTATGCTAGTCAAATTAGGTTGGATAGCTTATCATTCAAGGAAAGGATTGTAGAATTATGGGAGGAGCTTCACGTGATCAAGGCAAAGGTTGTGAGACTATTCTATATTTTTGAATTAATATAATTGAGATGTTTTTCTCACTACATTGTTTGATGGATTTGATCAATGGTTTACGTTATTTCTATTTAATCCATTAAAATTATGCTTGTCACTAATATCCTTGATCATTAGTTTGAGTTATTGAATCATTTATGTTGCATATGCCTTTGATCCTTTGGTTTATATGTGTGCAGGTATGTTTCAAGCATTGAAGAATTGCATCGAGGAATAGCAAGGATCTTCATCAAGCATGTCATAATAAGGTATGGTTTCATTTCTTCTCCTTTATAGATTTATGATTCAAGCAAAGATAGACTCAGGGAAAGAGTAGTTTGATTGTATGCTTGTTATACTAGGTTTTGTTGGAAATCTAGGGAGATCGCTCTTTTCTGCAAGAGGGATTAGTCCAATATAACAAATTAAATGAAACAAACCTATCTCAATCATTGTTCTCCTATGTTTCAATATTGTGTAAAAATGAAACCACTCTTAAGCATAGTTTTGCTATGTTGCAAGCTTGTATAAAAATGAAACCTAATTTTGTGTCCATTTTGGTTATTATTTTCAAGAATCGTTAAACTCATGAAAATCTTGAGCTTATTTTTCTATATTTTTATGCTCGTAAAACATACATGAAAATGTCGAGTTCTTTCTGTTTATTTTCCTGCTCGTAAGTTAAATTGAAAGCTGGCCAGATGAGCAAATTTTTATCACTTTTTAGGGCTCTTTAAAATTACGAAAAAGAGAAATCTAGAGTTCTCTTTTAAGCCCTTTTCAGACTCTCTAAACATGGAAATATCGTCGAGTACTTGGCTATTCAAACTCGAAAATGTAAATGAGAAATTCTCTATTAAGTATAAGTTTACCCATTTTCCGGACTGAACTAGAATATTTACGAAAAAGGTATATGTTGACTAATCATGGTCAATATAGTTCTCTCTTGCATCATTTTACCCTGTTTCGGGCTTGAGAAACTAAATTCACGAAAAAGGAAATTTCAGAGTTTACTTATATTTTTCCCCTAACTCCTAAAAATGAAAAACCCTAAGCTTTACTTTCTCCAGGCTCGTTAAAACTTTATGTTGAAAGAACTGAATGAGTTTTCTTTTCTTGTCTTTTCAAACTCTTTAAATATGAAAACGACATTGATTTATCCCTTTATTGGAATCATAAAACACAAACAATGCAGGACTTGTCCATTATGACGAGACCAAACCACTCGTTCCTAGGGTTCATTAAAAATACTTTGAAGGACTCATTCGAAGGATGAGCTTATAGGACAAGAAAATGTTATCCTCCTCAATCTTGACAGAAATAAAGAGGTAATTGCCAGTAATGGTGGGGGGGAATTGGGAAGAAACATTCATTTTTGTATTTCATTAAATGCAGTATATCTCTCTTGAACATGACACTCCATAACATTTATGCCTGGGTTGGTAAATACATTTGTCTCATAGTTAATTTAACCTCATTGAAAGCCTTCAATTGGTTTTGGGTATTATCATTGAGTCAAATGTTGCCAACTCAAAGTGACGTGTCGCCAATATGTTCAAGAGAAGTCCAACCTCGGTCAAAATTACCTTGTATTTATAGCCTTGAATCGTGTCATCCATCCCTGAATCATCTAGGAAGTTAAGCTAGAAACCCTCTTCAGTACCTTGAGGCCTACATCAGGCTAATGGCAGGTTTCTCGCATTCGACGATAGGTTCTTATCATTGAAATTCGATTGAACGATTTATGAGTGTTCGACTTCTGGACATCTTTTCACACTCCATAGATTGTATTAGGAGTACCTTGAGGACCATTTTCATTAATGGTGGTTTCTATCACACTTGTTAACGGTTCACATCATTGATCGGTAATCAAGTGGTTTCTACCATGTTCGACTTCAAGGCATTTATTCCTATGGTTAGATTAGTATTATGAATCGATAGAAATGGAGATCAAGACCCTGGATCTAGTTTCATCCATCCAAGCTGTGAGGAGTATGTATTCATGATTATAGAGATAGAGTCATATTTGATGGCTGCATCCATATTGTGTCTACTGATGACATGATTCTTAGTCTATTTTCATACTAGTTCATCTAGTTATGTCTACTATGAGTATGGGAATTCTTACCTCAATGATGATTATATTGCATTGTAATCCTTGATTGATTGTTGCAGGTCTCCAACCATGGTATCTAATCCAATATTTGGCATGATAAAGCACTTTAGTCCTTAAATATGTTTTCTTAGTTCGCACTTTAGGGGTAAATCTGTTACACATCATTTTGTCACCATGACAACTGACCGTAAAAATGGATCTTTTGCCATCCAATTCATGTGTTCCAAAGCACTCCCTTGCAAATCAACAACTTAATCACCTTGAAGAAAGAAATAATTCTGGGTTATAAGGCCAAAAACCTACTTTTTAGTGACTTGTGTGCTTTGCTAGCCAGATTTTCCGCATGTGTAGCTCCTAAAATTGGTACCCGTGTAGAACTTCGCTTTGTCTTCCACAATAGACCGTGCACATGACTCAACAAAAAGTAAAAATAAAAAGTTAATTCTAAAAGCCTTGTTGGGTGAATATATCCCAACTGAAAGCTTCGAGGTCATGCCTATTTGAGTCTAGTCACTCCATCATGAAGTTAATTCCCATTCTTCAAGGAACCCTAATCCCACCTTAAGTGGATCTCATCCTTTTGATATGGATCTGAAACTTCCTCGTCTTGGCCTATAAATCAACTAAAGGCTAGAGGGTTAGAGGAGGTTGTTGAAGGTAGACTTATGCTGGTAAAATTAGGTTGGAGAGCTCATCATTCAAGGAAAGGATTGTAGATTTATCGGAAGATCTTCACCTCATCAAAGCAAAGGTGGTGAGACTCTATTATATTTCTAATTTAATACAATTGAGTTCTTTTTCTCACTACATTATTTTATGGATCTGATCAATGGTTTATGTTATTACTATTTTACCCATTAAAATGATGCTAGTTACTAATCTCCTTGATCATTATTTTTAAGTTATTGAATCATTTATGCTCCATATGCCTTTAATCCTTTGGTTTCTATGTGTGCAGGTCTATTTCAAGCATTGAAGAGTTGCATCGAGGCATAGCAAGGATCTTCATCAAGCATGTCGTAATAAGGTATGGTTTCATTTCCTCTCCTTTCTAGCTTTATGATTAAAGTAAAGATAGACTCAAGGAAAGAGTAGTTTGATTGTCTGCTTGTTACTAGGTTTTGTTGGAAATCTAGGGAGATCGCTCTTGTCCGCAAGAGGGATTAGTTTGATATAACATTGTTGCAAATTGGAAGATTTCAAAATTGAAAATTCATAATTTGAATTTCATAATTCAAATTCATATATAATATAATTTATATAATATATAATATATATAAACTATAATATAGAATATACCCTCTACAAACCCATGCACCCTAATTCAAAAAGTGATGTACCCATCCTTATCCCCGTATCAGTACCCGAACTCGCATTTCCCGACAACTTAGGTTTCTGCCACAAAGTTTTGAACGAGGGAACATTTCACCACTGAGTGCCTTAACATAACACCCTATCACTGTCTATTCTACGCTCCAAGGGAAGTTAATAAATTTAATTATTATTATTTAAAATATTTTTATTTTATTTTTTTTAAATTAGTTTGATTTTTTTAATATCAAAATTTATTTTTTTAAATTTAAAAATGGTAAAATTTGGTATATTTTTAGTTGCTAATTAATAATTTGAAAATAATTATTATTGGTTATTATTTGGGAATGTAAGATTACTTATTAGCATATTTAAAGAAAATCATGTTGCCTACAATTACTTAGTGGTAATTTGTAAGGGGTGGACTTTGATTCTTATTTGATGTTTCTAGGTCTTTGGGTCATTAACTTGTTTTATATTTGAGTAAAATGATCGCGTAATCAATCAAAATCAATTTTAGGGTGTATTCTAGGACCAAAATGCATTCTCAACATAGATAGTATAAAAAAGAAGTTAGTTCCCTTATCGTCATTGCAAAGGCTACCTAAAAAAATGATGAACTTTAAAAACATATATCACTAACCTTACAGGTAAGACTAGATATACCCTTGAAGATGACCTCTTAGCCAATAAAAAGTAGTTTTAAGTCTTATATTGCTAATGTCATTTTTTAATAACATATACCCTTAAATTTATACATAAAACTAGATATACCTTTGGTTTCAATTTAGCATTTTGCTTGAGAGAAAATATATCTCTTTATATATGTATATATATATATATATATATATATATATATATATATATATATATATATATATATATATACCCTTGGTTTCAAATTAATGTTTTTTGATCCAGGTGGATATTAGTGGCCACCTGCCTATTCCACTTGGACCATCGCCATTGTTTCATTCAGTTTCCTTAATTGTAGCACAATTTACTATTTTTGGCAATTTTTCGGGTCCTAAACTTTCGAAGTCGTTTTGAGGCCCTAAACGACGTTTTTTATTTTTTTATTTTAATGGGCACACCCGTCACGTGTTAGTGGTTTGCAGTCGAAATTTGTATTCCTCAAATAGATATTTCTAACAAGGTATCGTACACATCAAAAAAATATCGTAAGTCAAAGTTTCGACTCCGAGAAATTGATGTACCAATTTACCCCAACGGGGCCCATAGACATTTGGCACTTCATCTCCTTGGGTTAGGTTTTTGGATGTTTATGATTTTCCATTGTTTCTCAATAATAAATACGCCTTAGAGTCTCATTGTAATGCAGTTCATAGGCATGTAGCCACCACATCTCTTCTCAGATCTAAGCTACCATCGCTCGAGCTAGTTTATTTCCATTCTGAAAGTAAAAAAAATCAATATTTTGTTATCAATGAGTTGAAGTTCATTTTTTGTTGTAGCCCTATGTTTTTGTTTAAATTTATATTTCATCTATATTTCATTTTGTTCCTATATAAATCTGGAACAGTGGTATCAAAGAGGTATTCTTTTTCTCTATTTTTTTTGGCATGTCCCCAATGAGATTGGGGTACAAGGAGTTAGGGCTTGAACTGGTTTAACCTTTGTAAGATCGGCCTCGCCGACCCCGACGACCTCCCATGGTGGAAGAAAAGAAAGGCGATGGAGTGGGAGATCCTTTCAAAATATTGCTTGAAGAAGTCCTCGAGCGACAAAGGAACAATATTATTGATAACTTTGCCCGAATTCTTTGGCAGATTCCCACATTCAATGCATCTTCATCTAGCAACCACCCTGGAGGCACCACTCCCTGTAAGGTACAATTCAACTTTGACATTCCCATATTTGAAGCCCAGATAGATGTAGACGTCATAGATAAATGGTTAAATATGTTGGAAGGAAAAAATTTTGTTCGTGATTTTTCCAATAGGGAAAATATTACTTTTTCACTCCTTAAATTCGCCCCCCACATCAAGGATTAGCGGGAAACCCTCACTTTTTTCAGCCATACCCACTTGGAATTATTTCCAAGATGTCATCATTGAATAGTATTACCCTATTGGAGCTATGAAGATAAGTACATAAAGTGGACCACACTGCGGCAAGGAAGGGACCAAGATGTGTCGAATTTCACAAATATTTTTCATACCCTTCGCATGAATTTGGGTATCAAGGATTCTGAGAGGCATCTATTACTCACGTACCACAGTTTTCTACACAAATACATCCAAGACGAGATGGAGTTCTTGGACATATCCTCGCTTGACATCGCCTATTGATATGTCGTTAATATCGAGCAGAATTTTAAACATAAGAAGCGAGACTTTGGATCTTTGAATCCAAAGCAAGGGAAAGGCACCTCCAAACCGCATAACTAAGGAAAAATCCAAAGTGAGGTGACCCAGGACAAGCCCCTGAATCCGCAAGAAAATAACAATGCCACAAATACAAAGAAGGAAACAGGAAAGTGGTGTGAGTTTCATAAGAGCCCCACTCACAACGCAAGTGAGTGTCAAGCCAATAAATCATGGGTGGTCGAGATAATGGCTTAAGATTCAGATGCATGTTCTTACTCTGAGTCAAAACCTAATAAGGGGAATGAAAAATGGAAGAATATTATTGATGCAGAGCCTAGTGCCATTATTTCCACCACCAAGATCCGGAATATTGAGCTCGAAGATCCATAGGAAGGGAAGTGTCTCTTCCACTTAAATATGTGAGTGAAGGGGTCTCCGCTGTAGTTCATCATCGACGGCGAGAGCCAAAATAACCTCATTACAGAATATTTTGTGAAGTGGTTGGGCCTACCGAGCACACCACACTCGCAGTCGTACACCATTGTATGGCTTCACCAAGGATGAGATCTCTGCATCAGCCAACAATGTCGCCTTCCCTATAGCATCGCTCTTCATAGATGAGGTACTATGTGATGTTTCTCCTCTTGAAGTTTGGGATGTATTATTAGGAAAACCATACATGTGGAAGCGTAATGTTGTGTATGAGTCTAGGCCTCAAATTGTTATTATTATTTTTGGAAATAAGTTATACATGATACCAAAGGTAGTCCTTCCTATCACCATCTCTTTAATATTTGCTAAGAAATGCAGTAAGATCATATCCGAGACCGAGAAATTTGTTTTCTTTTTATTTTCTCTCAAGGTAAGGGGAAGATCGTGGTTACATCCATGGAACCTGGGAGAGGTTCCTCCACACAACAGAAGCAGGTGGATAAGATTATGTAAAAATACAGGGACATCTTCTCCTCACCCGCAGGGGTGCCCTTACACTGTCAGTTCAAGCATTCAATCGATTTGAACCCTGGAGCACCTCTATCCAATGGGAAATATATTCCCACTCTATTCTGGAAAATGAAGAGATCAAGTGGAAAATACAGGAGTTGCTGCAAAAAGGGAACATCCAGCCAAGTTCCTCACCTTGTGTGAGCCTGATTGTACTTGTATAGAAGAAGGATGCGACATGGAGGCTCTACATTGATTATTGGAAACTGAACAACATCATTGTCAGGAACAAGTATCCAATCTTGCGGATTGATGACCTTATTAACCAACTTAAGGGGAACAAGTATTTTAGCAAGACTGATCTAAAGTCTAGTTATCACCAGGTTCCAATATTTAGCTACTGGCATTGCTGATGATTCCACAAGGTTGTATAAGTTTGACAACTTTGGGTCATCCTATCTTCCCTCCATTTTTGTTGCTCATAATGATGATGTGAACAAACTTTCGCATGAGCGATTTTTTCACTTAAACTATCGCTCTCTTCAAAATCTATGTAAGGAAAATATGGTGACGGGCATTCCTATGGTATCTAGCCGAGATGGTGTTTGCTTCCGGATGTGTACTCGGAAAACATCGTCAGGATAGTTTTGACAAATGTGCCTCTTGGCATGCTTCAGCCCCTTTACAACTTGTGCACAGTGATTTATGTGGTCCACTTCCTGTTGTTTCTTTCTCTAGTTGAAAGTACTTCTTAACTTTCATTGATAATTTTTCCAGATGCACTTGGGTATAATTCTTAAAACTCAAGAGTGAATTTTTTAACATGTTCTTGGCCTTTAAGGCCTTCATTGAGAAGCAATATGGACATCAAATTCTTAAGTTAAGATCAAACAATGGAGGAGAATATGTTAACAACAAATTTATCAACTTCTGCACTAAGCATGGCATTCAATTGCAACATACCATTCCATATACTCCACAACAAAATGGTGTCGCTGAAAGGAAGAATCGCACCTTAAAAGAAATGGCTAATTGTATGCTTTAATCTAAAGGACTTAGTCTCAATTTTTGGGTAGAAGCAATTAACTGTGAAAATTACATAATAAATCGCACTTCTACTAAGGCTTTAAAGAATATAACTCCAGAAGAAGCTTGGAGCTCAATCAAACTAGATGTAAGTCACTTTCGTGTTTTTGGAAGTGATGCTTGGGCCCATATTCCAGATGCGAAACATAAAGCCTTAGAACCTAAGAGTGAAAAATGCATTTTTTTTGGATATTTTGAAGATGTCAACGGTTATAGACTTCTTCAACAAAAATCCAAAAATATAATCATTAGAAGAGATGTAAAATTTGATGAAAATATATCGGCCTGCGAGCCTAGTTCGGCGGGTGTGCCACCTTTGGCCTGCGAGCCTGATTCGGCATATGTGCCACCTCTCTTTCTCTCTTCTATTTTTAATAGCATTCCTTCTAGTTCATATGATGACAACAAGGATGAAAATCCTCCTCCACCTCTTGAAGTTATTCCTTTTACTCCACCGCTTCCAAGATGGGTCCGCTCTACTCGGGATGCAGCAGGTTCTCTTGCAGGTGACCCTGCTGATAGACGACGTACACATTCTCAGTTCGAAAGAGCCTCTTCCTTATTGGCTCAAGTTCTAGAAAATCCTGATCTAGAAACCTTTGAAGAAGCCTCTGGTCATCTAGATTGGGATGCAGCGATGAATGAAGAATATCATTCCTTATTGGCAAACGATACTTGGGATCTTGTTCCTCTTCCAAAAGGAAGAAAACTTGTTAGATGAAGATGGGTTTAGAAAACAAAGTTTGGACTAGATGGAAAAGTGGATAGACATAAAGCTCGTCTTGTTGCTAAAGGATTTTCACAAGTTGAAGGCATTGACTATACTGAAACCTTCTCCCCTATTGCCAAAATGAATTCTATCCGCCTTGTTCTTTCCCTTGTTGCCTCCTTTAAATGGGAATTCCATCATATGGATGTTAAATCTGCCTTCTTACATGGAGATTTGCATGAATAAATTTACATGGAACAACCCCCTGGCTTTATCCAAAATGACTCCAGCCTTGTTTTTCACCTTAGGAAGTCTCTCTATGGTCTCAAACAAGCTCCTCAGGCTTGGTATGCCAAAATGGATAGATTTCTATTAGATAATGGCTTTTCTAGGTGTCATTCTAACAACACTGTCTACACCAAGAAAGTGGGTAGGAACCTTCACCATCCTTGTTCTTTATGTTGATGATCTTATCCTTATTGGTAGTGATCCAAACCATATAAACCATGTGAAGTCTAGCCTCGAAAATAAGTTTGAAATGACAGACTTAGGACACTTGCATTATTTCCTTGGTCTTCAAGTCTTGCAATCCAAGGAAGGCATTACCCTCTCTCAGTCCAAGCATGCCTGTGATCTTCTACACCACTTTCACATGGAAGATTGTAAGCCTGCCCCTTCTCCCTTTCATTTTGGAGTCAAGATTTCAGTCAACTGTACTACCCTTGAAGTTGATGCTACCTTATATCGTCAACTTGTAGGTAAACTTTTGTATCTAACCCATACCCGTCCTGACCTTTCCTTTGTCGTTGGTCTTGTCGCTCGATTTATGCACCAACCTCATGAAAGTCACTGGAAAGCAGCTAAAAGAATACTTCAATATATTTGAGGTACAGTTCAGTTCGGGATTCATTACAGTGCAGGGGCATCTCCATTGTTGATTGGTTTCACTGATTCTGATTGGGCTGGTGACCCTGATGATCGAAAGTCTACTGCAGGATATGTATTCACTCTTGGTTGGGACCTGTGCTTGGTCTTGTAAAAAAAAGGCAGGCAGATGTGCCGGTGCAATTGAAGCCGACGAGAAGCAAAAACAACAACACAGTTAGATCTGTCTGAATTTGTCTTCATCGGCGGCATCCAACTACACTTTGGTGTGATAATCAGAGTGCCATTAAGCTATGTAAAGATCTAGTTCAACATTAGCGTATGAAACACATTGAACTCCACATACACTTCATCAGAAAGCTCATTCATGATCGTGTTCTTGAAGTGCAGTATTGTCTGACCAATGATCAAGTAGCCGATATCTTTACGAAGGCTCTCACAGAAGCGAAGTTTACCAAACTTCGATCCATGCTTGGAGTTCAGGAAAGTTTTCATTAAGGGGGGATAGGCTCTAATGCCTCCTTCCTTCTCTTATTGTGTCACTTTTGTAAATCCTTCAATCCTATTCCAATTTGTTCTTAAGGGGGGATGTTAGGATATTTCGACACATAGGGGGGATTATTTGATGAGGATATTTCGACATAAAGAACTCAACCACTTTAACTAACCCACCAAATATTATAAAAACTGTTTTATATCAAATTAAAGAAATAAAAAAATCAATCTCAACATTACACTTGTGTGTGTGTATTAACGATAAAGAGAATTTTATATTAATATCAAAACTCTATGCTCGTAATGCAACATATACATCAAAGAGATTTTATCCTTCATTTTGAGGCTTGAGGAGTTTAGGTCTTCTTCCCAACTGTCATAGTTTATGCCTATTGTTCTACATACATGTCCGAAAAAGAATGGGCCTTTGGAAGTGAAAACTTTCCAAAAGATAGACAAAATTGTACAAACTTTACAAAACATAATCACCTATGCTGAGGCAAAACAACCTATCCATTATCTACTTTCTTACCCTTTGTTGTGGAGGGTGCATTCTACTTCAGAGTAATATTTTTGTCCTGGCATTCTTCACTTGTTAGAGAGTACCTTTGGATAGATATAGAGTTTATAATTTCCTGCAATTCTTCCACTTTTTTCTGTAGGAATTAGCTACTTGTCCATTATCTCTTTTATACACATGCATATCCATTTTTTCTTCTTTCCTATCTATTGTCTCTGTGACTATAGTAATAATTTGATTGTATTTTAATTTTAATGCTTGGATATCCTACTAGATTTCTACTAACATTAGCATAATTCCTTCCATGTTGACCTAGTTTAAGGGCTCCACCCTTGCCATATTTCAATATTTTATCATAGGCTTCCTTCCCTGTGTTCGTACACCTCCCTTTTCTATCCAAAACTGCCACACATTTTTACCCCTACACTCCTTAACATAGACTACTCGATTCAATGAAGTGTCTTTATCGCCCAAGAGGCCCACGGGTGGAATAGAGACACAACCACACTCCTCAGTTAAGCCTCCCAATCCTTCGCACATAGTGAATTTCACCACACCAAGTCTCGCCACGTTAAGGAAATTCTCAACAAAAGAGGGGAAAAAATGTTCCATACTCACCAATTTAATACTTAAATTAGGTAACTTGATGTGAATGTTATCAATACTGCCAAATGGGCCTTTGAAGCATGCACATAGACTTTTGAACATTCGTATAGAACCATTGAGCACAAACTCACTTAATTGAGGTAAGGCCAACCTAGAGTACGTTGGATCCAAGAGCACACACAACAGGATGGAGACACTCGTGACCAATACACTCATAGCAAGCTGGAGGCACATGAAACCTTTTATAGCAAGGCCTGATTTGTTCCTGTCTCTCACCAAATTAAAGTTTAAATGTGCTAAAATAATGTTTTATTTTCCATTGAGAGTGCTATTGACACTAAGTTTTCCTTGAACCCATCTAACCTCATCATACAGTAGAGAATCCTTAGAACATTCAAGCTCTTGCACAATGGGTTGATCCATAGATAGATGGGAAATCCTTCCTAAATTTCCAACTATTCTAGTCTTGCAACACTTTGATTTGTGTTAATTTCAAATTAAAATGGACCTTTATAGGATTAAATTTCCTCATGGTGATGGTAATTCTCTTGTCCAGGCTTGCGTTAACATCCCCTACTATGAGTGAATTGAAAAATCTTCACCAGAAAAATTCTACTTTTCCCAAAAATCCCACATAAGGGGTTGCCTTACAGGGGAATTAAAACCCAGATTCATGACTTATGCTCTAAAGTGACTCCCACCTTTCACGAGATACATGTTGGATTTATTAAACACAACAATGCAGACTCGTCGATCTTTATTTTCCTCTACCATTCCAATTCTTACATGTTTTAATACTGAAGGGATTCCCACATATGTAGAGTGATCCCTCCTATTCCTTATTATTTCATTTTTGTAACCATTAATCCTTCTAGTAGGTTAAGGAATAAGACTAAATTCATGGGTTCTATTCACCATTAGGACCCCCATATCTAGTCTAGCTTTGTCATTTTCCATTTTATCAACTTCATTGTTGTTTCCTTTGAGCATGTGGAAGATCCTCATCAAGGAGAAGGATTGTGTCACAATCCTGACTCATGAAATTATGTTTTTAGTTTCCAATCATTTTACAAGGCATTGTTTATCATATAGTGCATTATTAGTTGTGAATATCCTATCACTTGAAGGACTTCTATCTAGTTAGATCTAGCTAGTAGAATTCCTTGTAGTATGATATGCCTTTGCAAGGTTGTTTGTCATTTTTCCTAGCCCCCATTAATATTATATTTCCTTTTGTTCATCAATATTGAATAACAATGATCCCACTCCTGCCATCAATATTTCGCTAAAATATTTTACTATAAATTAAAGGTGTAGTCTAATTAACAAACACAATGACTTTTTGGCTGGAATCTGGCAATACAATTTTTAGCAATATTGTGATTTATTGTTTTTTAAAATACACTTTTGAATGCATAAATGGATTCAACATCCTGAAAAGTTCTCGAGGCACTCAATATTTGCAAATTAAACAACTTAAAATTATAATTTTTAAAATTTGTACCATATTTTAAATAAATTTGGCCTAAAAAATGCTCAGAAAAGAGTAATTTCATCTATTAACTAGACTATGCATAAATTAAATCACATAAGAACTATATTATAATTAAATATTATTTTTAATTTATTTTTGTTAGTTAATGTGAGAGTTGAGATGACAAGGATTAAATTTCCTCCTGGTGATGGTAATTATCCTAGCCAAGCTTGTGTAAACGTCCCCTATTGTGAGTGAATTGGAAAATATTCATCGAACAAATTCTACTTTTACCAAAAATCCCACATAAGGCGTTGTGTTACAGGGTAATTAAAATCTAGATTCATGGCTTCTGCTCTGAAGTGAATCCCACCTTTTATGATACACATGTTGGATTTATTACACACAACAATGGGGACTTGTCGCACAGTATTTTCTGCTACCATTCCAATTCTTGGATGTTTTAATGCTTAAGGGAGGCCCACATATGGAGAGTGATTCCTCCTATTCTTTATTGTACGTTTTGCAACCATTAATCCTTATAGGAGGTTAAGGAATTGGTCTAAAGTTACGGGTTCCATTCACCATTAGGATCCCCATCTCTAGTCTGGCTCTGTCATTTGTCATTTTATCAACTACACTAGTGTTTCATTTGAGCGTGTGGAAGAACCTCACTGAGGAGAAGGATTGTGTCACAATCCTGACTCGTAAAATTATGTTTTTAGTTTCCAATCTTTTGACAAGGCATTTTTTATCATATAGTGCATCATTAGTTGTGAATATCCTATCACTTGAAGAACTTCTATCCATGCAGATCTAGCTAGTAGAATGCTCTGTAGCATGAAATATGCCTCTGCAAGGTTGTTTATCATTTGGCATAGTCCCCATTAATATTATGTTTCTTTTGTTCATCAAGGTTGAATAACACCCGTCCCACTCTTGCCATCACTATTTCACTAAAATATTTAAATATAAATTAAGGGTATAGTCTAACTAACAGACACAATGGATTTTTGGTTGGAATTCGACAATACAATTTCTAGTGAGATTGTGATTTCTTGTTGTTTAAAATACACTTTTGAATGCATAAATGGATTCGACACCCTAAAAAGTTCCTGAGGAATTCGATCTTTGCAAATTAAACAAATTATAATTATAATGTTTAAAATTTGTACCAGATTTTAAATGAAATTTGCCCAAAACAATGCTCAGAAAATAGTCATTTCATCTATTAACTAGACTATGCATAAATTAAATCACATAAAAACTATATTATAATTAAATTTTATTTTTAATTTATTTTTGTTAGGTAATGTGAGTCTTGAGATGACGAACATGCCTAACCCATGGCTTGAGTAACCATGACCCAAAGACATCTAAATCTTCAAAATCACCTGGGGATCGCACCCTTCCTGGGCCACACTAGTACTTAGCATGAATGGATTTTTTCCCATGGAGTTTCGAACCGATGACATTTTCACCATGAAGTGTCTTAGCAGAGCACCCTGCCACAATCTATTCTACACCCCATGAGAAAATATTCAACCTACCTATATTATTTTTAAATTTTATATTCATTACTAATATAATTATATTTAAATTATTTATATAATTAAAAAAAATTTCCAAATTTTTTTTTTAAAGATTAATCACTCGAATATCCCTCTCAACAATTCCTTCATAGATATTGAGGATTTGCAATTTCTCTCGATGCAAAGGGTTCGCATGAAAAAATTATCTACGATAATTTTATAATTTCTTTTATCAAACTAAAAATTTTGTTGCTTATTGCCAAGTTTTTTTGTTACTATTATAATGGATATGGATGATGTGTAATTTTAATGATTTTTGGCCCAAATTTGTAGATATTTATTTTTGAATTTCAAATTCATGATAATTTTTATTTATATAAAAAGTTATTATTTATTTTTATGTCAAATCATATTTTATTTTCCAAGTTGTTGAGATCAAAGAGAGGAAGAAGGTGATTGAAATGAAATCAAATGATATTTTAACGTCCATGAGACTAAAAATAGTTTATGGGACCATTAGTTCCCTGTTTTTCTCCTCTTTCAATTCATTCCTTTTCTTATTCAAATTGATGATGAGCTGGCCCAACCTTCCAACAATACCCTCACTGAAAAGAGAATGCCAAGAAATCGATGTTAACATATTCCCATAACTTTCTCTAATGTCTTTGAACGCGTCGAATTCCAAAATGAAATGTTTTTCTAATTCTACTGCCCCAGACATGCAAAATGTACACACCCATTCTTCCCAAGCGTCTTTAGGCCTTTTCCACCATCCTGTTTCACACCGAAGTTGATTCGAGTTGGTTCTTAATTGAGCAATAAGAACCTTTTCCCTCCACAGAATGTTAGCTCCAATGTACTCTTTTTGTTGGAGATCACACGTACATTTGAATTCTTAAATGCAGTACTTCTTCTTTCTACCCAACTCTTTTCCCCATACCCGTTTACGAAACTTCTCCATAACAAAATTCTTTAGCTCCTTTATATTTTTGGGACAAACTGGTAGATATTCCATTTTTGCATCCATGTGTAGTTTTTTCTCATCAATGTTTTCTTTATTTCAATCATGCCTTCCTTGAAGATAACATTAGGCCATCTACCTACTCCCATTTGCTCAATTATTGTTATATCTTATGAGCCACACCATAGCAATTTATTTGATGGGAGTTGGTCCAGTTTCACTCAACATTATCTCATAAGGTACCAAAATTTTTATTTTGAACTAGCTTGGGATCAAGCTTTTTTGGATTTTCTCAATTTGTTTCCATTTTGAGATGGGGGTACTGCTAGCCCACAATTTAGACCCATATAGCATTGCTGGACAAATTAGGAGTCAAAAATCACTTTAATAGTTTTCCAATCCCATAAATCTACCTCTCTACATTTGTTTTGAAGAGAATATAATTCTTTCCACCCTCCTAAAATTCTCCTCTTTCTACAGTCCTCCCAATTAAGTTTGTTGTTGAAATCAATCCCGAGGTACTTGTACTCATTTAATTCTTCAAGAATGTTACCTTCAAAGAAGAACGTATGTTGACTTTGCTTCCTTTTATTAAAAAAATCATTATTTTGGTCTTGCTAGTATTGACTTGCATCCCCATTTCTCTACAAAAATGATCAAGGGCATATAGGTGCATCTGTAATCCATGGGCCAATTTAGAAATCAACACAAGATCATCAACATATAAAAGAAGCTTTATCACAAACTCCCCCAACCGAACACCATCCCCACTTTGCAGATTTAGTCACTCTTCTAGTTTATGAATATATAAAGCAAAAAGAGTAGGGGATAGAGGGCAACCTTGCTTGACTACAATGTCACTTCTAAAGCTTTCTGAAATACCCGTTGAGTTTCTAATTTTGACTTTCACCTCTTCATAAAGTCTATGGACAACAACTCTATAATGCAAATTAATTTCAAGTTATTCTTTTCTACGCCACAACTTATCTCTAGGGACTGTGTCAAATTCCTTTTTGAAGTCAACGAAACAACAAAATACCCCTTCTTTGTTTCCCCAAAAGTCTCAAATTTTGTAGTTATATTGATTTTCTTGTGTTGTTATTTATAATTATTTGATTCATTTTTTAAGGTTTTATTTAAGTATGCTTCAATTTGTTTGTTAGCATTAGAATTATATAAAGTTAATATTATTTATTTAAGTTTGAATTTTAGATAATAATGGATTTTGTTCGAAAAATTAAGAGTTATAGTGACAACAAGAGAGTTTCAATCTTGGAGTTATAGTGATAACCTAGATTTTTTGTTTTAAAGTTCGGCAAGATGAGGCTATAGCATGGTCATCTCCAATTTGAATTTTATATCAAGTGACTAAAATTTTATTACTTACTAATTTCCTTAATCAATTTATTATAGTAATAAAAATATATATTTCAATTTGAATAAATATTTTAAGCCTCTTTCACATTTGGAATAAGATTTTCTCCAAGCAATTGATTATTGTCTCAAAATATTATCTCCATTTCCAACCATCATTTTACTTTTCAACCATTCATATTGAAGTGAATTTAGGTTTAAATTTTGCAAATAAATCCTTTTAGATAATTAACAAAGTATTTTGCAAATAAAAACTAAATTATAACCAAATTGATTTTAAATATATATCTTATTTTTTAATTGATTACTTAGTCGTCCTTTTTTTTAACAAATACTAGTAAATTTATTTATAAAAAGGATGATGCTAAAGTCTCAAAAAGATAATACAAAAGATAGGGTACACTAATGTTCTTGAAACGAAGTGTCTGAGTAGATATAGAACCCATACAATTGTTTTTTCCAAAAGAGATACAAATTTGATATCCAAATCGGTAAGCAAGCACTTCTCTAAGTTCATTGATTGACACGACAACCATTGTGACTATGGGATGGATTGGAAATTTAAGTGGTCATTAATGACCAAATCCCCAAAAAAATTACAATGTAGCTTGATTTTCAAAGTGTTCATCCTACTCATTGTTTTATCAAAGAACATGTATCCATTGAATGGACTCCTGTTTTTTTTTAAAGGCATTTAATTTTAACCAAGATGACATTGAGCCTTCTATATTTTGGAGAGATCCCTTTGTGCATAATATTTATTATTAAACTGGAGACTCCAATAAGATTTAATTTGGATATATTGATATTTTTTTTCAAACAGGCCATGAAAACATGCATAAGCCTTTGCTTAATTGTTAGTCTTAGTTTTGGATCTCCATTGATATCTACATTATATAATTCCTTCATGGCTATAGAGAATCCCTCCTGCACCCACCATCTGTTGGTTTCATTTAGAATCCCCTTCAAATAATAAACAATAATTATTTTTCTCTTTCCTCCATTTTGTGAATTCTTAAGGGTTCATGTGATTTTTCCAAGATGAGATCCTTATGGGTATATTGGGAGGGGTAGACTTTGGGGTGTGCCCCTTCCATTAGGATGGCCACCAAATATCCT
Organism: Pinus albicaulis; assembly: GCA_034641835.2. Lineage (NCBI taxonomy): Eukaryota > Viridiplantae > Streptophyta > Pinopsida > Pinales > Pinaceae > Pinus > Pinus albicaulis. The sequence goes on from CM076583.1 coordinate 1,188,674,928, forward strand.
CCTCCTTGTCCAAATCCCGAGACCTAGTAGACTGAATTCCTTTAATGAACATATGTTCCACCATTAGTGCATAGAACTTGCTAGATACTTGTACATGGGGCATCAAATTCTCCTATGAGAATGCCTTGTATCTTGTTATCCATATTTTCTAAGACACAAACTTGGGTAGGGCCATCCATACCCTTTTAAGACATGATTTTTTTTTTAAAGTCCTTGAATAGTGAGATATCCATTTATCAAAAGGGTGTTTCCAACTACATAGGAACCTAAGTCTACTTTCAAACCCTAACTACAGAAAATTCCAAACTTACTTCGTGAAATGGAATTCTAGGAACAATGATGAGTTGTTTCAGTATTGCAAGAGCATACAAGAGCATAGAGGACATTTGGAAGGTCCAATGATGCTTCTTTTCATTAGATTATATATTGTTAATTTTTCCCATAAATCAATGTTTAACAAATTATCTTTACCTTAAGTGGTTGCGTTGAGAAGAGCTCTCTATCGCAGTATGGTAGAGATGTTGTATTGTCGTCTTTAACATTTTGACTCGGTCAAAATAAAATAAATTATTACTATTATTATATTTATAATTATAATTAATTATTATTAATAATTAAACTAGCTTAGAAAAAACTGTGAATATATATCAAAGTATCTTACTATGCAACTCACTAAAGACTGTATCGAGACTACTCTTTTTTTTATTCTAGCTAGAAGAATTTTGCAACTCTGCACAAGCCCTATTTCAGCTGATCGCACAAGGTGACAAGCTCGGAGGAGTATCCTCCCCCTCCGAGTGATGAACTGGCAGCTTTCCAAGCCTTAGTGGTCGATCTTCAAAAGAAAACTCTCTCAAAAGAACAACATTCTAATTTTTTGAAGCATGTTGAGAACATACCATCGATTGTGATACCGTCAGTGTTTCATAGAATAAATATCTTTCATAAATCGAGGTTTGATCGACAAATTTACGAGCATGTGGCCCTCGCTGAAGTCGATGGAGCAGTGGATTGACAAGAATTAGAAACCTAAGATGAAGGAAAACATTGGCCTCTTCACAATTGGAATGGTTTTCTCGCTTTCCTCATCAAATTGAAGGATGAAAGGGACATTATCTTCCAAAACAGTCCATGTTTTTTTGGATCCAAAGGTATTTATATCAATTCATGGTCTCTTTATTTTGATCCAAACGAAGGCATTCCCAATGTAGTTCCCATTTGGGTTAAACTACTGCGGCTTCCTCTGTCATGTTGGAGTGATGATTTCTTAAGAGCAATAAGCAATGTAGTAGGAAGATATATTGATCAAACATAGTCGAAAGGCCATCAGTTTGCATGTGCAAAAATATGTGTGGAGTTGGATCTTTAAAAACGGCTTTCCTCTTAAATCAATTAGATTCAAGGCGAATGGAGCCACTACTAGGTCCTGGACTACAAACATATCCCTTTCAAGTGCATATTTTGCCATGAACATGGCCACTTTACTAGGGACTATAAAAAGGTTCAATCTGAAAAGGGAGAGGCGACAAAAGAGGGTCAAGAGGAACAATAGAAAAAAAATGGGGGGGGCGGGGGCAAGGGAGGTCAGCCCCCCCTAGAAACCCACAATGTTCAAGTCGAAATGCATCCTCATCCTTTGGAAATTTGTTCTGAGCTCTCCAAGATCTAGAAGCACAAGCTTCGGAAGTCCTGCAAAAAAAAACCTAAAGGGGACTAAGGATCCTCAAGGAGTAGAAGAAGGAGAAATTTTAGAATCTATCCCTAAGAATAATGTGTCCCCTTAATAAAAATAACCCTCACTAACAAAATATCAAGGCATCAACCATAATCAACTGGTTTCAGAGACTTCGTATGCTCCCCATGGTTCTTCTCCCTCAAATTGCACCTCCATGCCTGATCCAACAAGCACCTGAAAGTCATTAAAAGGAGTGACCTTCGGATCTAGAGTTATACCAAGAAATAATAGGAAAAATATGGGTGGAGGAGATTAAAACACTAGCCTTGAATCCGAAGGAAATAAAAGAGGGTGATACTCCAACAAAGAAGTTAGGGAGAAAGAGGCAGATTTCAACAAAAAACTAGGAAATCAGCCTCAAATCTCATACGTGCTAAAATCAACGATAAATAGGGAACAAGGAAGCAGTATAGCGGGAGGAGGTAAGAAATCAAACCCCCCAATACTATAATGAAGATAATATCTTGGAATACAAGGGTAATGGTACACCCCATCAAGTACCAAGCTGTAAAAGAATTAGTAGGTAAGGAAAAATCCCAGATGTTATTACTTCAGGAGACTAAATTAAAATAAGGTGAGATGATGAGCCTCTCAAAAAATATTTGGCGAGAAAAAATTGGGCCTGCTTAGAGTTCTGGAGGTGCCTCGCGCGGTCTTGCGACCTTCTGTTTGGATGTCCACTTCACTCTCAAGGCCAAAACAAAGTCTCAATTTTGGATAGCAGTGCAACTGAAATAGCTCAACACCAAGGAGAAATGATGAATAATAATTTTTTATGTGCATGTAAGTTATGGAGATAATTCAAAAGTTTGGGACTCTCTTATCTCTCTCAAGGAACAACAATGGAAGGAGGACAATATCATCAGGGGAGACTTCAACATGATTATGTACTCTTCAAAAAAGTGCAAGGGAAGTATAATTTGTGACCCATTCAGGGAGAAACTGGAGGACTTGATCGACCAATGGGATTTGAATGATATTGTCCCCAATAAAGGGAAGTATACGTGGACAAATAGAAGAACAAGCGATGGTCACATTGCTACCGAGTTGGATCATTTCCTCTTGCATGGTAATTGGCTATCTAGAGGGATCAAATGCATATCTTTTATTCTTGTGAAAAGTGAATCAGATCATCACCCCATCTCAATTGATATTAATCCTTCGGAAGATCTAAGCCTTGTCCCATTTAGATATAATCCATGTCGGATCCATGAGCATGTGTAGTTGATTTTATAAAAAAAACATGTAATGCTCCTATTTTTGGTTCATATGCCTTGATTTGGGAATCCAAGCTCAGAGTAGTCAAAAAATCACTTCGAATATGGGTCAAGTAGAGCTAGAAGCCATCATTCCTTCAAAAAAAATATGTATATAATCAACTGGAGAAAAATTACAAACTGTGAAAAGCCGAGAGAGTTAAGGAGTGGCACATAAAGAAACAAAAAGAATTAACAAAAAGAATCCAAATAGTGTGTAAGAAAGAAGAGGAGTATTAGCGCTTAAAGTTGTGGAGCACATGGCTGGAAGCAGGAGATAAAAATAAACCTTCTTCCATAAGCAAGCCAAGATGAGGTAAAATGCATAATCACATAAAAGAGGTCACCTTGGAAGGTTGCCCAAAGTTGTCTTCATTTGCAGAAATAAAACATGATGCCTTTTTTCATTTCCAAAAGCTATAGTCAGAAGATTCAGAACTGGACTTAGTCAAGGCTGGAGAATTTTTTTCCTGTGTCTCGTCTATTATTTCTAATTCTGAGAATAAGAAGTTAACAAAAAAATTCAATGAATATGAGGTAATAGAGGCCACTTGGTCTCTATATCTAGATAAAGGCCCTAGATTAGATGGCTTCTCTATAAGTTTTTTTCCGCTCCTTCTAGAATGTCATCAAGAGGGACTTCATGCGAATGATTGAGCCGAGAGGTTCAATCTACAATCCAGTATGAGGGACATGTGTAAGTATGTCATGTCCTCAAAAAAATAATAAAATAATTTTCCCTCGTGTCGCCCAAACAAAAAAAATAAAATTAAATAACCATATAAATAAACAATTGAAAATATATTAACAAAACAATTAACAAGGTTGTTGATATTTCACTTTCACTCTTCAAGTAATAAATGCAATTTCTATGTCTATCTTAAATAATATAATTTTACATAATAAAACATTGAGATATTAATATATTTTATATTAATTCATGATAAATAAACAATTAAAAATATATTAACAAAAAAATTAGCTAGGTTGTTGATATTTCACTTTCACTCTTCAAGTAATAAATATAATATTTCGATGCCTATATTAAATAATATAATTTTACACAGATAAAACATCCAATGTGAGCTATGAATAAAATATTTTTACATGAATTAATATAAAATGGCTCAATACACATGTTATGTAATATTTGAGCCAAGGGGCTCATTCTACAATCCAGTATGAGGGACATGTGTAAGTATGTTAAGTCCTCAAAAAAATAATAAAAATAATTTTCCATCATTTCGGCCAAACAAAAAATAAAAATTAAATAACCGTATAAATAAACAATTAAAAATCTATTAACAAAACAATTAACAAGTCTGTTGATATTTTACTTTCACTCTTCAAGTAATAAATACCATATTTCTAAGTCTATCATAAATAATATAATTTTACAGAGATAAAATATCCAATGTAACTTATGAATAAAATATTTTATCATGAATTAATATAAAATGGCTTAATACACATGTTATGTAATCTTTATAACATTCAAAAATGCAATTTAAATAGTAAAAAATTACACATTGTTTTTTGCACTCTAAAATAAGTTTGCAAAAAAAGAAATTTGATCTCTCTCTGCTCATGTTAGATCCATGTTCTAGATGGATCTATACTGGTTAATTCCTCCAGAGGGGAAGAAAAAATAGGTGGGGGAATGAACTCTTTCTTTCTCGCCCTAATACCAAAGGAATCAAAGTTGTCCATATTTTCCAGGTTTCGACTGATTTCTCTCTGTAATTCGGCTTACAAAATTATCACCAAGGTGATTTCCAATATGTTAAGGAAATTCCTCTTGTATATCATATCTAAGAACCAGGGAGGTTTTATGCAACACTGACAAATCATATACAACTTCATCTTGGTTATGGAAGCCATCCACACAAGTAAGGAAAGCAAATAATCGTGCATCATCATCGAGTTGAATATGGTGAATGTGTTTGATCGGGTAAGGCATTATTTTTTGTTTTTTGTTATGGAAAAGTTTGGTTTTAGAAAAGAATTATTAATATGGGTTTGAGCATGTATTGGTGCTTCGTGGATAGTCCCATTGGTGAATGACAGGCCATCATAATTTTTCTCAGCATCTTGAGGACTCAAACAAGGTTTCCCTCTCTCTCGATTATTATGTACACTGGTTGCATAAAGCTTAAGTAGAAACCTGGAGCTAGCAAGAGCAGAGGGGCGATTAATGGGTCTCAGTATAGTTATGAATGTCGAGGAGATAAACCACTCCCAATTGGTTGATGACACCCTCCTCCTAGGGGAGGCTTCCAAGATCATATCTTGCCGCTTTCAATTGATCTTAGACTCCTTGGAATTATCAGGTGGTATAATAAATAAAAGGAAGAGTCAGTTGTTCGAATGAAACTGCTCTGATGTTTCTCTTTAGGAGATAACAAGAACATTTTGAAATTACAAGCTGAGATTAGGAAGGAACACTTCAAGTATTTAGGAATCCCTCTCTCCATAGGGAAGGCATGATCAAATTATTGGTTCAAGGACATCCAAAAAATAAAAATAAAAAAATGCATGCTTGGGGTGCTCAATGGTTAAATACGGCCAAAAGAACTGTATTGATAAAAGTCTTACTATCATCCTTGCCTATATATTTATGCCCTGGTCTCTTAGATACAAAATCAATTATTAATTAGATTGGGGTGCTCATCATGAATTTTTTATGGAAAGGTGGAAATCATAGTGAAAAGAGATTTCATTTAGTCTAATGGAATATGATTTAGATCCCAAAATCTCTTGGAGGACTAGAAATTAAATATACTTATCTTATGAATTTGGCCCTTGGTGCTAAAATTGTGTTGAGGCTAATTTCATATTCCAAGGAGTGGTGGAAGAAGGCCTTCCTGAAGAATTATTTTCATAGATATCACCTCTTAAGAGAAAAAATAGTAGAACGGTTTGGCTCAGGTTCAAAGATTTGAAAATTATGCAAAAAAAACCCTCTTGTGATTAAGCACCTAAGTTGGAAGACAGGTAACAACGCCTACATTAATCTATGGTATGAAATCTTTCATGAATAAGGTCCCTTAAGGAATCGAGAAGAATTAAAGGAGTTGACTGATTATATGTCACAAAATGGATTGAACAAGATCAAAGATATTGCAAATGGGATGAGTGTGACTTGTGGACTAGCTGGCTCTTCCCAAGCCTCCATCCTGCTCTTCATCATCAGTGGGAAATTTTGGTAATATTTCTCAAAGTTATGGATCCTATCTCTCGATTAGAGTGAGACTATCGTTCATGGAAATTGAGCCCCACCTAGCTCTACTCTACCAAGGAAGGTTATGTACACCTTGCAAATCAACTGCCACATCCACCCCAAGACAGGTTTTGGAAAGAAATCTAGAAAAGGGATGGATTTTCAAAAGTAAATATATTATGTTGGACCCTTTTCTATCAAAAAATCCTTTGTATAAAATTTACACAATAGGAATATTCAAGGGCCCTCTCGTTTTCCTATGCGCATGAGCGCAAAGGAAAATATTCATAAATTGTTCATGGATTTCTCTTTCTCCTTAGTTGTCTAAAAGGAGGCCTTTGTGAAATTAATTTAGATAGAAGATATTCCAAATGATTGAAGAATTGGCATTGCATTGGGTGATGCTCACAAGGGTGAATAAGTGGGATTGAAACTAGTGAAATGAATCACATAGCGTCAATCATCACTTTCGAGGCTTGCACCCAGTAACCAGGACTTCCCGGGAGGTCACCCATCCCATAACGCCTCTGGCTCAAGCATGCTTAACTGTGTAGTTTTCCCCACAATCAAGCCCACTTAGCTTGCTACCCCATTTTCAAAACCTTAGCATGTATTGTGCCTCATGAACCATTTAAGTAGAGCTCCCTTTACTCTTTGTATTTAAGTATGAGGGGTTTCCGCAGTGCATTATATTAGATATCATTTTTGGGATTCAACTGCGTTAATTAAGTCATTCATCTATGACCATTTCCATGAGAGGTAGTCGTAACTGACTAATTTTTCATGAATTTTTAATAGTCCACACTCATTGCATCAGTTGCTGCTCACAAGGGTGAAGAAGTGGGATTGAAACTAGTGAAATGAATCACATAGCGTCAATCATCACTTCCAGGGCTTGCACCCAGTAGCAGGGACATCCTGAGGAGGTCACCCATCCCAGAACTCCTCTCGCTCAAGCGTGCTTAACTGTGGATTTTTCCCCACAATCAAGCCCACTTAGCTTGCTACCCCATTTCCAAAATCTTAGCAACTATTGTGCCGCATGAACCATTCAAGAAGAAATCCCTTTACTCTTAGTATTTTAAGTACGAGGGGTTTCCACAGTGCATTATATTGGATATCATTTTTGGGATTCAGCTGCGTTAATTTATTCATTCATCTATGACCATTTCCATGAGAGATAGTAGTAACTGACTAATTTCTCATGATTTTTGAATAGTCCACTTATCACTCATTGCATCAGGTGATGCTCACAGGGGTGAAGAAGTGGGATTGAAAATAGTGAAATGAATCACATAGCGTCAATCATCACTTCCGGGGCTTGCACCCGGTAACCAGGACTTCCCGGGAGGTCACCCATCCCAGAACTCCTCTGGCTCAAGCGCGCTTAACTGTGGAGTTTTCCCCACAATCAAACCCACTTAGCTTGCTACCCCATTTGCAAAACCTTAGCAACTATTGTGCCTCATGAACCATTCAAGAAGAGATCCCTTTACTCTTAGTATTTTAAGTATGAGGGGTTTACGCAGTGCATTATATTAGATATCATTTTTGGGATTCAATTGCGTTAATTTAGTCATTCATCTATGACCATTTCCATGAGAGGTAGTCGTAACTGACTAATTTCTCATGATTTTTGAATAGTCCACTTAGCACTCATTGCATCGGGTTATGCTCACAAGGGTGAAGAAGTGGGATTGAAACTAGTGAAATGAATCACATAGCATCAAACATCACTTCTGGGGCTTGCACCCGATAACTACGACTTCCTGGGAGGTCACCCATCCCAGAAAGCCTCTGGCTCAAGCGTGCTTAACTGTGGAGTTTTCCCCATAATGAAGCCCACTTAGCTTGCTTCGTCCCAATCAGAGTCCGATGGGGAAAACTCCATAGTTAAGCATGCTTGAGCTAGAGCATATCAGTGAAGAGTCCTTTGAAAACCATTGAATTCAAACAATTGTTCTCAATTTTAGGTTGGGTTGAGCAGAAGAGCCTCTGCAGAACGAGGCTTAACCTTCGTAGTGTATAATCCAAGAGGTGAAGGTCATACAACAATATGGCTCAATGCTAGAGCATATAAATGCTATGTAAATCGATTATGGACATTCAACAGTGAGCGAATGGTGGGGATGCAAAAGCGGACCCCCACTCTCCTCCATACCAAATGAGATTGGGCCCTCGCATAGTGTTGATCGAGCAAAAATGAGACAGGGTCGTTGGATTGAAATGATGGAATGGGTCGCAGAACCATGCATGTATACCCCCCTAGTGACGTCACAAGGAGGAGATGGGATTCTTTGATAAATCTAGACCATCTAAGGACAATAATTCATGATCCTTGGATGACCCCCGAAGGTTCCTCCCCACAGGTATTTGAATGGTGTATGGTGAAGGATTGCATGGGTCGAACCCATGGGATAAGGTGGAATTGGGGTCGAAGCCATGAACGGTTGGGGTCAAAGATTATGTGGGACCCTATACATGCAGTCAGAGTGATGAAATATGACATCACTCTAGACCTCAGACCTCAGACCCTAGAATATTTGAATGGAGGGCTTGATAAAGCCGTAGAGATCGATTCCCTGGGATGACATGGCGTGTACGGCCTATTTTGTGGGGACGAGTGCAGTGTGGTGCAATTGTATTCATTTACTGCTCAAGGGGGAGGAAAAAACTAAACTCCAAGTTGGCACTGCCAGCGCAGCCTGGGAGGAACACCCTAGAAGTTTGGTGGAGAGCAATGTGGAGATTATTCGGGGTTCACTCCATGGGATGACATGGTCATAGTGGGGTCGCACCCACGTGAATTGTAGTTTATGCGTATGTGAATACAACTATTGGGAAGGGTCTAATGGTGTGAATGAGTCCACAGTAGGGAAATGTTACGACGTGGTTGGTGCCGCAGCCATAGAAAGGCCCTACGCAGGTGCATCATATATATATTTATATGTGTGTTGTATGTTGGCCTTGTAAGGGTTTTCACGTGTCTGAGCGGGGCGAAAACTACTTCCATGTGGTGGAGAGAGGGGTTGAATGGGATTGGCACATGGGCACCACATGGGAACCACACGAGCGCCACATGGAAGGTTGATGAGGTGGCACTAATTAAATGGATAATCTTTGGATGGTCGTATCTTTCAATCTGGGAGTTAGATTGAGGAAAATTTTATAGCATTGGAATTGTCTCGACAAGATGAAAACACTAATACTATCTATTTCATGTTTTGAGGAAGATTTAAGAGGTCGAAAAATTTTACACCACATTTCCATGTCGTGACTAGGGGAGTCAGGTTAGCATAGTAATTGCCTCCTTCTAACCTTAATTAGGGTTGGGGTTAGTAGGGGGTATGTTACAATCTAAGGTGGGTATGTTACAATATCTTAGTAAATTTCAAGCCAAGAATCTTCATTCCCAATTCAGGTAAGAAGAATAAAACTACAATTAGAAACTTCTGAAGATGCCTCCCTCCTCCAAATTCTTTGGTAGCTTAATGAATATTTGACAAAATGGCTAATCATGGGGTGGCACTTGAACCCATAACTCTTGTATTAAACAATGAATGAGGGAGTTTCACTCTCGTGCCTTAGCATTAACACAGGTGTCATATAAAAAATTCAAACATTACTATTCATTATTTCTTTAATAACAGGAGTGAAATATATTGACACCACATGAATCTCAGTATTGAAGTGTATAACAAGATCCATCCATCTGGTGGTTATCATGAAAGTTGGTTTTCATCTGGTAGAGCATAGTATCTAACATTCCCCCCCAAGCACAGCAATCTCAGAAGGGTGGACAAATGGATGTGTTAGATATTTGGTATTAATGGTGCTCAACTAGGTTCATTTAATTTGAAAAGGCATTTGTATTCCCTCAATCTGTCATTCTTAAATTCACAGAGAGGTATGTTGGTCATGTGCATTGAAAATACCATATTTGGAACAAGTTCTCATATTTGTGGAGATTTGGTTATAATGGAGCCATCAGAGTCTCACCTCGGGAGAGGCGTTGAAGATTGGTTATTAATGTAGATAAATTATAGTCTTTGGTCGTCTCCATCTCTCGTTTCATGGTGCGTTCATCATCTCTGCTTGAATTCAAAGTGTGTACGCATGGTGGCTGAGGAGGGGCAAGTTCCAAAGCTTAACATGGACTACTGGAAGAAATTTGTAGAGAATTTATTTAAGGTGTTGATGGGAATGATTGAGCTCATATCCAGAAGGTTGGAGCTTATTGAAAGCGAGAGGGAGGTGAGAGCCAACTTGGCAGAGAAAAAAATTCAATGGCTTCAAGAAATAATTGAGAGAAAGTTTGTAAGTCTGGAGGTAGAACTGCTTTAAAACAATTCAGAAGCAGCAAGAAATGAGCTCTTTGCAAGTGTTCAAGATTTTAAGACCGATAAGTCAGAATCTGATGTAGAAACGCAGAAGGAGCACCAATTTTCTCTATTCTTCAATGGTGCATCGAAAGGAAATCCAGGGGTGGTAGGAGCAGGAGGGTTGATTATTGGCCTTGAAGGACAAACATAGATACAATTTTCATGGGGATTAGGATACCAAGTTAGATTTATCGCTCTATGGCAAGGATTGAATCTAGAAATTGACCAGAAAATTCAGGAAATCGTGATATTTGGTGACTCAATGATAGTCATCTGGTGGATTTGGGAGGCATTTTGTCACTCTAAAGAGACCTCCTCTTTTATAGAGGTGAGGATCCTTCTCCAACTCCAACACTTTGTTAAGGTTGAAATCATGCATGTGTTAGGGAATTTAAATTCCTTAACATATATATTAGCAAATCAAGGATCAAGGATGTCACAAGGAACATTAGAAATTAACCACAATTAAATAATAATTCCCCACTTTCCATGATAAATCAAAACAATATAATGCGATCAATTATTTCAATTGATGAACAATCAATAAGGAGGAATGTTGAGTCATGTTCGAAGCATGGGATAAGATGGAAATCAAAGTCATTAGAATTGTGGTCTAGATTGGTTTGGTGGTCGATACTTATGGATTGACCTTGATCATCTCCTGAGGTGTACTCTTGTCGTTTCACCATCAACACTTGGTTGGTGCACTCCCTCTTGCTTTGCATTGTGCATTACAAGTCCTGCTTTGGGAAGAGGATATTGGAATGTTGAGATAGATTAAATTAATTCACACTAAGTCAGGGTCACTTCCATATTATCATTGTAGCAAGTGGTTTTTTCAGCAAGGATCTCCCAATGGTTTCATCCCGAATTTCTTGGATTTGCATTCAATGGAGGATGCACAGGTTATTAGAGGTCACACGGTTCATTATGGTAGTAGGATCTTTCAGACTTGCTTCCGAAAATTTTTATATATATCCCCCTCTTGACTTCATGTTGGGTAAGTTCTATTTTCTCTAGTCATATCTGAGTATGTCTTTGTAAACTGGTGTTGCCATTGGATATACATGACATGAAAATTGGGGGTTCTTCTTCCCGTGATCCCGACTCTCTGGATATTAACTCAATTCTGGATAGGGTTCTTGTTATGATGGAGAACATGCAACTCAGTTATAAATTGAGATAGGATGTGGAGGAGAAGGCACATATTTCCTTGCAGATGATTTTCAACTCTAATCTTGAGCTCATGCAAGCCAAAATCGATCGGCTGCAGCACGAGTTAAGGATGGAACTGGTAGAAATCCATTGCAAGTTGGCAGAGATGGATGAATTATACATTACTGAGATGTAGTTTTCTCCAAAGTACCCCAAGAAAGAGGATGAAGAAACAATAGAGCGAGGAAGGTCATCCCAAGCCCCTATCCATCCAGTTTAACCCATTATGGCTCTTGGCACCGAGTAAACAGATTTTGTCTGTAATGAAATGCAAATATAGTTTGTTTGTAGGCTCATTTGTCAGGATATTTAGTAGACATATTTTCGAATTACCAGAAAAATATGTCATAAGCTAAGAATGCATGTATATATGACCTCACAATATATGGTCTTGATGGAGCTAAATGAATTATGTAAGGGTTCTGGCCCATACTCTAGATTTTTCCTCTTTTGATAGAAAACTCTAACCATTTCTTTGAAAAAAAAAAGTAATTAAACTAACTTCGATCTATCTTTATTCCAAATCTACTAATCACCGTAAGGGATCAAATCTCTTGAGATGCAAACCTGTTTTAGAATGAAAACAAATTTGATCCCTCTCGATCCTTGATAGATCAAGAGTTAAGATGGATCTAGGTTGGTTTTCTAGATGCCAACATATCTTCTATATAGAGGAAATGATGTAAAATCATATCATCATAATTGGGAAAAAAATAAAACGAAAACCACAAAAAACTAATTCATCATAAATGAATGTTAACAAATATTTGAAATGTTTACAAATATTTCATTGCTTTAAAGAAAAATTAAATTCCCATTAATAAACTTTATTACTAAGGAAAATAATTAATAATAATAAATTGTATAAACCCATTAATAAACTCTATAGTTAAAGGAGTGGCAGGAGCGGGAGGGGTGAACTTCTACCCAAAGAACAAGGAGAGACTAGATTTTCTTGGGGTTTAGGCACCACAAGAAACAATCAAGCAAAAATTTTAGCACTATGGTCTTGATAGTGCTAAAAGTAAAGGAATAAGAAGTGTTGAAATCCTCGGGGACTTGATGATTTTTATAAGGATGAAATTTGTGACATCCCCTGGTTAATTTTCCCTTTGTAAATAAATTATAATTAATTAAAGATTAAGAGAAGAGACATAAATTCCAGTTTCTTGAGGAACGAGTTGTTTTAAATAACAATCCTAGCTGGCAAAGTGGTTTAAATGGGTCAACTTTACAATTTTACTGAAAATAAGATGAAAAAATATTAAAAGTAGCATGGGATATGCTATCCTGGGGGTTGACTGGCATGGAGTTGGGAAAGAGATAGAAAATTAGTTTGTTGGGGGAATTCTCAAAGGGGACACATATGCATACACATAGGAAAAGAGGGAGAACATATTTTTATCTCATTCTAGCTGATGTGCAAAGACAATGTGGAAGGTAGAATGCATCCTGATTACCCTCTAGTGCATACACACGAGCAACAAAAGAGGGAGAAATTTCCTCCAAGGACAGAGGTGTGGATGTTAACACACAACGAGTAAGTCTAAGAAAGTTAACCGACTAAGGAATCTGAAAGGGACTTGTTGGTTGAGCATTACAGAGAGCAGTGGCTTGCCTAAAGGCTTAAGTACCCACTGGGGAGCCTGTGGATTGATGAAACTACTAGATAAGAAAGAGACACTCAGGTGTTTGTGAAGGCTGATGAACGACTAGACGTTGCATTGGGGCCAAAGCGTTGGTGTTTGACTCACTGATGAAGGACCTGGAGAGGTGATCTCTTTACCAAAATGGTAGCTTATCTAACTAATGAAACTTCCTTTGTAAGAAAAATCTCTTCTCCTGAAAGTGAGCTAAAACTCTCTATACAATAGTATCCTAGCATGCGAAATATTAAACCTCTAATAACTACATAGCCAAGTATCTTATCAGATTTTTCCTTCAAGCTGCTTGTTGTGCATTCGTGCCCTAACCGACGTTGTGCATTCGTAGCTTGCTCTTGATCTACAGCCAGCCCCGCATGGCTACCCCGGAGCTGGATCCGGGGTCACCTTCTCCTTCAGCAACAGTTGCAACATCGAATAGCCAGCAACCAGATGAATATTCAGCTATTTTTTCCTCTCTCATAAGCTCTTTGGGACCCCAACGAACCAGACTAGCAGCCACAAAGTTTGTTAAAAATATGGAATCCATTCCAGAAATATCAGTACCTCCATCTGTGCCAAGGAAAGCCGCAATCTCTCTGGCGGAAAAAGGATTAGTGGGTCAATTTACAGGATTATGGCCCTCACCCAAAATAGTGCAGAATGGGTAGAAAGGAACTGGATCCAGTTTATACAAGGGAAAATCTCCATAAGATTTTGTGGCCGGGGATATTATACCTTTCATTTTGAGACTAAAAGTGATCGAGATCTTATATTCCGAAGCGGGCCTTACTTCATGGACACAAGGGGTTTGTACCTTAACTGATGGACTCCGGATTTTGATCCACAACTGGACGTCCCCAATGCGGTACCAATATGGGTAAGATTGCCACATCTCCCTCACTGCTGGAGCAATGACTCGATTCATGCAATAGGAAATGGAGTGGGCAAATACATCGACAAAAGTGAACCCAAAGACAACATGCAGGCATGCGCAAGAATCTGTGTTGAGGTGGATCTAGGAAAGGGCCTCCCGGAAGCGGTCAAAATCAAGGTGGACAACTGGATCCACATTCAACAGCTGGACTATGAGAAAATCCCCTTCAAATATAAGGTATGTCACGAATATGGTCATTTCGCCAATAGATGTAGTAAAAGAGATGAACATGAAAAAAAAACACTGAAGAAACATCAGATCCAAAATGGTAATAAGTAAAAAAGAAAAAGACTGCATCAAAACCTGCCTCTGGCTCTCATCCTCCTCCTCTGCCGGGATCTCCCCTCCCCTCTCAACCAATCTCCCTCTCGGGGACAAATCCTTTTGACATCCTCTCATCTGCTCTCATCCCATCTGACCCGATCACCACCTCCTCCCCTATTCAAACCCTCCTCTCATCTCCCATTCCTACCCCTCCTGGTTCCCCTCATCAGTTGGACAAGCCTCTCCCCCAAAACCCGGACCGAATCCTCACAAGAAACCAAACTAAAGAAACCCCTCAAAACAATGAGAATAAAAAAGCTGGAAGGAGATCAAACAGAGAAATAAGAGATGAAGAAGCAGCCAAAGATATCTCATTGGGAACACAACAGGGATTGGAGAATTTTCTAGAAAAAGGACCAAAGAATAAAGAAAAAGTACAGCAATCAAACAAAGGGAGGGGTCCTACAACAACCCAAAATAATAAATAATGATAGTTGTCTCTTGGAATTGTAGAGGGTTGGGTCACCGCTCCAAAATTAACTTTTTAAAAGACCTGATAAAAAGTGAAAAACCTGACATCCTCTTAATTCAAGAGACAAAGCTAAGCAGTCAAGAAATTGATATGATCATAGAAAAATCTAGGATCTATGAAGGACAAGCAATATCAGCTACTGGAGCTTCAAGAGGGATAAGCACTATATGGAAAAAAGGGAAATGGAAACTGCAACAACACAAAAAGAAAGACCACTGGATAAACACTAAACTAGAGAATGTTGAAACTGGTGGGACAGTCAGCATCTACAACATATACTCCCCCAACCATTATAATGACAAGGAAATATGCTGGGAAACCTTAAAAGATAGCATTGGGGATGACCGAGAAGATAACCTTCTTGTAGGGGGAGATCTAAATATAATACTCAAAGCTGAAGAAAAAAGAGGAGGGAACTTCTTGCTGGGTCCAAATAGAGAAACTCTAGAAGAGATAATGGAACAAAGCAACCTTCTTGATATCCCTCCTAAAAATTGGAAATATACCTGGGATAATAGAAGAATAGGCAAGGAAAACATCAGGAAAGGCTAGAACGGATTCTTATTCGTGATAAGATGATCCTCAGCTACAACAGAGCTGCCTCCAGAATTATCCCCTCGACAGTTTCGGATCACAAACCAGTTTTGATGGAGCTGGGCATGCCTGAAAACTACGAACCACTACCCTTCAGATATAACCAGCTTTGGGGTAGTAGTGAAGAAGCACAAAAAGAGATGGAAAAGGTATGGGAAAAAAACATCAGTGGCTCTCCAATATATATTTGGGAAACAAAAATAAAAGCTACAAAAGTAAGATTGAAATATTGGGCAAAAAACAGATATAAATAACCACACAAAGAGAAAGAGCACCTCAAAAATGAGCTAAAGCAGATTCAAGAGGAATTGGAAAACATTGAAAGCACCATAGAAAAACAAGCAAGAGAAAAAGAAGTCCAATGGAAAATCTACAAAAACAACAGAAAAGAGGAAGAGACTTGGAGGCTCAAGTCTAGAGAGTTATGGATGCATGCTGGAGACAAGAACACCTCCTTTTTCCATAACTCGGCAAAAACCAGAACAATAGAGAACAACATTGAAAAAATTACAGGAGGAGAAGGGCAAGAGTTAAAAGGACAAGAGGAAATAAAAAATGAGGCCTTCAACCACTTCAGAAATCTTCTCACAGCACCAGATAGTTAGGCAAACCCTGAAGAGTTTCTGAGACATATCCCAAGAATTATTGATAATAGCAGCAATGTCTCACTCACTAAGGAAGTGACGGAAGAAGAAGTAAAGGAAGCTATTTGGACTCTGCAACCGGACAAGGCTCCGAGACCAGATGGTCTTCCCATAGCTTTCTATAGAACCTTCTGGCAAATCATTAAAAAGGATCTGTTTAAAATGATTAGATATGTAATATGTAATGAGAAAAAGAAAGATTGGAGGATACACAAATTCAACCTTCTTGGCCTTAATACCAAAAGATCCCCGACCTTCTACTCTAAACCGTTTCAGGCCCATATCCCTCTGCAATAACTCTTATAAAATTATTTTCATAATTATAGCTGGCAGGCTGAAACCCCTCCTTCCCAACCTTATCACTGAAAACCAAGGAGGGTTTGTTCCCAACAGGCAGATAGTGGATAATATCATCTTAGTCCAAGAGGCCATTCATACCAGTCTCAACAACAATGAAAAGGGATTTGTCCTAAAAATGGATATGGCAAATTCCTTTGATAGAGTGAACCTATCCTTTCTTGCAGATGTTTTAAAAGCATTTGGCTTCTCAGAAGAATTTGTCGAATTAATACAAGCATGCACAATGGGTCCTTGGATAGCTCCACTCATCAATGGTAGGTCGTGAAAATTCTTTCAAAGTTCAAGGGGTTTAAGATAGGGATGCCCCCTATCCCCCTTCCTCTATATCATAATGGCTTATTCCCTTAGCAGAAACTTGGAACAATGCAGAAGAAATTCCACTCTAACAGGCCTTTCCATAAGCAGAGGAACCAAAAGAATAAATCACTCTTTGTTTGCAGATGATACTCTTCTAATGGGAGGATCATCCTGTATAGTGGCAAGAAGATTCAAATCCATCTTGGACAGCTTCATGGAGGTCTCTGGAGGATTGGTCAACAATGGAAAAAGCTGCTTGTACAGTTGGAATACTCCCATAAGAACCCTGCAGAGAATGTCACAAATTCTGAACATTCCCTTTCAAAATAGCTAGGACCATTTTCAATGCCTGGGGCTGCCAATTAGCAAGAAAAATATGAAGAACGAGATATGGAGAAAATTTGCAGAAAAAATGAAAGTAAAAATCCAGGCTTGGGGAATGATCTAGCTAAGCCAAGCAGGCAGAATTACGCTAATAAAATCCATATTAGCAGCTTTTCCTCAGTACCAATTTTCACTTATATTGGCCCCTGCAAGCATCCACAAACAAATTGAAATCATTATCAGAAGCTTCTTATGGCAGGGAGGGAAAAGAGAAAAAAAGAAATTCAGCCTGATAAACTAGAAGCAGGTAACAGCTACATACAAACAGGGGGGTCTCTCCATAAACTTCCAGGATCGATGAACATAGCACTGGGAAGTAAAATAACTTGGAGATTCCTAACAGGGGGAAAATCATGGTGGAAAGTTGCCCTTGAAGCTAAATATCTCAATGGACCAAGAACCATGATCTTGGAAAAGAATCCTCCGACAAGGCCTTGCACTCAGATATGGAAGGCCATCACCAATGCAACTCAACTCATCAAAGATCATATCACTATGAGACCGGGAAATGGGGAGCAAACAAACATCTGGAAAGATAGCATAATGGGACACCCACCCCTGGGGATCAACCTAAGTATAAAGGATTTAAAAGAATGGATGATAAAGGAAGGCCTCCACAAGCTGAGTAACATCTCCACCTGGGAGATAGATGGAGATTGGAAGCAATGGGCCAAACCCAATCTTCCATTCAACCTTACAGATCAATGGGATAAATTAATTGCCCTCTTAGCAGGGGCAGCTCCAATAGATAAAAATAAGAATGATATTCACATATGGGAACCAACAAGAGGAGATTATACGATCAGAACAGGATACCAAAAAATTTTTGAGAAGCAAAATCATCAAGACTGGAAATACTAGAGATTAGCATGGAAAGTCGAATCCATTCCCAAAATCAAAAATTTTATTTGGACTTTACTACACAGCAAATCATAACTGCAGAAAATCTGAAAAGAAGAGGAATAAGTGGGCCGTCTCAATGTCCACTATGCAGAAAGGAGGAAGAAACAATCCAACACTTATTTTTGGAGTGCTCCTTCTCAAGAAAATGTTGGGAGGAAATGGTGAAACCCATAGCAGCAAATATAAATTACAACGTCCCCATAAATCAATTTATCAACAGATGGAAAAGTAGGTATCCATACTCCCTAAAAAACAAACAAACAATAAAGAGACTATGTAACAGCCTACCTTTGTTCCTCTGCTGGCATCTATGGCTAGCCAGAAACGGAGTAGTTTTCAAGGATAATATTCTAACAGTAAGTAAATTCATGACAAAAGCATGGGGACTAATGGTGGAATTTCTCATAGCAAAAGGGGTCAAAGGAATCAGTATTAGCCAACTTCAAGAAGAAGAAAGGAATTGGATTATTTTTGCAGTAAGCAAGATCAACCAGACTCCTCAAGTGAAAAACACAATAAGACATCAAAACTGGAAAATAAGGAAAACCGAAGAAGAATTTCAAGCCTGGGTAAAAACTCTTAACAAAGCATGCCTCTTTTTTGATGGTGCATCAAAAAAGAATCCAAGCAAAGCAGGAACTGGAGGAATAATATTGCTACAAAATCAGTAAATGCAGACAACAAGCAAACAAAGGAGTCAATCAAAATGTTGGACAAGCTCAAATTGGAGAAATCAATATACAAATCCATATTCCTTAATCTATCCATTTACTTCCATGATGACCAACAATCAAATAACACCAAATAAGGATTTCAAAGCTATCATCATAATCCTTTTTGAATTCACATCCGAGCATCTAGAAAAATCTGGAATTTTTTACAACCTCTACAAAATCAATAAAATCATTACAATCAGAACTTCCATATCCCATCGAATCACGTTTCACATGATCTCCCTGCAACCTCTCACACTCATTCCCCTCGATAAAATGTGTTCTACCCTTACAATCCCTCATCTCTCATTTTCGATTTCATCTCCTCATAAGCCTCACGCATCCTCTGTTGTGTTTTCCCTTTTCACTCTCTAGCTTTACTTGCGCTCTTTCCATCCTCTCTTCTCGCTCAGCGCCATCCTTTTCTCCCCTTTCCTTATCTCCGTTACTTTTCCTACTTGCCCCTCTTCCAATCCTTTGAACGCACTTTTAAAAGCTTCACTTCTGGTATCTTTTGTGAGCTGGATGCTCACCTATCCTCCAAATACTACCTTGCCTTTCCTCCAGCGTTTTCACTTTTTCTCTTTAAGCAAGCGGGCATTCTCATTTAAAAAGAGAGCTGCATAAGGAAAAGCAGCAGCGCAACTGTGGGCACTAGCAAAGAAGGAAGGAGCAGTCAAGTCATACAACATCAACAGCAGAAAGTTAAAAATGGACCCTATGGAGAATAGAGCACATCCTTGTGCCTTCTGCAAGTCACACCGAATTGTGATTGAAAACCTCAAGAATCAGATTCTGCAAGACAAAGAAAAAACTAAAGTAGAAATGGCCTATATAAGATCGCAATGGAAGACATACAACGAAGAAATAAGGACTTTGAGGAACAACTGCAGTCATCTACAAGAATCAATCGATATTATCAAATAAGCAATGAACAAAAAGTTGGAGCAACGTTCCACTTCAATGGATCAAGGAAGAAGGCAACGTGGAAGCGAGAAGACTGTCAATAAATAGCCCCATCAAAGCTCTGATCACCCATGACTCTAGTTTTAATTTACAGCAGCAAACTTAGTTTATTGTGAAAGTCAAATGTATTGTGTTATTACTTCAGTTTGTCAAACAGTATAGCTCCAATGTAACCGCCTCCAGTTATAAAAGGAGGAGAGAAAAATGGAAAACAAGTAATACATGCCAAGAAATAGCACCCAAGCAGATTTCTTTCTGTACCAAACTTGGGGAATTTTGTAATGGAGAAGTTTCTCTCCTCTTTTTATTTTAGAAATATAACACAACTGACCTTGTTAGAAAAAAAAATAGTATCCTAGCATGGATGTCATTTATGTTTGAAAAGAGTGAGTGAAATCTTGTGTAGTAGGTGGATGAAGGGAGAGTGGCCCCATGGAATCTTGTTTTAGCTATAATATTGGTGAAGTTTCCCTCAGAAGAACTCCACCTCAAGCACTGAAATTTGGCTTGGGGGTGACAACTACAAGTAACCATTGCTACAACTTATCTATGGTTGGGTGGAGAGTTAAAGTCCTACTTTCAGTTGCCATATATCCTATAAGATAAGTATATATCCATGTTCTATGTTTGTGCCTCTTATGTCTCTGTTTATTGTGTTGAAACACTACAATGTAAATTATAGGGTGTTATTTCCTTTACGAACAAGAATGTCGTTGTTGTATGTACATGTTTTATGGAATATTTCTCTATCATGTGAAATGGTTCATTACTTGTGGATGTGTTGATATTGAAATAAATTAAGCCTATTTGAGCATAAAGAGATGGGACTTCTATGTTAAGGATTGACTCCTTGTGCTAACATGTCTAAATGTCTAACCATGCACTAATTAACTTTTCATGTTCACCTTATGTAATGTGATTTCCTGTGCAGAAGTATTTCTTGAATATTTTCTTAGGAATGGTTTAACTCTTGTAATTATCCAAGTCTGCAAATTGGTCTAAGTGGCCTGTGTATAAAGACATAGATACGTATATATATATATATATTATGCAAGTTGCAGGGTGAGGGGGGCCTTATAAAACTATACGTATGCCAAGCCAAATTGGGAATAGAACCACCACAGCCAAGACTTGGAATAATTTCCCAACCCGTATGTGTTTGTATATATATATGGCACCGAGGAAGAGTCCTTTGAAAACCATCGAATTCAAACAATTTTTCTCAATGTGCAGGGGAAGCGTCCTTTGAAAACCACCGAATTCAAATAATTGTTCTTAATGTTTAGGTTGGGTTGTGCGGTAGAGCCTTTGTGGAACCAGGCTTAACCTTCGCAATGTATAAGCCGAGGGGTGAAGGTCATACAACAATATGGCTCAGTGCAAGAGCATATCAGTGCTACATAAATCGATAATGGACATTCACTGGTGACATAATGATGGGTATCCAAAAGCGGACCCCCACTCTCCTCCATACCAAATGAGGTTGGGCCCTTGCATAGTGTTGATTGAGCGAAAATGAGACAGGGTCGTTGGATTTTAATGATGGAATGGGTCGCAGAACCATGAATGTAAACCCCCCTAGTGACGTCATAAAAAGGAGAGGGGGTCCCTTGATAAATATGGACCATATAGGGGCAATAATTCATGATCATTAGATTACCCTTGAAGGTTCCCCCCCACATGTATTTGAATATTATATGGTGAAAGATTGTCTCGGTCAAATCCACGAGATGAGGTGGAATTGGGGTCGAATCCATGAATAGTTGGGGTCAAAGTTTATGGGGGACCCTATCCATGTGGTTAGAGTGATGAAATATGACATCACCCTAGACCTCATACCTCAAACCCTATAATATTTGAATGGAGTGCTTGATAGAGCTATCGATATCGATTACCTGGGATGACATGGCATGCAGGGCCCATTTTGTTGGGACGAGTGCGGTGTGGTGCGAGTGTATTCATTTAATTCTCAAGGCGGAGGAAAAACCTAAACTTCAAGTTGGCATTTCCAATGCAACATGGGAGGAAAACCCTAGAATTTCGGTTGTAATAGTGTGGAGATTATTCGCGGTTCACACCGCGAGATGTCATGGTCATAGTGGGGCCGCACCCACGTGACTTGCAACTTATGCGTATGTGCAAACATATATTGGGAAGGTTTTGATGGTGTGAATGAGTCAGCAGTCGGGAAATGTTGCGACATGGTTGGTGTCACGACCATAGAAAGGCCCTGTGCCAGTGCATCATATATATATATGTATATATATATATATATATATATATATATATATATATATATATATATATATATATATATATATATATATATATGCGTTGTATATTGGCCTCATAAGGGTTTTCACATGTCTAAGCGGGGTGACAACTACTACCATGTGTTGGAGAGGGGCTGACTGGGATTTCCACCTGGGCGCCACATGGGAACCATGCGAGCGCCATGTGGAAGGTCGATGAGGTGGCACTAATTAAATGGATAACCTTTGGATGGTTTTATCTTTAAATCTGGGAGTCATATTAAGGAAAATTTTATAACATTGGAATTGTGTCGACAAGATGAACACAACGATACTATCTATTTCATGTTTTGAATAAGTTTCAAGAGGTCAAATTTTTTAGACCACATTTCCATGTCGTGACTACGGGAGTCGGGTTAGCATTGTAATTGCCTCCTTCTAACCTTAGTTAGGGTTGGGGTTATTAGGGGGTATGCTACAATCTAAGGAGGGTATGTTAAAATCTCTAAGGCAATTTCAAGCCAAGACTATTCATTCCCAATTCAGATAAGAATAATAATATTACAACTAGAAACTTTTGAAGATGCCTCCCTCCTCCACATTCTTTGGTATTTTAATGAAGATGTGGCAAAATGGCTAATCATGGGGTGTAACTTGAACCCATAATCCTTGTATTAAACAATGAACAAAGGATTTTCACTCATGTGCCTTAGCATTAACACAAGTGTCATATGAAAAAATCAAACATTAGCATTCATTGTTTCTTTAATAGCGGAAGTACAACATATTGACACCACATGAATGTTAGTCTTGAAGTGTATAAAAAGATCCATCCATCTGGTGGTTAACATGAAAGATGGATTTCGTGTGGTAGAACATAGTACCTAGCGTTCCTCCCCAAGCACATCAATCTTAGAAGTGTGGAAAAATGGACGAGTTAGATATTTGGTATTAGTGGTGCTCAACTGGGTTCATTTAATTTTCAAAGGCATTTGTATTCCCTCAATCTATCATTCTTAAATTCACATAGAGGTATGTTTCTCATGTGCTTTGAAAATCCCATATTTACGATAGGTTCTCAGATTTTTGGATATTTGGTTTTAATGGAGCCATCAGAGTCTCGCCTCGGGAGTGGTGTTGAAGATTGGTTATTAATGTAGATAAATTATAGTCTTTGGTCATCTCCCTCTCTCGTTTCATGGTGCGTTCATCATCTCTGCTTGAGTTCAGATCGTGTAGTCATGGTGGCTGAGGAGGAGAAAGTTCCAGAGCTTAAGATGGACTATTGGAAGAATTTTTTTGAGAATTTATTTAAGGTGTTGATGGGAATGATTGAGCTCATATCCAGAAGGCTGGAGCTTATTGAAAGTGAGAGGGATGCGAGAGACAACTTGGCAGAGAAAAAATTCAATGGATTCAAGAAATAATTGAGAGAAAGTTTGTAAGTCTGGAGGTAAAACTGCTTTAAAACAAGTCAGAAGTAGTGTTGAGGCAATTTAATTACCTATGATTTAATTTTCAACCCGGGGGTTTCATAAAACTTGCGAAGCATGCATGCACTATATATGCTAGAAATTAACCTTCAATTCAGATTAATCTAACTACGAAATCAAATGATGACAAACCAAAAACATAAGGAAATTGAAATCGATCTACGTAAAGGAAAAACTTAATCTACGAAAGGAAATTCAAATCTTATTCACAAAAGTTGTATGATATGAACGTGCACACAATCTCTTGAAAATGAATCTTTTAATATAGGAATGAAAATAAATCTAATCTACTTGCATGAAATGAAAAGCTGATCTATACACATACTTGCATCATTGAAATCAAACTTAATATAATGACAAGAAAGTAAATTTACGCTAATGAAAGAAAATCTAGTCTAGGAAGGCAAGAAATCTTTAATCTATGAAAATAGGAAATCTAATCTAGGAAAGCATTCAAAACACACTTACTATAATTGAAATCTTAATCTACCACACACAGTTGCATGAATGGGAAAACTTATCTACTTGAATTATTGAAATCAAACTTAACAAGAAAGTAAATTTACGCTAATTAAAGAAAATCTAGTCTAGAAAAGAAAGAAATATTTAATCTATGAAAAATAGGAAATCTAATCTACCACATATGTATAAGTGGAAATCTAAACTATCACACATGCATAAATAGAAATATAAACTACGACACACTTGCATATAATTGGAAATCTAATCTAGGCACACTTCATGAATTCAAAATCTAAACTTCTTGCAAGAATTGAAAAGCATGAATTGAAAACTAAACAATCTTAACTACAATGAAATCAAAGTTACCAATCCATCTAAACCTGCAAGAGCACACAAACAAAATGAGCATATGAAAACTTAACTTATAAAAGCATGTAAATGAACATAAAGGAAATAATAACAAAGCATGAAATTAAAACTAAACTAAACATAAAGAAATGAATGAAATTATGATACAATCTCACACTCATTTAGGTGGCCAATCAAATGATGCATGAGGATGGCAAGTGAAGAAGCTCTGAATGCAAGAAAAACCAAATCAAAGTGAAAAAACAGTCATGAGTATGGTGCCAAATCTAATTTTTTATTCAAAACATGAGCATAACTCCAGACTTTACACATGCCTTTGAGAGGAGAAGGCTCTCGTATTTATACAAAAACATAAGAAGCTACCTCATTAATGAAGATCCACTATTCTCTCCTTAGATCCCTAAAAATCTCAACCAATTAGACACATATCCCTTTATCCATGATTTTTCTCCATGAGATATGGTTGATTCCTATCCCAAATCTTCTTCCAATCTTGAAGAGAATTAGAAATTGAAACTTGGAGGCCACATAAGAGTGTCTTGGAAGCTTCCAAATGACCTGCACTTGTCATGAATCTCAAGTCACTTTTAGATATGAGCAAGTATATGTCATTTTTATAATTTTTAATCATTAATTCACTATAAACACTTGAAAATATAACTTTAGGAAAATACAATTACGAACCCTTATGATGGTAGAAATGTAGGGTTATATAGTGACAAAGTGATGGAATGAAGGTGATAGAGGTGAAATTAAGTACGAGTGAAGTGAAAATATATGTCATTTTAAAGACATTTTGGATACCCAACATACCCCCCAACTAGAGTGATTACATGTCCTAATGAAAATATTGTATCAATTCCTTTGATTTGCTTGTAACGTATTTGCTTTTGAATGAGCTTGGCTTATATCAATGCTCTTTAAACTTTGCATTCGATTATGTTTGACAATTTTATTTCTTTTTGCAAAAGTATTCCTTATCGTATATTGAATTGCAACATGTTTGGTTGGTTCTTGTGTGGAAACCAAATTTTAATTGGTATTGGTTCTTGTGTATCAATACCTTGTTTCTTTTGTTGCAACAAGGTTCCTTTAACATTTTGAGAATGCATCTTTAAAGTAGCCATATAATATGCTCATTATTTAGTCGTCATTTTGCAAATCATACAATTTTTGAACCATAATGCAATCATAATTGATTTGGACAAGTATGTTAGGATGAAATGAAGTGAAACAGAATGAAGTGATATGAAAGGTGATCATAAATGGATGTTCCTCTCTCCCCCGCCCCCCCAACTAAAGGTGTTTTCGATTTTTAATTGAGAAAGGAAATATGGTAAAGTATTTTGCAAAAATTATAATTTCAGTATTTAAGGAATTCTATGATTAAAAGCTAGAAAAGAACATACCTTTACTTACCTAAGAAGTGGAAAAATTGTGCATATGTAGAGAAGTGTAGATCCTGTTACTTAATCATGGAAAATAATTTCATTTGCTTCTTGGTTGCATAAATGGTGGATGAGGTCATGAAAGTGGATTCTTTATTTCTGCTGCTAAATCTGTTGTATTCACTGCAAAATGTTGAAGTGATATAGTCTTCACCTGATACAAATCTCGATAGTACAATTCTAGTCATGCGAAAAATGTGTTGTTGTCGAGCATGAAGAGAAGTCATTGGATTACCGACCATTAATGAATATCGTTAACCAGTGCGAGGAAAACTCGCCATTAATGTCAACGAGTGCCAAGGTACCTAAGTACATCTTGCAAAGTGTGAATAGATGAGCTGATGTCGAGCCACTTGCAAGACCCAACGATCAAGGGACATTGATGTATTCCCATGATTGTCAGCGAGATAAATTTTCATTAATGCATACAAGCCTCAAGGTACTAATAAAGACTCTAGCCTTGATCCTAGATAATGTGTTGATGTCGATAGGCCAAGACTTGTTAGAAGGTAGGTAATACTGAATCCCCCATCATCTAACACGAGTATGGAATAATGATTTTGGAAAGACCATGGATAAAAATTTGCATCAAGCAAGATTTATTTAATGGAAAGGAAAATGACAAGAGGGTAAACAAGTGAATGGAAAGTACAAGGACAAAACAGCATGTAAGCGAGATGAATGTTTTTATTAATGGGTTAATGAAAATGAATGGAAATTATGGAAAATGCAAATGGAAAATGTGAAGGAAACATGTGACACTTGCAAGGAAAATGGCGACGATGATGTTTAGCGAAACTACTTGAATAGTTTGTGAGTTTGGAGAGGAAAAGTGATGGCATTTATGGATCATAGAAATGGATCTAATTGGTTCATGTTTCTTGAAATTGGTTGTAGAAAACCAATCATGCATAAATTGGCTTCCTTCAATTCTTTGATTGTCCTGGAACCTGAAAAGAAGCATGGCACTAATATTGCAATAAAACATAAGTGTGTTCAAAGAGAAGTGACCAATTTCTCTCGATACCTATGCAAAAAAAATTGCCTGAATAATGATTGTAAAATATAGGTTTATAATGTGTCTTCATTTCAAATTATCTTGGTTAGTCCAATTTCACAATTGCGATAATAAATCCAATTTCTAAGAAAATGACAATATGCACAATTTCCTCAATTTATGTTTGAACCATAGCATTTCATAAAGATAAAGAAATATTAATTTTTGAATGCTTAATGATTCCTGCAAAACAATCTTCAATCAACATTCGCCAATCGCCCCTGTAGATGAAGCGCTCTTATGGTTCTTCTTCTTCCCTTTGTTTCTTTCTTCAACGAGGTTTTTTAGCAGTAGAGTTGCGCAGTTTTTGTAGCTAAAATCCTAAATAGACAATTATGTTGGACACCTAATCCTCTATGGGTAGGTGTGGAAGTCGAATAGTCATAAAGGAGTCCAAGTGACCTTGGAATGCGGAATCCAAGAGTCACATTAATGTAATATAAATGTACATCTATGAGTAATAGAAATGCAACGAATGCCTGTCTTTCCCTTTGTGTCTGTTTTATCTTCTCATACACCATGTGTGTGTTTAACATGGTATCAGAGCCATGATGAGTGGCCTTGTGGGTTTATGTGTTAAGTTTTCTACCTTTCATTGAATAGCTCTGGTATTTGTGCCAGACAGCCTGCTGGTCTCTAACACTCCTCCTTCTCCTGACCATCTGTCAAATTCCTTGAGTGCAAGCCAAGGGCCTGGCCCTTTAGTGCTCTAGCAACACGAAGAATTTTGATCTCCTTGGTGTCAATAAAACAACAAGTATTTCATCAGAAAATGGTTGATTCTGCTCTAATTGCCGAGAATATCGTAGAGTGAAAAATTCTCTCTCCAACATAAAGTCTTGAAGAATTGCGAGAGTAGGGAGAATCTCGAGTGTAAAACACTGAGGACTTTAAGTGTTTACAGAATAACTTCGAAAATACAAAAAATCGTTGAAGCGTAAGGGTTTTTGCTGGAATTGAGCTCTGATGCAAAGGTCCATAAGTCTTTTATACACAAGTCACGAGAAAATATATGCAGAGAAGTTTTATAATTGAAGGATCGAGTTTCGGATTCTAACTGAAGATTGTGAATGTTCAAGGGTTTCTACACAAAACAGAGCTTCTACTAGAAAGGTTCAAGAAATTTTTATGTATAAGTCTCGAGAAAAATGGATTAGGGGTGTGTTAGAATTAATGGATTCATATTTGCAGAATTTAAATAAATGCAGTCCAAATATTTAGGTGGTTGAAGGAATTGTAGTTTTCACTCGAAGTAATTGAAGAATCGCAGTTTAAATAATGAATACTGAATAAATTAAACGGTGCTCCATTTTCATTGGACCGGGATTGGAATAGGAAAGTCATCCAAATCACTACGCTGGTCTGGGTTTCCCCTTTTATGTCTCTGATATTTTACCAGAAAGGATCCAAAATGAGAGATACAATCCTTTCTGCAGCACCTGCTACACCTCCCTCTCACTCCCTATGCTATTTCCCAGAAGCGAAAGCAAGATGGTTGGATCCTATATGAAATCTCTGTCGTGGAAATTTTTTAATTCAGATACAACTCTTGCTGGAAATAAATCTCGTAGTCGTCATTAACCTCTCCTCACACTACATACACATCGACCTCTACTACAGTGTTATCCCTCTTCTCTGCGGTGCTCCACGACCCTTCATCTCCCCGGCCAAGGCCATGAGTTCTAGCCCACCAAAGGAAGGAAGAACAGTCCCGGTATTCTGTGGCATTCGATACTGTAACTTGTTTGGTGAATTCGACATTAAGATTTTTCAATAGGGGCAGGTGATTCGTTTCTAATTTGGGGATATGTTGTGGTTCCAAAAGATGTATAGAGAGAACCACAGGTTTCGTTATCCAATGTAATCATGTGTTCAAAAGGGTAAAGGGTAAGGTTAAGAGAACAATATGTATTCATAGAGATTCAACATAAGTCATGTTCTTTGTCTTGGTGTATTGATCCTTTGTGTTGTGTGTTGAAGCAACGTTGATTATGGTCATTGAAATCGTTGAATACTGTGAACTGTGGCATATGGTGCGTTGAATTTTTGCAGGGCCATGAATGTCGTGAATGGTGTATACCCTCTGCGTTAAACGTTGTTACCCATTTGATGGAAGAACACAAATGCTATTGGAGTTTGGATCACTGGTGGAACACTGAAGTACTCTGTGTTGAATATGATGGTCTAAACCCCTACCGTGGTGAACTGTGCATGCTGTTGTGCATTGTTTGAGGACCTGGCATTGTTTGCATACACTGTATAAAGGTGGAATCGATGTATTGAACTCCATATGCATTGAACTCCATTTTTGAAGGCCGTATGGTTCAATGATATCTCCTTCTTGAAGACTGAAATGGCATGCATTGACTGTGTGTTTAAACTTCGTTGAAGCCCTTTTTTATGGTTATATGTAGTGGAACATATATAAAGTGAATATATACTTTGAGTTAGAAAAAAAAAAAAAAAAGGGCAAAATTGATGATACATTAGAGTTATTGAATACCCTAATTCATACCACTGTAGATGAGATGATAAGCATCAGTAAAGACACTCTTTCTGACATTAGAACTGTTGAGATTGCAACAAGATGATGAGCTTAGTGGAAAGGAGTCACCTTACTAAGTGGGCCTGAGGGTATTTTTGGCGCAAAGTCTATTTTTAGACTATGTCTATTTTTAGACATGGATCATGTTCTATGGTTGCGGGATGCTATTTGTGGATGGTTGGTCAATTCGGGAGAAAATAGATGGATTCTATTTTTAGACATATTGGGCGGAATCTATTTTTAGATTGCCGGTCTAAAAATAGATATGTCGAATATTATTAGCTCTTAATAATATTTGGACTATAAACATTATCTTATTCTCTTGGAGCACTTCAGTTTGATGCCTGGATGTGGCACATGTAGCTGACAGAAGGAAATACGCTTTTCCTAGGGTTTAAGTGAAGCTATTGCATGATGACTTCAGTTAGAACTCATGTGACAGAGTTTGGTGGAGTTGATTGAGGAAGTTAGTGGAGTTGTATTCAGTTTAACTAATCTAAACATAGTTGAGCTAGTTGTATTCAGTTTAACTAATTGATACAATTAGTGAGTGGTGTGAATTAATTATTAATTAATTCACTAATTATAAACTCATTAATCAACTAAAGAATGCATCAGTTAACTTCAGTGCATGGACAGTTTCAGTGGAGACCAGTGCAGAAATAGTTGAAAGAGTGCCTTCAAGAGCATATTCGAGTCGCAAACCGTTGAAAGACATTTTCAACACCGGCACCAAGAAAACAAAACTGCTGCAAAATTTCGAATTCCACCTCAAAGCTCAACCGCTCTAGATCATGAGAAAAAATTATTTCTAGCACAGAGATCGACTGCAAGGGGCGTTTACCAGACCTTTCACTTTCCGAAGAAAGATGAATCCGGAGGCTACCTGGCCCGCATGCAGACTCTGTCTACCGAAATAAGTTTGTAATCATTGTGATGATCAATCTCAGCTTCAATAGCTCCAATACCATGTAGAAATTTGCTGAATAATGATTAATTATCCACCGAGACTATCCTGATCACATACAATTCGAATTTATATGCAACACATAATCTCTTCCACTCAGATCATCACACATGCGGAAATAAAACAAGCGATAGCACATCAAATCATCATACACATTAACACGGTATGTATGGGGAAAGCTTATAGCTGAAAACCCCGCAGCTATTGTGTATATTATAATGGAGAAATCATGTAACAAACTCAGTACAATACTCCTCACAAGTACTCAGTACTTTCTCATGAAGTTACACACAAACTAGCTCGGTTGCAATCTAGGCTTTGTCAATATAGAGGTCAGGTTAGAATCTCCTTGGCTGTGACGCAATCATCATGGGAAATTCCTCCAAGTGTGAGTGCAAATCTCATACACCTTGATGTAAGCCAACGATAGCTAACTCCTTACACCTGTCTGCCCTCTTTCCTTGGGTCTGCCCAGGCCCCGATCATGCATTGCTTGGTGGCTTTGATGTGTTCTTGAGTTGAATAATGGGTTACTAATTAATGAATTAAATAATATTTAATTCACTCCACTCATAACTAGTTGATTAGCTAGTTAAACTAATCTCAACCAGTTCAACTAAATTAAACCGAACACAACTCCACTAGCTGTCTCATTAACTCCACCAAACTTCTGCCACTGAAGTCCTAACTGAAGTCAACCATGCATGTGCTCAAAAAACCCTTGGGAATAGTGTAATTCCTCTGTCAGATGCATGAGCCACTTCCAAGGCTCGAACTGAAGTGCTCCAAGAGAGTAAACTAAAGTTTATAGTCCAAATATTATTAAGGGTAAATAATATTTGACTTCCCTATTTTTAGGATAGGCAGTGTAAAAATAGACTTCGACCTATCGACCTATAGGTCACAAAAATAGAGTCCCATCTATTTTTACCAACATGACACATACTCCAAGAATCTCATACTGCAATCCCCGGACCATGCTCCATATGTCCAAAAATAGACATAGTCTAAAAATAGACTTTGCGCCAGAATTTGCCTGCGGGCCCACTTAGTGAAGGCGACTTCATTTCACTAAGCTCCATCATCTTGCTGCATTTTCAACATTTCAACCTTCCTCTGATTCTCATCTGATCCTGATTCACAAACATTATATTCCTCTGTTTCGCGTCGATGATGTGGGAAACACTATGGCCCACCTTCGATCAAGGTCACTTATTGTCTACTTCAGCTCATTATCCAGGAAGCTGATCTAGAGACTCCCTTCCAGTACCTTGGAGCCTGCATGCCTCAATGGCAATTTCTTCGCATTCGACGCAAATTTTTCATCATTGACCTTCGATCGGATGATTCTGCGGGTGTTCGACGTCAACTCACTATTCACATTCCGTTTGTTGTACCTATAGTACCTTGAGGGACATTGTCATTATTGGTGGTTCCTCTTGCGTCTGTTAACAACTTTCATCATTGGTTGGTAATCATACGATGTTCTTGCATTTTCAATTTCAGCTCACTTATTCACATGCTAGAACTTGTACTTTTTTCGGGTCAAGATGGAGTGCAAGACCCTCGATTTTTTCTGTTAGAATCTAGGCTGTAATTTTGTGGATTATTATGATTGGTTACATGACTCATTGATTGGATGGCTGCGACCATACCTGAGTCTATTTATCAATCCTTACTGGATGGCTACGTCCATGCCATGGATCTTGATTATTGTATACTCTGTCATGGATGGATGCGCCCATGTCACATATATCATGTATTTGAGATATAATTTGTACTTTCATACGCAAGTTTTTCGACGGCAGTGTTTTCAGATGGACACGTTCTCGTAAATCATTTCACCCCTCTCTCTCTCTCAGGCCTCATGCTTTAGGGGGCATCTGTTACACAGTAATTTGTCACCATCCCTGCAATCCCCGTCTCGCACATTGGAGGGCCTGTTTCATAACCTGTGAGCAGTGACATGACCTAAAACCACTTTCATGAAATCCCCTTTGACAAGGACGATCATTCCCCTGAAGACAATTTCCTGTGAAAAGCCCTAAAAATAGACCTTTTGGCCTTGGCGCGACTAGTCGGTTCAGCCCTCGCGCCAATGGGGGAAATCCACCAAAGAAGGCATGCCAACTGGCGCTCTGTCCCAGTGTATCACTCACACCAAGCTTAATAAGGATTGTTTTTTAAAAATAAATGGTGGAATTTTGATTCCAGCCAACTCCTGAACGAGTCTCTAAAATGAGTTGGGAGGTTTGGCTCCAAATCTCCATGTCGGGGAAGTGGTTTTCCACCTATCATGGAAGCTTCCTTGAGGATAGGGCCAATCCCACCATTGTAGGGATCCCAAATCCCCTTCCACCATCTATATAAGCTTGTAATTTTCCCTTTTTAAGCTAGCCTGAATAGAGCTGAATCAATAGTAAGGAGATTATCTTTAGACAGCCGAAGAGAGAGAGACTTGTCCTATTTCCAACGAGCTTTACCAAGACGTACTCCATTTTTGACCCGTCGAAGGAAGACCCAGCGTCAAAGCTCAGGTTCTATATTTCTTTGTTCTGATTAATAATAAACGACTTCGATTATGGTTCCACTCAAATATTCATGTTTTATGCTATGAGTTGTATCTTCTCCAACTGATACATAGTTGCATGTATTAGGTTTTACGCTTGTGTGTTTGTTGTTTCTTCATGTACGTGCAGGTGTTCGAGCATGCTAGGTAGGAGAATTTCGATCTTCCATAACAAAGGACAGAAGCACCATCTTCTCTGCAAGCAACAAAAACATATGACTTAAGGTAGGCCTCTTGTCGCATCTTCGTATTTTGCAATTAGGAACTTGTGTCTTAGTGTGACTCGGTTTTTGCTAGATCCAATCTGGGCTAGTAGGGATTGCCTCTATCCGTAGAGGGGATTTACCTCTCCAACACAAAATTAGTTACAAATCCACCCAAAACACTATCAATCCAGTGGTGTACTGTTGGGGTAATAGAGTTATCCACCTTTTCCAATTGTTGGATTAATTCAGGGATCCACTGCATGATCTAATCATCCTTCCAACAAGTTTGGAATTCTGCTAACCTTACCAACCACTCCTACAGTTTGTTTGGGAAGGTAATGAAGAAGATCTCGTGTACTTCTATACAAATATACTTATTCTTCCAATCTTTGACAGATAGTTTCTTACTCTTGTTTTCTTTTATGGAAAATTCCCGGATCTTATTTTGAAACCAATATTCAAGTTCAGGCTTTAATGGCTGCCAATGACCTCATGGAATTACCCAATATCTCTCTCAAAATGCTCCCGGTCCCAACAACGAAACCATTTGTTGGTTTGAGGGGTCTTAACCCAGGTTCAGATTTAAGGTTTACCAACAAATCCATGTACTACTGGCCCCTTCGGCAATGACCTGCTTGCGCAGGTCAAGGTCTCACCCGAAGTAGTATGGGAGGGTGTTGGAACCAGGTTTCAATATCCTGAGAGAAAGAGAGAACTAATTGAATTTGGGGTCGTGAGATCTATAACAGGCCTACGCTGAAAATGCCTAACTAGAAACCCTTAACAATACTCGTAATTGAACACTTGCGCAACTCATAAATCATATGATAAACACTTAACAGGAACAATATAACTCAGATATATGCATTCATTGTCTTTCAATCATCTATTACATGTTCACACTTAGTTTATAATCAGAAGTTACTATTGCAGAGATAACACAAAAATAATAGCAATTCAACACGTAGCGCAAATCATAACAAAACACAAAAATATTCCAATATCAGAAAAATGTCTTCTCATTCATTAAGACTTCATATCTCAAATACAGACTCTTAGACACACTTGCGTACACAACCAGTAGGGTCCACACATAGCAGGACTAGGGTCTCCTTGCACACAACCAGCAGGAGCCCTTACCCAGAAAAGTCCAGACAAAAGTATCACTGATCCAATATTCTCATTCATACTTTTTTCCAAAACTTACTTCTAGACTCGATCTATTCATCTATTTATATTATTTTAGCCTGTGCTATTCTATGGTCCACAAACCATGGTTTGCGGCCCCTTGGTCTACCCTTTGACCCATTACAATTCATTAGGGGCTTTGACCCACCCCAAAACCCCTGCACAAGACTAAACTATTACAAAATATTACAAAAATGCATCAAAATTGTTGTTAGGGACCCCACTCCAACAACCCCTGATGATTGTTTACAAAAGAGACATTAGTGTTGCTTAAATGGAAAATTTGATGTTTTCCATGTGTTGTTTATTAGAATTACTATGTGAAGCCCAAGATGATGATTATATAGGGAGAGAAGGACTAGGGGCTACAACAAGATGTTGTCACATTATTTGGGCCTGAGTGACATTAGCTAGACGGGGGTAACTGAAGTTCTGTTAGAACCCCTTTATTCGATTGTAGGAGGAGTTCCTACAATTTTTCATTGTAGGATCATGGCCAAACCGGAATTTTTTTGAAATTTGACCATCCGACCACCCGATATTGGCTATGAACGATATTTATTTTTCAACAGTATTGAAGCCTCGGGGGGAATTAATACTAGTAGAGGCCCCACCCCCTGGTAGTGTGATCATATTAGATGATTAGGTTGATCAATGGTGTCAGCTAGATCCATATGATTAGGGGGTTATCAGTATCAAGGCTATACATTACCTATCAACTATTGAAAATGCAACAAGAAAATATCAGTTTGAGTTTGCCTTGGTCAAAAAACAGAAAATTCAAATTTTCACATCAACAGAATCTTGGAGGTAGTTAACTGAGGTGACATGGATTTGTTCATTCAGTTAACTCAGTAAATTCAAGTTGGGAATATTGAGCTTAGTTCAATATGATTTATTAATAGATTTTAGCAATCTATTTTAGTTAAGTTGAGTTATTTTCAGTTAAACTAGTTCCAACTATTGGAGATACTAGTGGAAGGTCAAGTTGTGAAGTGTAACTTCAGTCACACTCAATTTTCATCCATTTAACTTATCAGTAAACCTAAAATAACTTATGCATGCAGAGAATCCTAGTTACACAATTGAGATGGAGATTCCAAGGCAGTGTATTACCAGTTGTAGACTAGTTCCTTGTGTATAGGTGGTGCATGCAGTCAAAGAATGGGTTTATAGGAATTTCACAATCCGATTGAGAAATTTCCTTAAAAAATAGGGGATAATTCCTCAAGGAACAACACAAGAAAATAGGAGCTTGGAGGCTTGAAAATTTGGCTAAGTATTGCTCAGGTTTAGTTAGTCAGGCAGAGGATAGAAGATATAGGTGCAGGTTTTGCTCAAGATTGAGAAATCATATTATATTCATCCAAATTATTTAATTAACTCAAAGGAGATAGTAAAGGGTTTTTAGCAGTTTCTTTCCCCTAGATAAATATATGTGTATGTGTGATTTTTCCTTTTTCATGTAAATGATATGTGTTCTCTATCTTAAATTATTTTTTTCAGATCAGTAGAGTAGCTTCTAGTCTTGTGATTTAGTAAATTTCATGAGTAATTTAGAATCTACACATTATTTTCCACATGGTATCACAGGTTTATTCACAATAGAGAAGAGATTTTGAAGTTGTCTTTGCAGGAGGATAATATTTGGAGGATGAACTCTTCAAAGCTAGAAGGATGGATTTATATGGACTAAGACTCAAGTATTCCCTTGAGGGAAGCTCAAACTATTTTTTCTGGAAGGATCACATGCAGGAAGTGCTGGAAGATAATGGGTTGAAGGAATTTGTTGAGAGTGGCATTCCAAAAATGGAAGTAGTTGATACTAATAATCTACGAGAATGGAAGAATTACTTATCCAGGGTCAGGAGAATCATATTAGAGGGAGTAAGAGACCATATTTTCTCAAATATATGTGGGAAAGAGAATATGTATGTAATTTCGAGAGCATTCACAGATCTATTCCAGAATAGTAGTCACCATGGGACGCTAACGCTCAAGAAAAGCTTTGAAGTATCAAGATGCAGAAGAATCACTCAATTGAGTAGTATCTGAGCAGGTTCACATAGTGTCATCATTAACTTGTAGGATTTGGTGTCATAGTCCGTTATGATGATTTGGTGAGCCTATCCCTTTTGGGACTTCCCAAGAGTTGGCACAACTACCTGGTTTTGGTAAATGGGAGGGAGAAAATACCAAATTTGGAACGCCTATGGTACAATTTGGTATAATAGGAAATAAGGTAGAATAGTAGAGGTGGGACTTCATTGAAGTGTGAGGATGAATAAAAATGTGCCTTGGTTGGAAAGGAAAGGAAGGGAAAAGGGAATAAATTCCAATCCAAACCAGAGTCCAATTAAGGGGGAAAAAATAAAGACTTGTCCAGAATCAAGTTCTTTCATTGTATTGAATTTGGAAATGATACCACGAAGTCTCCACAAAATAAGGAAAACAATAATACCTGAGAAGGACTGGTAGGTGAATATTTTACTTCACAATTCAACTTGACTTCACCCTCATGGCATGCATGGAAAGCACAATGGTGGGAAGTGTGTGATATCTGGATAGTTGTGCCTCATTACACATGATGGGGAAAAAATAAATTTTTGGTGACTTGGAGGAGAAATATCTCCAAATTCACATAATGATGGGAGATTATGGAGGTATAGTGCGACCTGGATCGGGACAAAAACCTTTGAGAGGGATTCTGTCTCCCCTCTTAGGCTCAAGGATGTGATGTTTGTATCATGTCTAAAGAAGAATCTAGTTTACTTTGCGATGTTCGAAGAGCATGGATACAATGTGATATTTAACAAAGGAAAGGAATTCCTAAGACACATCACCATCATACAAGTGAAGAAAATCATAGTTCGAGTGAAGAACATCTACAACATGGATGTGGAAGATTGTGTCTCTTTCAACACAAATTCGGAGAAGGTGCAAAGCCGAGATGTCGACAAATTGTGGCATATAAAAGTTGACCATTTGCATCATGAAGATATGAATATCATGTTGTATATCACCATAGTCCCCCCTAAAGGAGCACAAGAGAAGTAGGATTCATGAAAAGGGTGTACCTTGGGCAATTACATAAAATCTACCTTCAATGATCAGGACAACAAGGTGCATGTAGTCCTTGAAAGGTTCCATTATGATGTTAGTGGAATGTTCTCGATAACCTCCCTTGAGAAGCACATGTATTGTGATATATTTGTATATTATTTCTCATGGAAGGGTTGGATTTTTTCATGAAGAATAAATACCAAACATTTTAGAATTATGTTTAATTTAAAGTAGTTGTTGAGAAAGAAACAGGCAATAAATTTAAGGCTCTCATGAGCGACAACATTGGTGAGTATATGTCGAATGAGTTTAATTTTTTTTTTAAAAGAATGTAATTCAACCATAGTTGATAGCACCACAGAGCCCTCAACAAAATGGGTGACTATGAGGAAGAACAAAAGTATTTTAGGAGCAGGAAGGGCGATGTTTCATGACCAAGTCCTACCTCTGCAGTTGTGGGTCAAAGCATGCAAGACAATGGTCTATTTCCAGAGTAGGAGTCCTCGTTAGATTCTTGTAATGAGTACACTAGAAGAATGTTTTTCAGGGATGAAAAAAGATGTGTCGCACTTGAAATTATTTAGAGCATCAATATATTTCCATGTCTCCATGGAAGTAATAAACATCTAGAACCGATAGTAGTGTTGGGGATAGTTTTAGGGTACACTGATACACGTCAAAACTATCATGTGTACCTGCCATCCATAAGAATGATAGTTGTTCGAATGGATGTGAATCTCAATGAAGAAAAGAAAATGAGGTGTTCTATTGAGAGGGAGATTCAGTTGAATGCATGTGAAGAGCTTTTGACTCTAAAGGAATAACCTCAGGAAGTTGTGGAGAACCCACAAGCAGAGGAGAAAAGAGTGAAGAAAACCACACAAGTAGAGACATCCAGAGAAGGAAGGAAATGAACGAGGTAGGTTTATATATTATTGTAGGATTCTAGAGAGAATGTGGGATAACCCACATCAAAATGCAGGAAGAGGAGGCCACTGGATTGGTACACTAGATACATGGCTCTGATGACTGAGCTAGTAGAGATAGAAGCATCCTGATTCAAGGAAGTAGTAGAGCATATTATATGGGTTGATGCTATGGTATAGGAATATGATTCCATTATCAGAAAAAAAAAATTGGGAAGTGGTCCCAAGACCAGACGACAAATTAGTGGTATGTTTGAGATAGGTTTAGAAGGTAAAGCATCGACCGGATGGAAGCATAGAGAAGAAGAAGGATATATTTATGGCTAAGGGGTACTCTCAGGTTGAATGGATTCACTATGAGGAGACATTTTCTCCTGTAACAAGGTACTCTTCCATGAGATCAATTCTTTCTCTGGCGACATATATGGGGTGGAAGTTCCACTAGATGTATATGAAGACAAAATTCCTCCATGGATTTATTTAGGAGGAGGTGTACATTGAACAAAATGAAGGTTTTTAGACCTTCGAGAGAGAGTCAGATGTGTACAGACTCAAGAAAGAATTGTATGGGTTGAAGCAAGAACCTCATGCTTGGTACACAAGGATTGCTAGTTATCTCAATGATTTTGGTTTCACCAAATGTGAAGTAGATTAAAACATTTACCACACCTTGGTAGAAGGTAAATTTTTTATTATTGTCTTATATGTTAATGAATTTATTTTTACTGGTGATGAACAACTTATCAGATCTTACAAGGAGGACCTTGCAAGAGAGTTTGAAATAAAGGACATGGGTCTCATGCACTATTTCCTAGGATTGGAATCATGTCAAGGAGAAGGGGAATTATTGGTCTCTCCGGGAAAGTGTGCCAACGAGATACTTCAAAAGTTCCACATGGATGATCCAAGTCCATGGGGACTCCTCCAACAACCAACTAGAGGAAATATGATGCCACTTCAAGAAACAAAGTGGATGATATCATGTACAAGAAGTTGGTGGGTTCACTAATGTATCTTTGAACACATGACCAAACATATGTTATCTAGTCAACCAGCTGATCAAAGCCATGGTTTGATTGAAATTTTTTTTTTCAGGGAAACTAAGCATTTACTATGACACCTAAGAGGTATTACATAGTTTGGACTATGGTACAAGGAGAAAAAGGGAGTGAAGAAGTGTGGCTTCATAGATGAATATTGGGTGGAGATTCCATCATACTGGAAGAGCACATCAGGAGGAATTTTTAATGTTGGTTCCACAGTAGTTTCTTAGTACTACATGAATCAAATATCTATGGCACTCATCTCGACAGAAGCAGAGAACGTGGCTTCCAGTAAAGAAACATGTGAGGCAATATGGATTAGAAATATTATTGTTGGGTAAATTGGTCAAATGATGGATCCTACTGTGATTTACTATGATAATTAGAGTTTCATCAAGATCTTTGAAAATATTGTTTGTCGTGATCGATCCAAGAACATAGATATCTAATATCAATGTATATGAGATTGTGTGCAGAGTCATATCATGTTGTTGCAGTACATTCCTACAGAGGAAAAATATGCAAACATTCTAACAAAGGATTTGTCAAAGGGATAAATCAAGTTCCATAGAGGCAGGATTGGGGTGGTAGATAACCGTTTCTTGGTGAGAGGGAGTGTTGAAAATGTAGTAAGAAAATATCAATTTGACTTTATCTTGGTCAAACTAGAGAAAATTTGAATTTTCACATCAACAGAATCTTAGAGGCAGTTAATTGAGGTGACATGGATATTTTCATTTAGTTAACTCAATAAATTCGAGTTGGGGAAGCTTGAGTTCAGTTTAGTATGATTGATTACTTATTTGTAGAAATCTATTTGAGTTCAGTTGAGTTATTTTCATTTAAACTAGTTCGAATTGTTGGAGAAACTAGTGTAAGGTCAAGTTGTGTAGTGTAACTTCAATCACACTTAGTTTTAATCCACTTAACTGATCAATCAACCCAAAATAGTTGAATCATGCAGAGAATTGGAGTTACCCAGTTAAGATGGATATTTTAAGGAATTTTTCTATCAATTGTAGGCTAGTTCCATGTGTATATGTGGTGCTTGCAGTGAAATAATGCTCCTAGAGGAATTACGCAATATAATTGAGGAATTCCCTTAAAAAATATGGGCTAATTCCTCAAGGAAAAAAACAAGGAAATAGGAGCTTCGAGGCTTGAAAATTTGGCTAAGTATTGGTCACATTCAGTCAATGAGGCAGAGGATAGAAGGTACATGTGCAAGTTGTGATCAATCTTGAGCAAGCATATTGTATTCATCTAAATTCTTTGATTAATGAATTAATTACATACAGTAAGGGCTTTTGAGCAGTTTATTTTCCCTATATAAATATATTTGCACATGTGATGTTTCACTTTGCATTTCAATGACATTTATTCTCAATTGTGAATTAGCTTCCGCAGATCAGTGGAGTAGCTTCTAGTCTTATGATTTAGTAAATTTCAGGAGTAGTTTAGAATCTACATATTAATTTCTACAATGACATGAGAAAAAACAATCATGATCGTTCATATTTTTTGTTCCTTTTCCCCTCACCATATTATAAGGGTTATTATTGGAGTGCTAGAGCACTTGTGTTTTGGCACCTTTTTCGATGGGAAAGGAGTGGTTACTCAAGAATTGACCACTCAACTAACCCATGTGGCCTAGTGGGAATTGCGAGGTTGTTGCTACATGAGAATTATTTGCAAATTCCAATAATATTAGGTTATATTACTATGATATATCATTTTTTTGAACTCGATGCTCCCCAGAGAGCCAAAAATTATAAAGTGGGCACCTTTGATGTTCTAGGAAGGTAGCGAAGAGGTGGCCCATTACTATACATACATGACAGAGGATTGGTTCCTACCGAACCCTCAACTTATCTTAGAGTTCCCATATGTGAGGATGGACTTGGGGGGGATATTGATATGTCATTTCCCCGAGGTAACACTTAGTGCCCAACAAGTACTACTCTGTATTATTTTTACATCTAAAATTATGTATTTATATTTTTATGATGTATAGTGTTCTAGTAATGACATTTGACATTTTTCTTGCAAATAGGAGTCCTTGTGGGTGCGTGCAGGGGAAATGGAGGGAGAAGGGAGATGGCCTTGGGAAGAGGTCAAGGTCAGAGGAAAATGAAAACCTTGGGAGGGGGGTGATGAGAAGCATCCAACATAGAGGGTGTGCCTTGAGATAGGTTCTCCTCGCTAGGAGGGGGGTGATGTAGCATGTCTTTAGGAATGAATCCAATAGCTACGTACCCACATGAGGGAGAGAGAAGGTAGTCACAGGAAGATGGAAACCCCTAGGTAATTGGAGGGCCTCCTATTAGGTTGTCTGAAGGTTGGATGGGCTATTCTCAGGGAGGATGTCATTAATATTACTATGACAAAAGACACTAAGTGACATCCTATCATATGGAAAGAAGTTGTCATAATGGAAACAACATGACCCATTTTGGTTCTAAGACAGTGGAGGTGAGTCATCCTCCAGAAGTTAGTGCAGATGGAAATGATCCCATTCCTTAGATACTAATATATTGTACCAAGGGAATCACCCATTATCAGGATTCTCCCCTTTTTTGTAGATATATTTTTTATAGCGATGGATAGTTGATTTATATAAACCATTTTTTGATATATATGAGCTATATATTTTTTGGCTCTTATGTTTTGAAATGTGAAATGATTCCTATGGTTTATGATTTTATGTTTTAAGAATGTTTATTATGTTATGGATCATGTATATTTATTCTTTATGTGTCTCTATGATGTCTTTTATGTAACACTTTTCAGTTAAGGATTTGATTAGCTACATGGTTAACAACATGATTTTGATGTCTTGGTATGCGGGAAAATGTGATGTGTTCAAAAACATGAGCTAAAGATTGTGCATCCAGGTAATTATGAAAAAATAAATGGTAAAAAACATGGAATATTTTATTTAGTTGTGATACGAAGAATTGGGAATCAAGGAATGCATGAAAGTGATGGATACCTAAATGTCAGGCATATTCTAATGGGCCTATGAAAACAATCATATTTGGCCTGATTGTTAGCTGTTGACCTAATACAGACAACATTGAGCTGGAGAATAGTCTAATTAGGAGAGTAGATTTCCCAATCTTCCTTAGCATGGTTATGCAACCATAAATAAGCACAGCCAGCGAACCCATGATGGTAAGCTAGTCGATGATCCATTTGTGAAACACGATAAGAGTAAATTTTAGAGTACATAACTGATCATAAAAAGTAAATCATAGTACATATCAACATCATAAGGTGGAAAAATGAGTATGGTTAGGGGTGAAATTTATTGCATTAGAGCATGTTCATGGGGTATTTGATACATGTACCATTAGGTTATACTAACATATACGTGTCTTTCAAAAGGAAATATTTAACAAAGTATGGCCCCTTCCTCAATGTTTCAAAATTTCTTGGACCAAAGCCTCCTTAGAGACATTGTACCAAAGTACTATATCTCCCTCACTAAATGAGCGCAAGGTGCTTTGGTTACCAAAGGAGGTCTTAGTTCTTTTTTGTGGGCTTCATTATTCTAGACATATTCTTGCTAACTTTTGTTAATTTTCTCTAGTTGGATGAGCCTTTGTTCCATTGGGGGATTATTTTGGAGAAGATCAATGGTTGTGCGTATTCTATGGATCTGACACTTAATAGGGATTTCATCTTCGATCATATAGACTAAGTCAAGCAGGATAAAGCTAGTGTACATTTTGAATGAGGTATTGTATGCCCATAAGATGGAGAAAATCATGTCTTTCCAATAATTTTTATGCTTGTTCACTATATGTTGTAACATTGTTTTTAGGACTTTATTTATAGCTTGTACTTGACCATTGGACTAAGGGTAGTATGGGGAAAAAAATTCATAAGTGAACCTGAGATTTGAGATAGTTGGTGGAACACCTCATTCAAGAAATTATTACCATGGTCAGAGATGAGTTCCTTGGGGACATAAAAACGTGTGATAACATGGTTGAAGAAAAATCGAGCATCAATATTGATAGTATTGTTGAAAGTGGACATAGCTTCAACCCATTTAGTGAAGTAGTCAATAACGATTACTATGTACTTGGGCCATTTTGGGATGGAGGATTGTAATTCATGAAATTAATGCCTCATTTATAGAAGGGGCATACCAGAATGACATGATTTAAAGGAGTAGGAGGTGCTCTAGATTTATGGGCATATCTCTAGTATCGTTCGCATTTTTTAACTACTTAGATGTAGT
The DNA here is from genome assembly GCA_034641835.2 of Pinus albicaulis. Classification (NCBI taxonomy): domain Eukaryota; kingdom Viridiplantae; phylum Streptophyta; class Pinopsida; order Pinales; family Pinaceae; genus Pinus; species Pinus albicaulis. The sequence continues at coordinate 1,188,718,810 of CM076583.1, forward strand.
CACAGAAAATAGTTGGCCAAAAACTATCCTACACTTCCTAGTCCCAAAGCTTAAAGTGATTGTTGAGCTTGGTCATCCCATTGGAATGGATATATTGATGGACAAGGAGAAGAAAAACATGAGAACATGTGGTGTAATCAAGAACAATGTAGCATAGGAAATTGGCCTTACCCTGCAAGATTTATAATTTCTTTAAAGTATTGGGTGGTGGGATTTCATGAACGCCTTGTACTTTTAGTGGGTCAACCCTAATATATTGCTAGAAAATAATAAACCTTAGCAGTATCCCATCATTGATGCAAAAGACACACTTTAAAGGGTTCAAACGTAAGTTATACTATTGATAATGTTGAAACAGAAGGTGAAGATATTGAAGATGATCAAATATTTTGGGATCGAACATTAATGCCATCTAGGTCGGTGAGTATAGAATGATACAAATTAGGAAAATTGTAGTTCATATATTATTGAAAAGTAGCTCCAAAATTTTTAAGGCCAAAGGGAATAACTCGTTAGGTAAATGTACCCCAGAAAGTAATGAAAGCAGTTTTGTACAAATTTGTATGATGTATCTGAATCTGATTGTAGCCTGAAAAGCCTCCCATAAAGGAAAATCCTCATGCCCAATTTTATCACCATGTAATTTCCTAATGTTGTGAAATAAATTATAGAGGTAAACATAGAACCACTCCCGATCTACCCCTGCCAGCTTCAGAGAGGGATCTCTTTGTCAACTTTAGCTTTGTTGATTTTTTTTTAATTTTAGGCTAGCTGTGAAGTTTAGAGTTTGATTTTTGATTTTTTTTGGTTGGAACAACATTGCAAAGCTATCGAGAAATGGATTAATTTAAACTTTCAATAGCTTAATTGTAGCAATGACAGACAAGTTGATCAGGGCAGGCTAGGAAAACTTGTTGGATCTAAAAAGCTTGGTATTATGGTAAATGTTGGAACACCTAATCCTACATGGGTAGGTGTGGAATGCGAAAAGTCACAATGGAGTCCAAGTGACCTTGGAATATGAAACCAAGAGTCACACCATTGTACTATAAATGTACATCTTTGTATAATGGAAAATAAGAAAGCCTCACGCTTATCCTTCATTGTGTTGAGTTCTCTTGTGTGTGTGTGTATTCTTCTCTCATACACCATGTGTGTGCTTCAACATGGTGTTTAACATGGTATCAGAGCGGGCGATTTCTGGCCCTGCTCCACTTTGAGTGAGCCATTTGTGTTTATGGCCTATGCATATCTGCAAAAATTGTTGGTTTTTTTGCAGCACTCAAGTGTTTGTAGCAGTGTTTTTTTTGCCGCATTCAGAAGAAAGAGAAGCATTCAGAAATTGGTTTGAAGGAGGAGTAGCATTCAAAAAAAAGTAGCACTGCACATCTGAAGCACTCAGAGATTTCTGCAACAGTGTTTTTGAAGCATTCAGAATTTGACTTTGAAGAAGAGCAGCAGCGGTGTTGAAGAAGCGCATCTGAAGGTTTATTTTTTCTGCAATCTCTGCATTTTAAATTCCGCATTTAAAGAGCTGCTGGAAATTGTTTAAATTGAATTTCTGAAGAAGAAATTTCTGGGTTTTCACTGGAAATATTTCTGAGTTTTCATTGGAAGATTTCTGAGTTTCTGCAATTCTACATTTTCCTGTTGCTGGGCTATTGGAAAATTTCTGAGTTCTATTGACAATCTCTACATTTTCTGCTGATGGATTTATTTCTGCTATACATTTGAAAAATTTCTACTGCTGAAGATTTCCTATCTCTACTCTCTGTTCTGCTGTTTAAAAAAAAAAATAAATAAATAAATAAAATATTTTTGCATATTGGCCTTTCGGCCTCCTCTTACTTCTGCAACCCACAGCATTCATACTCTGCTCCTTTATCTCTCGCGCCCTTCACACTACATTCCTCATCTAATCATAACTCTCACGCTCCCCTCACTCTGCAAATTCATTTCATATACAGCCCTCTTATCTGCTCGGCTCCACCTACCTGCAAACTCCGCCTCCCTAACCTACGCACTACATTACCCATCCCTCTAGCTCGAGCTCAACACTTGCCCTCACCTGCTCGCATTTACCTCGGCCCTTTTTGCATTACCGCCTCCTCATATCCTATCCACACTACGCCCTTTCAAACCTGCGCTCACCTTAACACACGATACCCTTACGCCTTCCCCACTCCGCCTGCAAACAAACTAAACCACGCGCTCCCCATACCTATCTACACTCTGAAACGCTCCACGCACAGTCAGTCAAAACTTTAAATTTTTTTTTTTTTTGTTATCTCTCCATGCATAACCACACTTCAACTCTGCGCGGCCCCCTCTCCCACTTACCTTACCACCCTCCCCACGGCATTTCGGCCCTCCTCTTCTCATAGTTGCCTTTCCCATTACCTTCCCACAGCGCTTCTTTGCCGCTCGATCTTCCCTCACTCTGCAACGCTCTTCCCATAACGCCCCTCTGCAACGCTTAACTCTGCATCTCCCTAACTTACGCATCTCACCTCTCATCACAGCAGCGCCGGCCCTCTCATCACTCTACGGCCCTCTCATCATTTAACACTCCACCTTACGCCCTGCTTCACTCTACATAAACGCACTTTCAAAAAAAAAATATATATAATTCGATTTTTGAAATATACGCCCTTCCCTCCCATTTAATTCACCTCACCATGTTACATTAAACTCTCACCATTCGATTCCCCTCCCTTTTTTTTAAATTCATTCCCACTCCATTTTCCATAAATTCCCTCTCCTTTTAATTCTTCTTCCCCCACTCCATTTAAAAATCGACTTTAATAATACCACCCCATGATATAATACCCACTCCCATTTTTTATTAAAACTTCCCCTCCCATTTTTTAATCAATCTCCCCTCCCTTTTTAATCAATCCCCCTCCCCTCCATTTTTTAACTTCACCTTTTTATTTTTTAAAAATAAATTCCCTTTCATTTTTAATTATTTCCAATTTTTTTAATTAATTTTTAATTAATTAAAAAAAAAAAACAGTAGAGAGAGAGGAGAGAGAGAGGAAGAAGACTTGAAAAGCAGAAAGGAAGAAGAAATGGCATAATGAGAAAATGACGAAATGACATGGACTGAATAGAGAAATTTGCAGTTTTACATTGTGATTTGTGGCATTGACATAAGGGTGATTTTTTTGAAGAAATTGACATTTGAAGACAAGTTTGCCATCATTGAAAACAACTTTTTTGAAGGAAAATTTCAGTTGCCTTAAAGGCCTCTTGCACAAGTTGTTTTTGCTGCACATTCAAATATTTTCCAGAGATTTTGTATTGAACTCACATTGTGAGTGAATTTGCCTCTTCATTCATAGTTGGAATCAGTGAATTTGAGTTGTTGATGTAATTGTTGATTGCCCTCCATCATTTGAGGAGCACATTTTGTACTTGAGATTTCCATAGTTGGAAATTCCTTGGAGTCATTTGTATTTTTTGTTGAATCACATTGTAAACGGGTGCATTTTCGGTTGAAGCCGACACCCTTTCATTTTTTAGCCTAAGTTGTTGAAAATGGCCAAAATCAATGAGGCATTAATGTTGTTGAATGACCTCATTCATTCAAATGTTGATGACATGATAAAAATGAGCAAGGATGCTCTTTGTAAAATTCACAGTTGTTTGCTAGATGCACATGAAAAGATCGAGTTTTTGCAGTTGGAATCTCAGCTCCAACAAGACGAACTTCAACAAAAGAGTCACCATTCTGAACCTGTTTCTGTTCAGAACATTGTGAAAGACTCCCATCAGCAGCAAGTCAACAAAGTTCCAGTTGATTCCCATTCAGTTCCTTGTACTAGAGCAGATTTACATGCAGATGCAGCCACTCAGCCTGCACTTCCTAAGCCCATCATCAGACCTTGGGAAGAGCTTGTCCACAACAAGCACAGAACTGGTCTTGGATATGACAAGGACGTGTCCTTTCATATTCCAGACTACACCAAGCCCATCATATTTCAGAGTGTCAGATTCATGTATGACAGTTCACCTGCAGCTGTTCCAGATCATGCTCCACTTCCACGACAACAGATTGAGAAATGCCAACACTGTGATCGAGTTGGCCATATGAAAGATCACTGTTTTGATCTTCATCCATGCAAGCACTGTGGTCGACACACTCATTCTTCAGACAGATGCTTCAGAAACAAGCCTCCTGCAAGAACAAAGATTCATCTTGGATGGATCGCTTCTTGGCAATGGGCATCAGCAGCCAAGAAGATGTTTACGACACATGTTAGAACTTGTTCACGCATATTGAACAAACTTGCAGTTGAGTTTTCGCCATCGTCTCACCTTGTCCCTGACAGGGGGGAAAATGGTGGTCATGTACAAGCTTCGACATCAGATCAAGCGAGCCTGAGCCACAATCTCTCATTCCATGTTCAGAGTTGTAGCCAGCAGTTCAAGCGAGCCTGAGCCACAATTCGTCATTCCGGATTCAGAGATGTAGCCAGAGATACGGATGCCCATGAGCATACCTTCGGTTGGTGGATAACCTAAAACCATCATCTTTGGTTGGTGGATAACCTAAAACCATCATCTTTGGTTGGTGGACAACCTAAAACCACCACAGGTAGTAGACCTCCCTTCTTTTAGGTCGAAGGTCTCCCTTTTTTATGAGGGACACTTCCTCTAGCAAAAGCCTTCAGCTTCTTGCTAGTTTTGGAAGAGTTCCGGGAACTGCAACAAGTTTTGCGTTCCATTGTTTGTGGTCATCCTAAAACCACCTCTTTTTTCCAACATTTCAGAGAGTTGATTCAGCCCAAGTGCTGCCATGCATACTTTGCAGATTTGTATTACAAATCTTTTCTTGGACTCACACATACCCCTTCGGATTAAGGGGGGATGTTGGAACACCTAATCCCACATGGGTAGGTGTGGAATGCGAAAAGTCACAATGGAGTCCAAGTGACCTTGGAATATGAAACCAAGAGTCACACCATTGTACTATAAATGTACATCTTTGTATAATGGAAAATAAGAAAGCCTCACGCTTATCCTTCATTGTGTTTAGTCTCTTGTGTGTGTGCTCATCTTCCTCATACACCATGTGTGTGCTTCAACATGGTGTTTAACAGTAAATAAGGAAAGATTAAGAATCCATTAAACATAGAGCATTTAAGAATTCTATGGTTTAAATTCATTGGAAAACATAAATTTTGTAAACTGGGTTGTAGGGATAGATAAATTGTTGGCCTGACACCAAGATCTAAACATATACACAAGGGCCTTCCTTACTGTCCTCCCAATGGAAAGGAAGCCTTATCTGCTGAAAATAAGCAATAAAATGACCCAGATATAGTCTCCACTGTTGCAACATGTAAAACAACTCAACCCTCAATAGGATCTGCGCTGTAAATGAAAGATGAAGCTTGGCTTTAAGCATGATAGTGGAAAATGTAGTATAATACTCCTCTAAGAGCTTCTCAATGGAAGAGGTGGGATTCCTGATCAGGAACACCCAGTGCTAAACAACACTCAATCTCAGCTAGAGAGCAAGAGAAAGATATATGTCTAAACAAACCATATATTTAGAAATATCATATACATCAACATAATAAATAATGGTTGCCACCTCTTCCTTAAATAAGATATGAGATTGCAAACCCTAAGCCCCATCCAATAATAACACTACTTCCATGCAAAGCATCTCCATCGAAAACTATGATGTCTCTCATTGATGACCACTTCTCCATGATAGCGTTGTTGATTTGGTCAAAGTTGTCCCAGTCAAGGTATTCCATCCCCTTTTCACACGTAAGGGTGCTTAATTAAGCTTCCAAGATCTATCTCTTTTACATTGGCATTTATTTATTCATTATTAAGGAGAATTTTGGATCTCCATTATCCTCTTATTCATTAAACAGAAAGAAAAAGCAAAATTTAATATTCCAACTAGCTCATGGCTTATTTAGGAATATTACAATCCTTCCCTACCAAGTGTTGCTTGTCTCGAAGAAACTGCAACGACATAACTAAAAATGTGGGGAACCTTTATTCCTATATGGAGATCCAATCTCAAAGCTATCATCCATACAAAATGAATCACCCTCTAGGGTGGTAATTCGTAGAAAAACTCCTCCCATCTTCTCATGTGAGGCACCTCCCAAATGCTCAAGTTACCCAAATGGCTCATCCCATAAGGAAACAAGAGATCCAATGCAAAAATCATGGATACTCCAATGCTCTCCCTCAAACATGTAGCATAATAAACACAGGGAGTCTCTCCCTTGAAGGGCACATCCAAGCCTTCCCTCCTTCCTCCAATTATTCCCGTAAAAATAATAACCATATCATCAAAGTATGGGAACAAAGCCAAATACATGTAAAAAACATGATGCAACAATGAAGGTGGATCATAGTCCCATATGTGGAACCAGCACAATATATCTCTTGACTACCTCAGATAATGATGTGGTAAGTGGTTTCCCCACCACTTACTTCCTGCCCTAGTCTTCTCACCATGACTAAAAATGTGAGATTTGTTTAGTGCCTTTGGAGTGCACCCAAAATGATACAACATCTCCCTATATCCTCCTAGGGAGTGGCCATGTTCATAAATTTTTATGGCCAAAAGTTGGCCATGAAGTTTATATGGAACAATTCTTCTTTTTTGAGCTATGCCCTACATATACATGGTAAAGGAATTCAAATAGTCATCAAATGAAACATTATGTATATGAGAATGTTCTTTACCAAAAATTATGTTCATACAAATGGAGTGGTCCATAGGTATATCCCCTCTCATTCCAAAAGAGGAAAGAGGTAGCTATGATAACTCCCTCATTGAGTTATGCATCTCTCCCATTTCCACATGGTTCATGCATCTTTAAAAATGTTGATATAACTCCTCTTCAAAACCTTCCCAAGTGTATCACTCCATGATGATGTTGAAAGCACTCATAGAATAAGTATGGCTAAAAAGGAATTCTTCATGTGCTCTTCATAGCGCAACTTCTCCTTGAGCTTGGAGGCTCTAGATAAGAAGATCTGACCATGATAATAAATGAATTCATCTTGGACTGAATAGCCCTCCTCATGTAGCTAGTCATCAAGTATCATGCATGTGAAAACATCCTTTGAATAATCCACCAACAGTTGGGATTTCCAATATGGATCAATCTTCCATAGTGACAGCGCTGATGATCTATCATAAATAACATCTATCATATGGCTGCCCTTTTCCTTGAAATATCCCATGCCAAAGGTATACGTTGGAAGGTTTCTATCCTTCCCTTGCTTCTCCTCCCACAACGCAAAATCTGAAATAAGAGTGGGTGATGAATATGTTGGGAGAAATTCTCCCTTCCCCTTGAGTCTACCCAAGACTCTCAGTGTTTTATCTTGGCCTTATAATGCTCCCACTCCTCCTGGATCTATGAGTGGTGCAACATGTTGAGAAAACTCTTTGATCACCTTCCAATCAGGGGTTCTCCCTGGTGGAATGCCTCCATGTAATGAAACATCAAGGCCTTGAGTAGGTTGTATATGTGAGTGGATTGATTTGTCCCTACCCTCAATGTGAAAATCATCCTCCCGCTTTTGTGCATAAACCTCCTGCAAAAGGATGGGTGTATATATCCCCAATCACTTGATGTTGGCCCTTCTTCACATCTCCTCCTACCTTCTGCAAGGTGTCACGGTCTAAGGTGTCTTTCTCTAATGTAATCAACCCATGCACACCTAATGCTACATTGGTGTCAAGAGTCTCAATCACAAAGGAATGGTATATCATAGTGTGTGTCCCCAAGACTGTATTCAATGTTAGAACACAATTCCTCCATTGTTTTGTCTCATTGCCTATAAACATAGACACATGCTGCTCATGATATTCATATGTAAGATCCTTTGGAACTTCTTGCAAAGATACAAGAGCTCCTCAAGTGGAAGCAATTTATTCATCTCCATCTCCAAATAGAGGTAGATCTCATCCTGGGTTTACAATGCTGGAGGCTCTTTCCATCTCTTCTTCTTCCTTCTCCTCATCATTGGAGAGTACCTCATCATTAAGAGATCCTTTATCTTGATCCCCTCTTGAAGGAGAAATCCTCATGTCTTCTTCTTGAGAAGAAAGTTCTTTCTAAAGTGGGGCTTTTACCTTAGGAAAAGCATTTTTCAGATCTTTAACCCGCTCAGCAATGTTTTGAAATGGAGTTGGTTTCATGGATCCTTCCAACTCATACAAAGTTTCTAATTTCTTGGGTTTGGTTTCCTCTCCCAAGGAATTTTCAGATTTTTTCAAATCAAATATTTTCACGAACCTCCTAGTGAACTTTGCATAAGTAGATATATATACATTTTCAGTGAAGAAGATTCAAATAACCACCAAGCATAAGCCTTACCTTCAAGATTCAGCGCTGCTACTCTAATGGCTTCCTCATCTGAAACTTGATGCAACAGGAAATATGTTTCCGATTCTTTACCCAAGCATTGGTTGTGCTCTTGGGTGACCCATCAAAAGTAGCTAGAAATAATCTACCCAAAGTGTGCTGCTTCCACCCTCTTCTTCTATTGTAGTTACTGGGTCTTCTATCTTCTTTGAGTTGAAAAATCCCTTGGAAGTTTAGATGGTCCTTGAATCCTCTAGACTGAGATTCATATTCTTGGAGATAGTCACCAAGAGTCTCCTCCTTTGGTGTTTCTCATTCTTCTTCTTCTCTTGCCAAGAATGTAGGCATGGAACCATGTTGTAGATCTAATTGTGTGGCTGAATGATCACATACATAATATGAGGAACTGGAGCTTTCCTCATGTGAAAATATTCTTGAGGGACCTTCATCTATTTCCCTCCTCATTCACTTTATTTCTCTTTTAAGCTCATGCATGGTTTGGAGAATAAGTCTTGAGAACTCCTTCCCTTCCATTCCTCCTGATAAAGGGGTTTTACCCTTGTTTTATTTAACATCTATATAGTCATTCTTCCAATGTCTTCTTCTAAGATCTCTCTTCTCTCTATATGTGAGAGGATTTCCTTCTTCAAATGACATATTGGCTTTGCAAGATGCATACGTTATGCCAAGATTATGGTCTGATACCACTGTAATATTCCCAAATGGGAAAAGCAGGAATATAGTGCAAAATGTTGGAACAATAATGTAAAACATCATTTAAAATCAAGAGTCCAATATGGATACCCTTCATATGTTATAACAGTAGAAAAAAATACATAAATAATGGGCCATAAGATGTACAATAAGAAAGAACAAGCCTCCAGTGGAAAAAGTCCCTCAAAATGAGGTGCTGCTATTATATATAAAGACTGGAAGACTGTTACAGTGTTGTTTTAAAGGAACTGCTATAGAAAATGAATATACATCAGATCTAGGGCTGATATGTGCCTCAAAAGATAGATCTACTATAGATCTAAGCACTGTACAACCTTCTTTGAAGACACCCTTAAGGGTTTTCAACAAAACACCATGTATAAGATGAGGATCTAAGTCGTAGGGCTGAAGATCATCTACAAAATACAGATATGTAAAGTGTGGCTGATCTGATATGATCAATAAAATAGCCTCCAATAGATCCTCTAAATGAAAGGAAGATCCCTTTCACTAGAAAATCAACCCTCCAAATGGTGTGCCAAACCACCCTGTAACTCCTCCTACAGAAATAACGTAGATCTGGAAGTAAACTACGCTGTAGGGATAAATAAATTGTTGGAATTATGCCAAGATCTGAAAATATGCACAAGGGCCTTCCTTAATGTCCTCCCAATGGAAAGGAAGCCTTCTCCACTGAAAATAAGCAATGAAATGACCCAGATCTAGTCTCGACTCTTGCAACCTGCAAAACAACTCAACCCTCAACAGGATCTATGCTTTAAATGAAAGACAAAGCTTCGCCTTAAGCCTAATAGTGGAAAATGTAGTACAATACTCCTCCAAGAGCTTCCCAATGGAAGAGGTGGGATTCTCAATCAGGAACACCCAGTGCTAAACAACACTCAATATCAGCTAAACAACAAGAGAAAGATATATGTCTAAACAGACCATATATTCAGAAATATCATATACATCAAAATAATCAATAATGGTTGCCATCCTCTTCCTTAAATAAGATATCATCTTTCAAAGCCTAAGCCCCATCCAATAATAGCACTAATTCCATGCAAAGCATCTCCATCTAAAATTGTGTTGTCTCTCATTGATGACCACTCCTCCATGACAACATTGTTGATTTGGTCGAAGTTGACCTAGTCAAGGGATTCTAGCCCCTTTTCACACCTAAGGGTGCTCAATTAAGCTTCCAAGATCCATATCTTTCACATTGGCATTGATTTATTCATTATTAAGGAAAATTTTGGATCTCCATTATCCTCTTATTCATTAAACAGAAATAAAAAGCAAAATTTAATATTCCAACTTGCTCATGGCTAATTTAGGAATATTACAGAAGACTCCCATATTACCAGTTCATCAATAAGGTCTAAAAACTTCTGCTTCAACCAAATTTAAATTTTGAACATGTCGAGTTCACAAACAGTCTCATCAATTGTGGATTGCAGGTCAACTAAAGGCAGGTGATCTAGGTCAATGGGAGGGGAGAACACAGGATTTTCTTCAGGTTTCTTTCATTTATTCTTGGGAGACTTGCCTTTAAGTGCTATTGTAAAAACCAACCGATGGATGAGAAAGGTAGGATTACTTGGAAATGGATGACTAACAGTTGACTATTGAGATGGAATTGTTGATGGTGATCTGATCACTCTAGAGGGGTAATTGGATGGATGTTGGTATACTATGGAGGACTGTAAATTTATCTCGGTCATTTAAAGCAGTGATGAAGGGAATTTTACACTCTCAAAAGTATTAATATAGCAATTTAGAAACTACCATTATTTTTTTACCATTTATTCCAGAGCGGGTCCATTTTCGCTAGAGTGGAAATCATTCAATTGGTGTAACGGTTTGCTAACGTGGACATGGGAGTGCCACATGGAAACATTTTATTAGGAGTGGAATGGGTATCGAGAGGAAAGTATAATGGAAGACAAGTTAGTGGAGTGGGTTCTGTGATGCTGAGATGGCTGATGGTGATTGGAGGACGGTCAGTCATGGTCGAAGCCGATGACAGGGTTAGGGGAGTCATCATGGCAGATGGATATTGGAGCAGGAGTGAGCAGTCAATAGAGGATGACTTTTTGGGGGTTGAGATGAATGGAAAAGGAGGGGAGGTGATAAATCATGTGGTGGCGATGTGTAATGTCCTGGGTCATGCCATTTCAGACACCCCACCATGGGCAAAGCATGAAGGAGCTCGACGTGGCCTGAGACAATCTCCCGTCACTGATCCGAGTGGCGAAAGATCTCATCCATCCATTTGTATTATAATGTATTTACATAAAATCCGTTATAGTAAATTATTATTGCATTGCGATAAATAAATAAGACTATTATAAATAAACTAATATAATACAAGCTTAATAACCCTCTAAAACTACTTGTTCATCTCCTAATGCTGTATTTAAATTTGCAAATAATTTTTTATTTTTTCTTGTTAACTTGTCCATTAAACATGATTAAATGGCGTGATTAAATTTATCCTTGTTTAAACTAACCTAGCTAAATCATAATTAAAATGTTTGATTGATTTATTCACTATCCTAGACTATGTTATTTTAGCCTAATCACATTTAAATAATGTGATTAGACTAGCTATTTCTACTTCTTTTATTACAGTGTGGCATTTTAACTAGCAGCACATGCATTCAAAATTTTCTAAGCATTGATTAATGCATTTTTATTTATTGAGTGGCATGTAGGCTTGCTCACTCCTATAAAAAAAAATTCCATGGGGTTTTTTTATTCTTTTGTCCTTTTATGATGTTTTTTTATATATTTTTTTAATTCCTTTCACATATCTATTTTTTATCCCTTTTTTTATTTCTTTTCTTTTCTTTTTCTTTTTGGAAATAGATTTTTAGAATGGAAAGTTATCTACAACATATCATGCACAAAATTACAACTACAATTAAGTCATTCTATAATAAATAGGACTGTAACAGTGGACCCATTGGGGATGGCACTCTCCTTGTGAGGTGCCAAGAACAATATAGATCAATAGCCTTAATCCATTGGGAATATTTTCTTTATCCTTTGTAACTAAATCTAATCCATCTGTTGTTATTCATAAATATGGACAACCAATCATCACAAGCTTGGGGCCTTCTCTCTGGGCTTAAACTTGTGATCAAAAATTCCCTCACTCAAGAAAAAAAGTAAAATGACATATGTACAATGACTCTGAATTGAAACTAAACTATTCTGGGAGAAAATAAATTTTAAGAAGTATTCCATGCATAACTCCACCAAGCAATGCTCCTTCCTTTAATTCCTTCAAGAAAAATGAATTATTTCCTCCAATAGCTCCAATATTATAGGGCCCTTTCCATAAGTTGTCAAACTTCTCATGTTTTCCCTTCTCTTCATTCCTTGAATACAATTTTAGTACCAAATCTTCCATCTAGAAATCCTCAGCGTTTTTCCTTCTATCATAAATATTTTTGACATTGTCTTAAATCATTTCTGTTTTTTTGTCGACCTCCTCTATGGATTTTTGCAGTTTAATAGTCTGGTTAATTGTTCTCTACAAATCATTTGTCTCCACCTGTGTTTCCTGCAACAGTATTAGCACAGGGATTCCCAATGAAGTAGGAAAACTTACATCAACCCCATGTACTATTTGAAATGGAGACATTCCAATGGATATTTTGGTAGTAATTCTGTCAGCCCATGGGGCATTAATCAAATTTTTAAGCCAGGAATTTTTGTTTTCCTACAACAAGTTTTTGATTATGTTGACTAAAATTTTATTTGAGGACTTGACCAATCTATTTCCATGTGGGTAGTAGGCAGTGGAGTGTCCTAGTTTTATATGGATTTTATCGCGAAATTCAACCATTTTCTTGGATTTAAAGGCTGCAACATTTTCAGTTATGATTTTGTGGGGAAAGCCAAATCTGGACAAAACGTTTACCTCTAGAAATTGGATAATGATGGTATCAGTGGCTTTCCTAGATGGGATGGCCTCAATACATTTTTTGAAGTAATCATTGGTTGTCAAAATCCACTTATGTTGTCCTCAGGACATTTGATGAATTTCGCCTATGAAATCTTGACCCGTTTGTTAGAATGGGACTTCAACTGGATAGGTTTCAATGGTAAAGGTAAAATATTTTTATTGCCTTAAAAAATTTTACATTGGTGGCAAGAGGTGACTCTCTTTTGTACATCTGTAAACAAGGTGGGTCAATAAAAACCAACTCTTAAGGTGTTACTAGTTGTTGTTTTCCAATATAAGTGTTCTCCACAGTCTCCTTCATGGATTTCCTATATGAATTTATTTTCTTCATCTTTCAATAAACAGTTATGAAATATACCTCCAACATATTTCCAATATAAAATATGATCTAAAATATAAAATTTCATGGCTTTCAATTTCAGAAATCTGGCTTTACTCTTTGTTAAATGAGGAGGATCTTGTAAATTCCGTAGCACCAAAATTATGTCTACATACCATGGTGAGGTAGAAAATCATATGACATTTGTGGAGTAGCCAACTCTTCATCTCCATCAAGTGCAACAACAAAATTCTTATCCAGGGCATGAAAGTTAGACTCGGCCATCAGTTTGAACAACCCTTGTCCCTTGATGAGCTTGGTTGGTCTTATCTCTATGTCATACTCTAGGATCACATCAATCCATTTACCTCTTGTTGGAGCAGGGTCACTTACTAGAATTTTTGGGTAATTAATAGGTATTTTTTGTAGTTTTGAGTCATGTGTGCTGAGAAATTCATAGTCAAGGGGTTTTTGGGCATGTCAAAGCCCCTTCATGAGTTTTAATTGGCCAAAGGGTAAAACTAGCAGTCACAAACCACAGTTTGCGGAACTTAGGATGCGTGCAGGCTAAGATATAAATAGGAGTCTAGATCGAGTCAGATGAGATAAGTTAAAAATGTAAGTTTTGATGTATTATGAGCTGTGAAGGAAAATCTAGAAGTGTTTGGGTCTAAAATTCTCTTGCTATCTATGTGCATGGAGACCTTAGTCTCACTGTGTGCGGACCCTACTAGTTGTGTGTGTAGGTGGATCTAAAGAGTGTAAAGGGTTTTATGACTATTAATTAATAAACAATTGTTAATGAATAAAGAAGTGTTTTGGATGACTCTGAGTATGAAATGCATATTTGATATGATTTTGTAATATGTTTTCTTATGACTTATGATATCTGTGATTGGATTAGTTGCTTACCTATTTAATTCTTAATATGAATGTTAGATGCACATATCTGCTACTGTAAGACCTAAATATCACTTTTCTAGGACTATTGAAGGGATTACAAATACATTATCTGTGTGCATGTAGGAAAGCCTGCATAATTTGACCTAGATCTGTTTCTAGTTAGGGTTTCGGATGTGAAGGATAGTCTGCTAGTATTATAGATCTGAATACACCCACATAATTTAATTCTCTTTCATGGTGTGGAAACCTAGTTCCAACACCCCCCATGCTCCTTCGGCTAAGAATTTGACTTGTGTAAGTAGGCCACTGCCGAAAGGGCCAGTAGTAAGAGGTTTTTGTTGGTTAAGCTTAACTCTGAACCTGGGCCAGGCCCCTCAAGCCAGCAAATGTTCTGTTGCCAGGACCGAGATCATTTTCAGAGATATTGAGTGATGTGGTAGCCATCTAAGCCTGAGTTAGAAGACTGGTTTGAGAAAAATATTCAATAATTTGCCATTAAGGAAAGAAAAAGTAATAAGTTGTCTACTGAATATTGGAAATAGAAGTATATTTTCACAAAGGTTAATGAGATTTTCTTTGTGACCTTTGCACAAGAAATAGAGGAGTGGTCGTCAAGGTTAGTTGAGTTCCAAACCTGCTGGAAGGACGATAAGGTCACTCAGTGGACATCTGAGTTGATCCAGCAATTATAGCATATTGATAACTCCATCACCCGCAATGTAGATCATTGGGTTGACATCATTTTGGGTGGGTTTGTAACACAATTTGCAGTAGATCAGTTTGTGTCATATTATGAAGCTGAAATGAGGCTCTTCAAAGGAGTGAGAGGAAAATTCATACTCTCTCTTCCTTTGCTGATTAAGATGATATTGAGTGAAACAGGTGTTTTTTGCAGTCATACTGAGTGAATGACCCCAAACAAGCTAGAAATCCCTATGTGCAGCGGAAAGTAATTTTGGGTTAATAAGAGAGGAGATGGATTTGTATACAACCATCTCAGAAACTCACCTGATAGTGATACAGAGAGTGATGAGCTACATGCACCTAAGGTAGCCCTCCTGTTACTCTGTGGTCGAATTCACACAGGGCAAAGACATCTCCTACCCCACCCCCACCACCAGCAGGAGGAGATATGGTTGCACATATGAAGCTACCCATATTCAAGGGTATGGGAGATGAGGACATGGATAGGTTTTGGTTTGTTGCAAATGTAGTATGGACTATGAAAAATGTTAACACTGATGCCGTGAAGAGAGCGCAACTAGCTATGGCATTTGAAGGTCGTGCATTGGACTAGTTTATGGGATATCTAACTCAGCATGATAATCCTATTATTGATGAGATCAAGGACAATTTGAAACATAAATTCAGATACCAAAGTTCTACAATGTGTAACAGAGTTGAAATATATCAAATAAGAGCCAAATGAATCTGTTTGGGAGGTGGATCAGTGGCTGAAGTGCACTATCAATGAGGGAGGATTTATCTATTACGATAAGTAGCATCAAGAATGGTTTATTTCAATTATTTTTCCACATTTGTGCAGGCCTATGAATCAGTATAGGATTGACTCTCAGGTCGAAGCTCTTGAAGTTTCCATGAAACTAGAAGTCACACCCAGAGCTGACAACCAATTCGGCACTCTGAAAATCCAAAATCAATTGGAAGCGATGCATTTGGAAATCCAGAACCTGCGTAGAGATATATGGAAGGAAGTCAACACGGAGGTATGGTGCATATGATGTAAGGGTTCTGGGCATACAAAATATCAGTGTACCTTGTTTCAAGATGACCTACAAGTGGGAGGGCCAAATCCACTACGCCCTAGGAATGCCACAGGACTGAGTGGTACCCCCATGCTGTGGTGCACTGACTATAAGGTATTTGGAAGACATGACACAAAACATTGCGCTCGATTAGGAGGTTATGTGCCAGAACTGAAGCAAAAATGGTGCATGCTTTTCTCTTCAGTTGGCCATGATGAACACTATTTCCGATTCAAGCTAATGATAGAGAGTGCCAACCACTATAGGGTGTAGGTTGACCCATCTTAACTAGCATCTCCCTCTAAGCAAGGAGGATCTCCAGCTAGAGGAAGGGGAGTAGGAAGTGGTGCAGGTGCGGGATGTGGAAGAGGAAAATTAATTTTCTATAGTTGTGGAGATGTTGTACTCTATGTCCACAATTTTCCAAACCCTGCATGAAAATCCTATAGGTATTGCAAAAAATTTGATCATGTTATTGAATATTGTTCTATTTTGATTTGTAGAATGGAGGAAAAACAACAACAGACATCTACGCAAAATATAAAAATGGTTAAATCTTAGCTGTGAGATGATGACCCAACTGTAAACATAATTACACGTAGTGGTGCTATCACCAGAGAAGATGAGGGAAACAAGGTTGATGCAGAGTCATTGATCAGGAAGGCCCTAGAAAATAAGAAAGGAATCAACCTACAGAAGGAAAAGGAAAACTTTTTAGAAGCCACGAAGGATTTTACTACTACAAGTGCATCCACATCTAGGTCAATCATGGAAGCAAAGATTGATGATGAAGTCCAACCTTTCCTGCAAACCTGCATAAAGTTATTGTGCAACCCAAAAGGAGTAAATAACCTTCAAGCTCTGATAGATAGCTATGGAGACAAAGAGTTGCCTCGAACATAGAGTAAGGTTGTGAATAATATCTATAAGAACAAGAAGAGAACTAGTCGGGAGATGCGCATGATCGTGTAAATTAGAGAGAATGAGATGGATCAAGTCATCTTGGACCTAAGGTGTGATGCAAATGTTCTACCTAATCCGACCTCGAAAAATATGGGCAAACCAAAGCTGGAATTGTCCACCATGTAGCTGCGTATGGCTAATCAACAGAAGATCATTCCACTTGGAAGGCTCCCACAGGTTCTGGTAGACATTTCTTGGGTAAAGGTACATGTATATTTTGATGTAATACAAATTATGGATGATGCATACCCCTACCCTGCTCTATTAGGGCTGGAAAAGGCCATCGATATGGGAGGCATAATAAAATTGAAGCTTAGGAGAATGATATTTTAAAACGATGGTACTCGGGTGACAGTAACTTTGGATCCGGCGTGACGAAGATGATGGCGACCACATATACAAGTTCACTACGCGGGATGAGGATTAGATCAACCCCACAGCTAATGGGATGCTGAATTGGGAAAAGGATAGCTCACTGTTGGCTCGATGGGTTCTGACCCAGGTTTGGAGTTTAAGGTTTGCCAACAAACCCCTATACTTTTGGCCCTTTCGGCAATGACCTGCTTGCACAGATCAAAGTCTCACCCGCAGCAGTATGGGTGGGTGCTGGAACCAGGTTTCTGCACCCTGAGAGAGGATAGGTAATTCAGGAAGAGTTGTGTCTAGATTTATACTGACCCGATCGCATATCTCAGAATTGAATCTATAGATCTCCTTCACATCCACATGTGCAAGGTCAACTATACTTACTGTACTCAACAAATCATATAATTCTAAAACAATAGTGCAACATTATATTTATTCTTTGCATAAAACATAACAAAACAGACCCAGATGCAAAATAAACACTTAACAGAGTACTTTCGCAGCTTAACATAGAATATACATAACAAAACAACTATCAAATATTCACATCAATAGTACAAATATATTTAGCTATGCAACAACCTTTCCCATTCATTGACCCTTTAGTTCCTTCTTACAATACCCAACCCGACCTGTGCACAGAACAGCAGGGTCTGCACACAATAAGACTTGGGATCTCCACGCACATAGCTAGCAGGACCCATTTCCCCAAAAACCCAAACAGATCTACCAAGCCACAATTCACATCAACATCTCATTATCTTCTTGCCTTATAATTCAAAATGTCCCTCTATCTATAACAATCTAGCCTAATATTTCCTATGGTTCGCAAACCATGGTTTGCGGACTCTAGGTCTACCCTTTGACCCATTACAATGCTTTTAGGGCTTTGACCCACCCATAAAAACCCCTGCGCTAGACTAATTATACACAAAAATATGCAAAATTGGACTAGTTTTGTAGCTTGCAAGAGACCCTGTTCGAACAGTCCCCCAACACAATATTGTGACTCATCCCAAGTCACTATGGTGGTGCGGTCTCTTATTGTGCACGTAGGGCATTGATGGATGTGATCAGTGGGGGTAACACTTCTTGAATCTAGGCAACAACATTATGTGCAATGTCTACAAGCTTCTGGGAGGTTGGTCCTCCAGTTGTCGCGGTGACACTCTCTAGTGTCTAAGTTAGTCACTTGATCGTGCCATCTACATCCTGCGAAATTTGGAGGGATGTGGTAGCCCAAGGCTTCAAACGTTCCATAATGACGTGATTTTTGTGCCGAATTTCCTCAATCTCGTCTTGGAGATCATTTCTAGTCATCAAATGTGCCAAGCACTATGCAGGCACCAAGGTGGGCAACGTAGCTTCGACCTGCTCTAAAGCTTCTTCCTTCTGCCATAAGTCTTGATTGATTTCATGGAGGACCGGAATGTGCTGGACCTTAGTCCAGATTTTCATGGCTAACTCTAGCAACTGGGCGCCTTGAGCAATCTACCCTGAAATAGCGTTTGTTGCTTCAGTTACTAGTGCAGCGCGCTAGGCTTGTACTTCCAGAGGCGTTTCAGGCTGCAATTTTTCCTGTAAGTATGTGATTTGCTGCTCTACTTGCATCTTGATGACGTGCATTTCCATCCTAGATGCTTTCAGTGCCACAACCAATTTTTCCACTTTAGCCCGAGGCGTGGTTGTGGCCGGGATCTCATCTGTAACCTCCATGCAAAGCTGGTGGATCACTGTTTCAAGCTCCTCCTACTGTGAAATGGAGAGGATCAAGTCTGCGGCCCACTGCGTGATGGTCTTCTTGGCTGTACGAAGCTATTGGTGTATTTATTGGTCACAATGGTTAATATCCTGGAATACAGCATTGTGGAGGCTTTGTAAGGCTGTGTCAGGCAGCTTAGCCAAGTCCAGCTAGATCCCTGTTCCTGCTTGGATCTGAGTTCCTATCAGGGCAGCACTAGGTACAGAAAAGAGACGGTTTTCTTCCATAGCTAGCGTTGTACTGCTAGTTACCGAAGGAGTCCATGCCTAGTGTTTGGTCAATTTAGTGTGTCCTAAATTGCTACATTAATTTTTCAATCCGGGATTCGTAAGCTGACGAAGTGTGGCGCACTATATGTGCAAGATAACCTATCTCTTAATTTTTGTCGTTTTTGGATTTTTATTGATCTTGGTTGGTTTCCTAATGTGAGATGGAAATTCTAAAAGACAAGTATGGTTATGAATATTCAAGGCAATGATGTCCTTTATAATTATTTACCAAACTTCAAACTTCAAAAGGATTTTGAAACATACAATGACAAAATTAAAAGGAAATGAAAATGTGTCACTATTCTAATTAAACAAACAATGAACTATTGATCATGAAAACCATTATCCTTGCTATTGTCTAAACACAAAAGAAACTGTACTCAAAGAAAAGATTGAAAGTAAAGTAAAACTAAAATCAAATTACATCAACTCATATTCTGACCCCTCACCATTAGTCCAGCTATGGCTTTCGGAGGTAACCATAAACAACTTGAGCAATCTGATCTCTAATTTGCAGAAAAAAAGAACTAATATCAAACTACACACTCATACTTCAATCCCTCACCATTAGCCCAGCTATGGCTTTCGGAGGTGACTGAAAATGACATGAGAAATTTAATATATCTAACTTGCAGAAAGTAAACTAATATCAAACTACACACTCATACTTCAATCCCTCACCATTAGTCCAGCTATGGCTTTCGGAGGTAACTGAAAATGACATGAGCAGCTTAATATCTAAATCTAACTACTAAAGCAAATTTGCAAGACTGAAATAAACAAACAGTGCTGGAATTAAACAAAAACTAAGAAAAGTAAATTAGCAGAAGGACAAGATGGATTCCATGTCATTAGTCATTATAAAACTATGTGTAAATGCCCGGGCTGCCTACTGTAATCTAAAAGCTAAAAATTATGCTAAAAGCTATGATTTTAGAAAGCAATCTAAGTAAGGAAATATGACAAAACATAATTGAAAGCAACTTATCTAGAAAACATGTAAAAGCCTCCTTGGATAGCAGGGGCCCTCTGCTACCAATTTGGTGAAGTCCTTCAGCTCCTTAAAGTTGTAATCAAAACATCATCAAAGAACTGAATTTCTTTATTGAAAATCTCACAAATCTACATCCTATTCCATCTTGAACTTTGTTACAAAATACTCCTATTTTCTCCTACTTCTTCATTACTTCCTCATTACCCATGATAGGAGAAAGCTTCTCCTATTTATACAAAATATGAGGAGTCATCTCATTAATGGGAGTCCATGAATCTCTCCCTCCATCTCTAGAGTTACAATCAAAATAGAAAATGATAAGACACATGTCTTTCTAGAGTTTCAACACAACTAAGAGATGAGACACATATCCTCTTAGAGTTTCAATACAACAAGGAAGTGAGACACATATCCTCTTGATCCCATAATCTTCTCCAACCAAATTCGAATTTGGCCTTGGAGTGCCACATAAGGGTCTTCTAGAAGTCTCCTTTTGACCTACACATGTCACAAAACTCATAACACATATATAGATATATGAAACTATGTTAATTTTCTAGTTTCTAATCATAAAATCACTTAAAATACATAAAATAAATAACTTTGGAAAACAAGGATCCTAACCCATATATTTATGAAAATGGTTACTTGATGTAGGGTTTTAGGTCAAATGGCTATGAAATAAGAGCTAAATGGTTATGACATAATGGAAATATGTATGAATATGGGGAACACTTTTGAAACTCAACATACCCCCCAATTGAAGTTGTTGCATGTCCTCATGCAACTATTGCAATGATTCATTTGTCCATGAATTGATCTTTCATGAGTTTTGACTCATATAGATTCATTCCAAACTTTGCTTCTTGATATTTTCCTTTTTGGCAAAGTATAATACATTTGATTGCAACATTTTTCTTTTTTTCTTCTTTCTTATTCTTCTTTTTTTTTTTTTTTTATTTAATGGTTGGTTCTTCTGTAACAACCACTTTTTTTTTTTTTTTTTGAGCAATGGTTCTTGTGTAACAATGCTTTATTTTCTTTGTTGCATCAAAGTTCATGAAAACATTTAGAATCAATTACTTCATCAATGAATTGATCATTTGCAAGGCATATAATCTCTTGGATCATGTTGCAACAATAGTTGGTTGGGAAGTATATGTGGGTGGAAATGAAATGAAAATATGTGATAGTGTATGACATGTGGACATGAAATGATGTCCCTTCCCCCCCAACTAAAGATATGACAATGTGAAAAAGGGAGTGAGGAATTTTTCCAAAGTTACAATTTTAGCATTCTAATGAATTACATGACTAGAAATTAGAAAACAACATACCTTCACTTACCTTAAATGTGGATGAGTTGTGTATGTGTGGTGGCTGCAAAATTCTGATAACAC